>CM034152.1:297254715-297745035 GCA_019776745.2 Taxus chinensis
CACCTAAAGTGTAGACCATGGTTCCCTTGGCCACCCTAGTACCTTCCAGGGTGCCTCATTCAGTTCAAAACCTCCAGATTTTCCCTTCATAGGACCTTTGAGTTACTATTTTGGGTTATGGAACCTGGTGTCAGACCTGAGACACTGTGCAACCATCTACATCAATCAGATAACTCATTCTTTTACTTACTTTGGCATAGTTAGGTTTTTATTTCATTTAATATAATTATTTAGAATTGTCTCATATTATTTACTACATTTATAAAGTGTTTTAGTCCTCCTAATAAGATTAACTAGGGTTATTATTTCCCAGAAGATAGATCTATTTTAGCTAATCAAATAGTAAGAAACATTTTTTTGAACTACACACTATAAAAATGGGAACTTTCTAACATAAATCCCATCCACGCATATGGCATTAGCCATAAACATTACTTTAAAACTTTGACAAGGATACATAATCCTTGTATGTTCCTCTACTTTCGTAATCTACGCACCAATTTTTTTTACGCTTCTCTTTGGCATTAGTTTTAGTTAATTTTTTAGTTGAGTCACCATAAATATAGTTTGTGCTTCCATAAATGGGATTATTAATGTATCTATACTACCAAAAAAATATGTGTGAAATGATGCTTCTAATGCTTCATGTGGGTCTATGAACATCTTATATAACAAGGCACATCAAAATGGAAAAAGTAACCCCCAACAAACTAATGATCATGTTAGGTCAGCTAGATCTCATAGGATAACTGTTAGGAAATCATATCATTTTGAACACATATTTATAAGTTAGCAAGTGATTTGCTGTAAAAAAATTACATAGTTATTTTGTTAAATGTATTATAAGTTTTTAGAAACAAATTACAAATATAAGTTTTTAGGTACATTTCTTTAGAAGGATGCTACAAAACAATCCTTGTCAAGCACTTGGTCTTTATTAACCACTTTAGAATACAATTTGCGGTATTCTTCCCACATTACTTGCTAAATTCCCTTCAGTGCTCCATTTTAGAATTCCAGAAGCACTCTTGTGCCATTCCTCTTCACCAAGGCCTTATTTTTCTACTTCATAAGCTTTGTGTCTCTAAGTTCCCTAGCTTCCCACCCTCTCCCAGCGATCCTCACATCCCTACCATCATTGCTCCCACTTCCATCCTGAAGATCTCTTCCAAACCCAAGACTAAGAACCCAAAACTTCCCAAAATTGACATCACTCACTCTATCCAGGTTCTTAGAAGAACTAAAGAGCTAGAAGTTTCACATAGTTTGCTACATATTAGCAATGCTAGCTAGGATATGGCCTTACAACAGAAGGGGAATAATATTCCTCATAGGTTGGATTCTTTGGAAATGAGATGATGAATTTAAAGAAGGACCAGTAGCACATTTCCAAACAAAAGGTAAAAGAAAGGCTGACGATGAAACTGATAATGGGAATGATCAGATTGCAGACATCTACAAGAAATTGAAATCTTTGGACAACATATTGGGGAGAGCCAAAGACATGCACAATCATAACATGGCTATCTTCACTGCCATTAGTTACTTCTTGGAAAAACATGTTTACATCATTTCCATACTTAGCAGGGTCCCTGAAACTATCTGGGGGACTGATAAGGAGAGAAGTCAGACCATATCAAAGTTGAATGCAAGTGACCCCACGCACATCAATACTTTGGCATTGTTCACATCACTACAAACAATCAAATCCAAGGTTGACAAAGCTTCCAAGAAATAATCTCCCTCGGGTTGGAGGGATTCATTCTAGATGCTTCTATATTTCAGTCTTTTCATTGTTTTTTTGTTGTTGTTTTGTTGTCTTGTTGCGGTTTCTATGTTGTTTCTCTTTATACTAGTAACTATGTTTTGGTTACTACTAGGAATAATGATTTATCTATATTTTTTTCCTCTTTTTTTGTCCCTCTATAGCTCTATTTGGTTGTTGAGCCCTTATTGTAATAGGGTATAGTCCCTTCAAAACTATTTACCAATTATAAAAAAACAAATTACGAATATAGTAGAGTTATTTTAGTTTTCTCTTCTGCTTTATAGGAGCTACTTATCCTATATACATGTGCAAGTAATTGATTATGGAAAATAAAAAATTTATACTATGTAAACTCAGAGCAAACTGATCATTTAGTATCAGAGCTGGTTTATGGTAATGAGATAATGATAAAAATTGAAGGGGTGGTCTTATGATTTATTGCCCTAGGTGATGGTAATGCATACTTGAAATAATATTTTTTTATTTGTGTACATTAGTGCAAATTTAAAGGATACTCTTCTATTTCATTACCATGTGGATCTATCAAATTCTATAACTTGTGTGGATCTGGTCAAAGTCATCTAAATCTGATATATCTCAAACACGTTCCTCTACATTGAAGTGGTATGTACTTTAGATTGAACAATTTTAATGATTTTCTTGTAGAATCAACAACTTTTGTCTCCTATTTGTAAAATCATTGGCTTCAGTAGAATTCATATTACTTTATGTAAGTTTTAGATTGCTATTTCATGGGTAACATATCTATTCAGTCACAGATCATTTTTATCTAGACATTTGCATTGGATTACGTAGTCTCCAAATTGTTCACACCCTACTTATATGGATTTTCAACATTACAATTGACATTTGCTCAATTTTCATCATAGGAAGGAATCCAAGAAGAATTTAAGGAATTTGATTTGTGCATGAACTATTGTGTTACAACACGTGGAAGATAAAACTTGAGTCTTGTTCTTAGCATTGAATTGGATCTAATGAAGTCACATGTTTACAACATTGTATCTCAAATTTTACATGTAATACTATCATTCATCAATTAGCGGTGAATATGAGTTGATATACAAAGTTATCCTCATCAATTAAGTTTAATGTTGTTATTCTATATTTTATATGTTTAGTTATAAGTCTATTGGTTAAATAAATAGTCTTGTAAATTGAAATATATATAGTTTACAAGACCTCCCGGGCTCTGGTTGGGAAGTGAAAAACACTAGCAAAGACCTTCCTGGTCTTGGTTGGCCAGATGATCATGACCCCCCTCTTATGGTCTTTTTGTTGTAGTTACTTAATTTCGGTGTTTATTAAGATGTTATGGTTGTATTCCTAGGCTTGGCCTAGTGTGCTTGTGGATTTGGGGAGTGCTCTCATACCAGCCAATTTTTTTGTTGAATTTGTCTTGTATCATGTTTCTTTTAGTATAATATAAGATATTTTTCATAAAAAATATATAGTTTGTAAGTCTTACGTAGAGGTTCATATTTGCAATAATTGATTATATAGTCTATTAATATATAGATTGTAAGTGTTTTTTGTAAGGATAAATAGTATATAATGGTAAGTTCCTTTGTGTTATGATTCAAGTATCATAATTTTATAAAATATGTGTCAAAAGAAAAGAGTCTATATATATATATATATATATAGACACTCATTTTGGTAATTCATGGCTTGTAACAACACAAATTAGACAACACTCTGATACTAGCCTACACTTTCTTAATTACAACAATTATATTATCCCTAGTTATATCTCACTCATTTTTGTTTGTTGATGCAAGAGCATCAGGGATTAAGGAGCAACAAGCTGCTAAACATCCTCCTTTCTTGGTTCTGGATTTCTAGAATAGTTTTAGAGGTTTTAATAGTCAAATGGAGTCATTTCAAGTCATTGAGAAGGTTTGAAAATTTAAATTATCTTCACTTATTTGTTTTCCCTTCAAAAAGGAGATTTGAATTTGTAAAGACATGACAATGAGAAAAAGTGAGTCTCATGGGGTTTTAAGGAGTCTAATAGTTCTAGGTGTGTCTTGATATGGGGGGGGGGAGAGTTATAGAAATGTAATTAGGTCAATGAAGTACTTTAAAGTTGAAAAACATACTCCATAGTGTGAGTATATGCATGATGAGTCATAAGTGAAGTTAGTTAGGGTTCAAAAAACAAGAAAGTGAATGAACTAAAAGAGGAGAATTCAAGTATAAGATTAGTTATCCTCCAAGAAAATAAGTGTGGAAGGTGAGGAAAACACTCCTTATGGAAAGGAAGACAAACTAAAGATAGGGAAATTTTGTATTTCATATATCTTTATGATAAAAGAACTCTACTTTTGGGTGTGCAAAACTAGTCTAAGGAAATGACTTCTTGGGGGAAGTTCTCTGTTATGTTATGGTATTGATGTTTTGATTACTTCTTCTTGCTTTGGTAAGGTGTTTGGAAAATAATTTGGTAAGAGGGAATTGTGAATGTGTTTTGGCTAAAACTTATTGAATTTTTAATGGATAGGACTGTGATTTTATATTTATTATGTTTGATGTATATGAGTTCCTGTGATAGTGGCAAATACAAAGAAAGAAGGGTGAATAACCTGCTCCAAGAGTCAATTAAATTCATTGTTTGAAGAGTTTATGTGTATGGAAACTTAAACCTTTCCTCAGTTTTACATGAAGGTGTCAGAGATACATGAGTGTAAAGAATGATTATGAAGCTCCTTTAAGATCCTGAGAACTAATTACTTTGCTAAGGGCTATGTTGAACTAGTGGGATAATCTCATAAAAGTGCATGCAAAATCATGGTTTGGTTCCATACAGTCAGGGTGAAATAAAGGTTTCCCAATGACTAATGATATTTTTCACATGTTTTTAAAGCTTGGGAATGAAGATAAATTCTCCAAAAATCTTCTTGAAAGGTTTAGATTCTTGACAACTAGAATCAAGTAAGATTATTGCTCTTTTACACTCATAGATTTACCCTAAGTCTTGCTAAGGTTTCATTCCTTTAAGAAGGAGAGCATCCTTAATAGTTTATAATATTCAAATCCTTCTAGATAAACATATTGACATACTCTTAACTCACACCTAATAAAAAAATCACTGAGAATTAAGATCATTGTGGAGACATCTTGATGACAGTTCAATATAAAGCTTGCATGCATAGTTTTGAATAGACATTGATTGAGCACTCCCAATATTTTCATGATACTTACATGATCACTGTGAATCAAGACTGTTGGGGAGTTTCAAATGGTTCTTGATACCAAATTTGAGGCATTGTAATTTAATATTTACCATTTTATAAGCTATTAAAGTTTTCTCGGGCTTGTACTGTTACATTCAAAGGAGCTTGCCTAGGGTTCGTTCATTAGGGGCTCTAAATATAGAATTTCACTCTAAAATTTAGCAACCTATAGCTTGACTGATCCCTTAAGGATATTTAAAAATAAATTTGAAATTTCAATTGTTGAAATTGAATATTTCTATACCATTCTAGACTAAGTATTTATGCACAATGATAAAATGGCATTAGAAAGTCATTTTTACAAAGAAACTTGATGATGGGAAAAGAATTCAAACATGAAACTTATAGGGTGATTCAAACCCTTCCAAAAATGATTAAAAAAACTCTAATTTATGCCTTGAAATCCTTGGAAATTAAAGTTTTAGGGTGGACGGTGTGATCATAGGCCTGATTTGGTCTAGTAAGTCTAAAACTGAAAAAGTGGTCTAGAAGAAACAAACAAATGAGTTGAACCTTAAAACTTTACAAAAAATTTATGGGTGATAAAGAGGTGCTAATGAAGCCTACAACTATTTTTGGGTTCCTCAAAAATCACCAAACTTATGTTTGAGCGAGAAATTGGTCTTAAGGGGAGGTGAAGGTCTGTTTTGGTCTTAGGGTTGAAATTGGTGTTTTGAACCTCATAGAATGGTTTTCCCTAATGATTTAAACATGGTTTGATTATTTAATAATTCAAGAAGGAGGAGATTACTAAAAATCTTGAAATTTGCAAGAATTATCCTATTTTGGGGTTTAGTGCTTGATATGAAGACTAAGGGTTGATTGGGAAAAAATGAAGAAGTAACTTATTTATTTTTTGTTGATTCATATTAAATATTGATTCATGTTAAATGTAGAGTACAAAGGTAGAGTAGAGTAGTTGGAAGGCCGTGGAAGTGATGAATGGAAATGTTTTCCAGTTTTAGGCCTTTTTAGGCTTGGATAAGATCCTCAAGTGCATGGCCTATGAGAAGACTGCTACTATAAACCTATTATACTTGTGATATGGTTTGAGTTAGAGATTTGAGTGCATCATTTGCACACACAACATATTTTTTCTCATAACGGTTGTATTAATCCATAAAATGAGGATATAACCTTACATATTACAATTATATATTTCAAATTACTTGTACATGCATATTTGGTCCCTCTCCATCCAATGGTAATTTTTCTAGTTTTAACTTCTTTGATACACTTTTATTTGACCTTATCAGATTTTTTCATATGTAGAACACATATATAAGCAAGTTATTCATATCTATTTGAGTATGGAATTATATCTATTTGACACCTACCATTCCAATGAGTAAATACTAAGATCAATCACAAGTAAATCTACTCCAAGACTCCCTTGAGCCCCACATACTATGCATAGTCATTCTAGGGAAGCCGTCCACTCATTTCTATATACGCAATAAGGACATTATCAAATTCAAATCAAGCTAGGGAAAAGGTTCAAGTACATTTACATTGTTATAAGGTCATGGTTATAAATTTGGTTACATGCATTCTATATATCACATGTTAGGTGAGAAAAATGTGTGATTTAACCCCTCCTTAAAGTATCAGTGATGTTGGTGGTGTACATGAGTGCACACAACCTAGGTAATGTTTATTTTGCAAGACTCCTTTGCCATCTAGGGTTTTGAATATTCAATCATCTTTACAGTGAGCATTGTAGAGTGTCAAAGGTATAAATTGCAGACATGAGAAAAATAGGAAGTAGTTCATAGACCCAGGAAGTTTTAGTAGTTGAAAGTACAGAGGGACAAGGGCATATAGAAAGGGCCATAATAGGGGTATGTTTTGGGTTGTACCACACGCCTTGGTCCAAGCAGCTTTTTAGGATACATTTTTAATAGCAAAGCTCTGACAGATTATTTCTAACCTTCTCTAGTCGTCAAGTCATCCCATATAAGTAAAAAAGTCAGAATATCAGCTAAGTCTTCTTATCTTTATCATTACTAGTGATTTATTACATTGTTTATAATTATTTAGCATTTTTCAATGATTATTTCTAATGTTTCTACAATTAGCTTTGGAAAATTAATTGATTAGGATCATCTATAATTGGTTACTACCCCCTAAAGATTAACCATTTATGTTAAATTACCATACTACTTACAATTTTTTAAAATCTCCTAACATTTATAAACTAGATCCTATTAGTCATACTCTATTTTTGTTAGAGTAGGTATTTACCTTAGCTCATGTTCACCTAGGTACTTTATTTACCTTCTATTTTATTTATCCTCACCCACTTATGTGTGGATATTTCTTTTATCTTATTTAGATATTAGGAAGATATTATCTAGTTGTTATGATTAGTTCTTTCCTAAATCTATGGTCTTGACTAGTTCTTTTATGACTAGTTCTTTCCTAGATTAATGGCTTGATCTATGGCCTTGAATGGTTCTTAGATTGATCTTCCTTGCCTATATAAGCAAGGTTCATTCTCATTGTACTCATGAGAGTTCCATAATAATATATGATATTACTGCTTTTTGTTTGTAAAATCTTTTGTAAATTTATTTTGGTGAATTTATTTCATCTTATCAAATGTGGTGTGCTATGCTCATCTGATATCTTCATGGCTTGGAAATATTTTCTTATCGTTCCTTTCAAGTTGATGGTTCTACCACTTGGTCTACAAGTTTTCTATGATGCCCTACCACTTTCAAAGGTTTCCCCTAGTAATTTTACCTCTAGTAATTGTGTTACTAGAAGTGTTCATTACATTTATCCCATTGAGTATGATATTATATTCAACTATTATCAAAAGGCCAATCTTGTTGTGTTTTTTAGTTAAGCAATCTTGTCTTACTAATACATTCCAGTACCTTCCTCATACTTTACCTACAACACCACATGAAAATTTTATGGATTTATTGGCATAAGATTGTAATGTTATCCATAGTCTTGAAGATAATATAAATGATTGGGAAAGTGATGGTGACAATCCACCTTACCCTCCATTTTTTGTTACCTCACTTCAGGCCATATATCCTATAGACTCTACTGATGATGAAAGTGTATCTCTGGAAAATGAGGATGATATCCCTTTTATTTTTACATTGATTGATTGAATTCCATATTATTACAAGAGTGATTCATAATCAAACCCTAGTGAATGCCCTAGTGAAGATTTAAATTATGAATATGATTCTACTTTTGTTTCTACCCTTCCTCTCGAATCCCAAAATAATGATATTCATTGTGCCATTTCTATTCCTATTGCACATGGCTCTACTAATATTGTTCCTTCTTTTATTGAATTTGACATAAATGATATTTCTTGCATTGTTGATGTTCTTATTATACTCTTGAATGTAATACTGATACAATTGATTCTACTCCACTTGTGCATGATACAATTGATTCCACTTGTGTTTCTACCTCCTCTCTTGAAATAAAATGTAATAATTGTATTTATCTTTCATGTGTAAATGATAAAATACATGATATGGTTCCTAATTCTAATACACATATTGATACAAATTATTTAGCATATTCTCCTATTGTGGATAATTTACTTATAGATAATGCTCATATCCTTTTAGATCCCCAACATGAGACCAATCCCATAACACCACAATCTTACCAGAGGAAGTGGCACATGATATAGTACCCTACATTAATTTTAAAATAAATAATGTCCCCATGGCTACTATTAATGGTAAATTGCAACCCTTAAATGAGCCTCTAAACACTTATGTCATACCTCCTTAGGAGGTTATCTCTCTTATGCATGTAGTAGGATATTTACAGTGTAAGGTCAAAAATTTGACCCTTGAGAGAAAATTTTACTATACTAATATTGATTCTAATACTATCTATGGAAATATAATTACGCATAAAATATTTCAATCTCCATTTCCTAGGAATTTTTTCATGCCTTCATTTCAATTATTCAATGGTACTTCAAATCCTTGTTCACACCTTAAGCATTATCAAGACCTTATGATCTCATATAGAAATGATCATTTGCTTCTTAAATATTTCCATAGGAGTCTCATAGGTGACACTATGTATTGGTTTATCGATCTTCCTCATGGGTCTGTAAATACTTTTATAGAGCTTGAATATGATTTTGTATCCAGTTTCAGCCACAATAAAGGCCTTAGGGCCACACATAAGAAATTTCCCTTCCTACATCAAGGTGAAATTAAACATGTATTTTATTTTATTTTGAGATTCAAAGCTAGCATGCACATATTTTTATACCATTTAATTTATCTATAAATGGAAATACATAATTTTTTAAGGCCTCATTCAGCCTCTCAAGGAATGATTATTGAATGATATTTGTGACTCCTTCACTGAGCTTTGTCTTCATGTTATTGACTTAGAGAAAGACTTACTAATTCCAAATCACCCTAAATATTTGGATAAAGATGTCATACTTTCAATTATTTCAAATTATTATGATAAACCATCAAAACCATTATTTATGAATAATCAAGTTAAGCTTTTGCATCCATGGTAGCACTTCTTATCAACCTCACCCTAAACCTAAATTAGTCATACAAGATCCTCCTTACACTCTGTATATACTGGTATATTTTGATAAACTTGTTGATTTTCCACAATATGTTTTCCTTTCCCTCATAGATAAAAATTTGATTTAGTTTCCATCTAATGACCACCATCCTCCTCA
Organism: Taxus chinensis; assembly: GCA_019776745.2. Lineage (NCBI taxonomy): Eukaryota > Viridiplantae > Streptophyta > Pinopsida > Cupressales > Taxaceae > Taxus > Taxus chinensis. Next base: position 297,264,440 of record CM034152.1, read on the forward strand.
TAGGCTTACACATGAAAGAGCTTGTCCTTTTTACAATTTCCATCATAGTAATGGGAACCACAAAAATGATTTTTATACACTAGACAAAATCTCAAGTTAATTACAAAGGTGTCATAACTTTTCAGACACACTATTCAGATATATCTACTTCACCTCCTCTACACAACTATCCTACAACAAGTGTAACTATTGATCTACCTTATTCCATTGTTGTAATAAACATTGATTCTCATGATAAATTAGTTCCTCCATAGGAGCCTCTAAAGCCTACATACGTATGGCTTGCCAAGGAGCAGAGTTTTGTACCAAAAGTTACACACTTGCCTTATACAACCTCATTTGCACTATCTAGAGTACACCTTATTAAGTTGAATATTCATGTATAGTTTACACTAGTACCTTCATGGAATGTACGAGTGACTCATCATATCTAAATCTCATTTTGGCATTTCCTAGGTCCATTTATTAGTTTCATCCTTCACACTAAGTCTCAAATGACATGTATGAGGATATCCCTCCCTTATTTCATGGGAATAGGTTTCCTCTCCTTATATGATCACTAGAAATAATGTGGAATTTATGCACACATTACCTGTAACACCTAACCACATATCGTTACCCACACCATCATTTCCATCCTTAACACTCATGATTCAATCCAAATTCTAAATCAATGCATTTCACTTATACACATTACTCGCATATCAAGTTTTATCTATCATATAAATGTTAATCATGTAGAAATCAACACGTAAATTAAAAAAAAATCACACATCACATCAAAGCAATATAATCATCATAAGTGTTAACACATCTATATTCATCATGCCAAATTCAATTCTACACATTTCAAAATCCACACACACACACACACAACATATATATATATATATATATATATATATACACAATGTGTTGAGGGCATGACCATTCATATATTCACTCATCATCACTACTACTCTCAATAGACATGAGAGCTCACGAGATCAATGCTCCTTCTATATCCCCGTGATATCTATACCATGACATTTCCCAATAGTGTGATAAATGCTCACAAAATGTTGTATTCTTTATAAATACCTACACATAATATTCTTGGGATTACAAATATCATGTGTTAATTCCATCCCTGGACGAGGCTTTCACCATCGAGATAGCTTTTCTTGGCTATCATCCTACTCACTCTACAAAATATTACATGTGGCTATTGTCACTACCAATAGATCAAACAAATATGTGTGATCACCTATAATATCATCTACTCACTCTAGCATACCGCATGTCACCATGTGTTCTGGAATATTGCAGAGTAATTTCCACATAGATGCATCCACTATAGTATTTCAATAGGCATCACTTGTAATCATAAAAACATTCCTATCAACATCTAAATCCTCAACATGATTATTTTTTGCCAATTAAAAACCCAAAAATCATACAATACTTACACTATGCAATAGTTTTTTCCACTACATCATCACTGGGGGTACCTCCCCCTACTTCCCACCTATATGTGGAGGCATATCTATACCTCTTTTATGTCCTACCACAATAGGAAACAATAGCACCCATTGAGTATTTTTCCAACACTCTGTATATATTTTCATGTAGCCTACACCATCTTGGCTACTCAACACAACTATTGGATGCACCTCATAATTTTGTGGGGGGAATAACTCTTTTGGCATTGTCCCAAGCCAAGCCTCCTGTATGGCAAGAAAAAATGTGTCTAGACACTATGAAATATTATCATCCATTCAACCAGGATGTTAAGGAAATGAGTGCGTAAAACACCATGTCTGACACACAAAAAGAGGAAGTAACCCTTACACTAGGGCAACCCAAGGTTTCCAAGGCCTTATGTTGAAGAAGAGGAAGGAACCCATGGAGGTATTGACACTATGGGGGGAGGTTATGAACAAAATAGGCATGCAATATCTATGCTAACTTAAGTAAATCATATAACATCAAAGGAACTGAAATACAATATGCTAACTTAACATGTGCATAAAATACTAAGCTAACATATAGTAAATAGCAAATGTAAGGAGTTACTCTATACAAAATGAAAAAGTTAGAGCACTTACATGTTGGGGACGGTTGTTGATGCATCTATCTCCCAAAGGACCATACACTAAGAGAGAAAAAATTTCATGTGGAAAATGGGAAACAATCCAATCCTGACTCACTATAGGTGACCCAAAAGTGTAAGCAAACAAATCCAAGAAAGAAGAATCTCCAAGGCAAGAGTTAAGATTTAATAAATATAGAAGCTAAGTGAGAATGTGGAAGTTGGTGCAAAATATAAAAGCTAATGACGAGTTCCTATTGATCAAATCTAATTTTCCTAATGTGCAAATGTGAGTTGGGGTATTTATACCAACATTATCGACAACTAGTGAAGGCATCGGCTAGGATTTAAGAATTTTCACTGACACAATCATCTGCATGCTATGGTGCTGGCCAAAGGTGGAAAATGAAAAGGGAGTGTATAAAGCATCATGAAAAGAAAGAATAATGTAAGCCAGAAGAAATGGGGTCATAAACAAGCTAGACGTCAAAAGAATGCGAGGTAAAATAAGAAGATAAAAGAAAAAGAAAGACATGAAAGGGACTGAATTTTTTTATCTCCATGTATCATCCCTAACCCAATGGTTACACGAATAAAAATATCCCTACTTCAGAATGAGCCCCTTAAGGAACATGTTCCCAGAAATAGATGCATTAGTGACGTCTAACATGGAAAGATAAATTATTAGTAACATGTATGAAAATAGAAAGAATTAAAATTTAGGTGTATACATATGCCCCATCTATTGCTTATCGCATGTCACAATAGAAAAACATGGGGTAGTCAGTGAAAAGAATGATACATAACATAAAAACTAAATGTGAATGTGAAAAGTGAAAAAGGACTAGCTGAAATGAAATATACCTACCAATGCGTACGTGATAGTGTCAATCATCCTACTACATAAGAGCATAAACCATGTTGCTAGAACCCTGAAGAAGAAGAAAAGGAAACACTAGAGGAACATTGGTAGAATAAGACATAAATCACCTAGCTAGGGGTCCATGGGATAGATGTCAAAATTTAGATTTTGGAGATGTAGAGTAAAAAAAATGTGATTTTTGGCCAAAGACTAGAATAGGAAGTGTAATATGTCAAGAAAAATGGGATAAGATCAAGATCCCAATGCAACTGATGACAGATCGTTTAGATATCGAGAACAAAAATGAAAGGTATTTAAATATTGAGGACCATCGTTGCTAAATTAAATAGAAATTTTTAAGTTTATATAGGATTTTTTGAGTTTATTTTCTTGTTATTATTTTTGGAATTAAGAGAATTGAGCTCTGGAATTCCAATTTGGATATTTAACGGGATGATATGGCACTAGTATGAGGATGAGGGAGAGACAAATGAGGAGGAGCACGTGGTACTGCTTAACCATGGGTAAGTCAAAACATTTAATGTTATTAGGTAAATTAATGACAATCTCATCTTTTTAGAAATGTGAAGGTATGAGGGTGCCATTTTAATTAAAACTTGCATCATTAGGAAGTATAGGACAAAATGCATGTGGATTTGGGAGGGATTTTATTTTATATTTTGCATTTTATGGATTTTTACATGTTAATTTTGAAAAGTTACGGTCATATGGACTTAGACGCCATTGGCCCCCTGAAACAACAGGGTTGATGGCATCGGGATCATGCTAAGATTTTGACAGGGGCCGATGGCATATGCCAGAGGGCTGATTGCGTAAGGATTTTTAGAAAGAATGTATATTTTTAAATTAATTTGTGATAAATTTAATACCATTATTTTATAGACTTGTGATTACAAGAGGACCATAGGATCTACCTATGGCAAGTGGTTGACATAACATGGCTTAATGATATGATTTATGGCTTAACTAGCAAAGATAACACAATTACACAGATGATGATTTGGTGGTATCATGGAGATGACCATTATATTGACAAGTCTAGATTCTCTACATATGTTTTTGGTATCATGGGAGCCTTGGGTCAACACCTTTCGTTATTGGACATGCGAGACAATGGATATGACTATGACACTTCAAGATGTGTACGAAATATTGGGCTTACAAATAAATAGAGCTCAAATATATTGTGATCTCAGCATGGATATTGCAGAGAGGAGGGCCTTGGTCATATAGGCTAGAGGAAGCCAAACATATGATGAGGGGATGTTTATCATTAGACGCATCGTAGTGCACACTACTCAGATTCCGGCCATCCAAAAGGTGGTTATGGGAAATATCGTGGCACGAATATTGTGTCAAAAGGTAGATGGGACCATCCCATTGTTTTTGGTGGAAATATGTAGGGATGTGATTGAGTAGGATGTTTTATTTAGCTAGGGGACCACTGTATGGGTGCAGCTAGTGTACGATTTACATAGGGTACGATGGAGGGCACAGAGGATGATAGATCTTGTGATATTATTGACAGCTTAGATATATGGGATATTTCCTATGTACAATCCCATAAGCACAAAATTGGTCATAGCAGCGGGTGCCACAAGAGTACTCCAGTAGACATAGGGGATGATAGTGAGAGCACTTAAGGCATATTGACCACTACGACAGGTACATCCATACGTGGTCATATGGTATCCCTACATTGGGACTGTTGATTAGTGGCCTAGTTGGCCCAAGGTAGAGGACTTAGAGGTATTTGAGGAGGTAACATGACATTACTTGCATTGGGTAGAGACCCATCTAATAGATAAGGTACCATGATAGTTTGGGATGCTTGAGCTTGTTGTGGTACCACCACTACCAACTTATAGACAATGACATGCAAGAGAGGTTGTGAATGAAATGGATAGAGTACCACCATTGCGTGCCCAAAGATTACTGGCTACATGAAAATAGGGACAAAGGAAGTGATGGAGAGGTGGAGCAACTCAGGACCTACCAAATATTATTATGGTGGAGAGCTCAAATGATGGATTCGATGGAGGACCCACCAGCCCAAAGCCACACGTGGGTGATATAGGCACCATTGGTCCTAGCACAAGAGCTAAGGAGATACAACTAGGGTCATGGCTGAGAGAGCATAGGATGTAGCATCCAGGAGGAAGCTACTTGACACCGTTGGGGATAGATATGGCCCTACAGCTTCAGGACATGCCTAGGACCTTCTGTAAATGAGATGTGATCTTGGTGCCCTGAGATAGGTGGGCATAATATGTAGGATGGATATCTCGACGATTTGATGAGGTGGAGGTGGTATTGGGTGGTCACTGTTGGTCGTCAGATAGGACTTTACGAAGAGCAACAGTCAGGGGACAAGAAGTCCCTCCTCTTTAATGGGAGAGGTTCCCTTATTCAGAAACGAACCTATTTACAAATGTACAAAACATGATTTGTTGGTTAAACTTGGATATTACGAAAGTGTTTTCTATGAAGATCATCAATTACAAAAGGACTGAGGAAAAAGAGTATGGGAAAGAGCAGAAAGGCAACATGCAGAATTATAGATATCAGAGTAATTCTTTATGTATGCGAAGTCACAGTAAATTGAAACAAGATCATTTGTATTGGATAAATAAGATGGAATTCAGAGACACAAAGTTCTGTAAATAACATCTGCTAGAACACAAAGTTTCTTAACATAACACAGATTCATTAATCAAGGACACAAAGTTCCTTCTTGGTTATACAAGATCACCAGGCTTGCAAAGTTGAAGAGTATGCAATCGGTGAGACTAACAAACTTGAGACAAATGATCTTCACAAAGAAAATAAATGAAAGCTTAGGAATAACAGAGATCAGATAGACAAAGAATGGAAAGTCCTTCTGTATTGATTTCTTTATAATCTATTTACACTTTTCAGAAAATAAGCCAAGTTCTTCCTCCTTCAAAATGGCGTGGAAAGGCCATTATATAGCTTACAAGTCAGTTACTCTTTGTAACTACTTCTTTTAACTAAAGATTAGTTAAGGATTGCCAATCGCAATACCTCAACTTATTACAATGAATCCGAGAAAAAGAAATAGAAAAGAAGAGAAGAATAAGGAGAAGAAGACAGGTGGTCGGTCACTGAGAGGGACCCACTGACTTCAGAATTCGCTGCCTGAATCTCTTCAATGACTCGGCTATGTCTCTGCCACGAGGGACTGATGTGTTGGCTGTAGACTGACCCCAAAAACCGAGACACTTCTCCATTTCTTTATCAAACTCGATATGAGTATGATAATCTTTGTTCGCTTCTTCAATGGCAGATTGAAGAGAGCAGACCTCCTTCATTTTCTCCTTGGAGATGGAGCTTTCCTTGAATAGATTATCTTTGACAAAAGCTCTGAACTGAGCTTTGATTTCTTGCAGGGAAAGGAGTACACCAGAAGTTTCATCTTGAAGATGGCAGTGTATATCTTTGAAAGCAGAGACCACCAGTGTCTTGAAAGCTTCACCCTTCTGCCAACTGTTCTTCAGCTCTCCCAAAGCCTCCTCCAAGACTTTGATTTTCCACTCCACACTGTAAACCCAGGACTTTGATAGATTATCCTTTGCATCATCAAAAACCTTATTTTCCAGTAAGACGTTCTCATCTGTCTGTCCCATAAGGCGGAGGTCTACTATGCAACTACTCCAGAGCTTGAGCTCTTTATCCATGATCCCGATAGTAGAGGACAGCTTCTGTTGCAAATTATTCACTTTTCCATGGAGTTTGAAAGCTTCATCGATGAAGTTCAACCCTGCAACAAGCATATCATCCACCATGGCTTCCATAGCTCTGCCATAGATGGAATACTTGTGCATGTCTTTGATACTCTGTACTTCATCTTGGCTCAAAATTACAGGTGGTGGAAGAGTGGTCAATGGAGTAGGGTCTAAAACTTTGTCCTTAGACAAAAGAGACTTGATGAAACCTGTGAGAATTTGGGCCTGTTCTTCTAATTGCTCAATAGTTTGCTGCCCTTTTTCTACCCTCCCAATGACTCTTGTGACTGTTTCTTGGAGGTTATGAATCTCACCTTCAGGAGTAGACTCTCCCATTGGGATTCTCGAGAGCTCTAAGTCAGATACCTGCAAGTCCTGCTCTGATTTATCCGTTGTAGGCTTGGCAATCTCCAGGAATTGCTGACCTTGAGCATCAGACACTATTCTGGAGATAGTTCTGGCTTTCTTGGCACGAGAAGGAGTGGTGCCCAACAAGGCTGCGACAGCATCAAAATTTGACCCTGAACTCCGAGAGGAAAATTTTCTCTTCCTATTGTCAACCAAAGGTTGCACCCACGCAAAAGAGGAAGAGGAATCAGCAGGAGGAGCAAGAGGGCCGAGAGACAGAGAGCTCATGACACTCAAGGTCTGCGCAGCTGTTGACTCGAGTTGAGAGGTGAGTGGGGCACTTGGGGCAATTGCGGCAGAAGAGTCAACATCACCTGAAAGCTCAGTGCTCTGGATTTCTTTATCTTTATCAGTTGGGTCTTCAAGAGCATTTGCAGGGGTTGGAATTTTGCTTTCTTCACTTTCACTAAGAAAAATGATGTTCTCCGGTCCCATAGGCACTTCTACCTGCTTTCTTTGAGGATCATTTTCCACAGGCTCCTTCTTAACCTCCTTGAGTTTCTTCTGGTACAATTGAGTGGATGAAGAAGGAGTGGAAGCTGCAGGTCCTTGTATTGATGAGGCAGGTGGGGTTTGCACTGGTGTTTCTGACCTGGGAACCGATGCCTCTCTCCGTGGTGTTGAAGCATCCTTGGAAGAGGATTCTCCTGAGTGCCTTCTGAGCTCTCAAACTTTTCTATCAAACCAGACCTTAGTTCTAACTAAGACTGGAGCAAGGATCTCAGCCAGATCATCTTTTTCTTTCCTGTTCCAATCCAAGTCCTCCAAAGGGGTGTGCTTAATCACACTATCATACTCATATGAGTATAGATCAGAATTATCATCCTGGAGTCCTTCAGGGACCTGGTACAAACCGAGTTCTTGGATCAATTGCAGGGAGAACCTGCCACAATGCCTTCTCCTGGCCTCAAAATCATCTGCACAGTCAGCCCAGTAGTCTTCTGTATCTGCCCTATGATGGTAGATTATCTTGATGTTCTGTTCAATGAACTTCTTCAAGTCAAAGCAGGTTCTTGGCTTGAAGAAATGGACAGTGATAGGAACCAGGGCTCTCTCTATGTTCTGGGCATCCAGGGCTGTTTTACAAGTGTAATTTCCCAAAGAGATGGGAAAGTGCAAACCAGAAATCTTCTTGTCCCTGCAGGTTCTGTGCAGTTTGTCTAACTGCCTGCATACTTCAATCAAGGCCATCTTATCATTGCAGAACATGGGAAGCCGCAGAGGGGTGCTCTCATAGCCAGCAAGCCTGATATAAGAAAATTTCCTGAATTGGATGAAATAAGCACCATATTGCGATATCAGGTTCATGGCTTCATCTGAAAACCTTCTAGCAGTATCACCTTCGAGCAGCCTGACCACGTACATGGTGAAAGCGTCATTGACCCTTCTGAAATTACGATTGCTGGTCTCCAGGGTGAACTGCGGGCAGTAGGCATATATTGGATCATCTTTGTGAGCGTCAAGGTAGGAAAAGCCAAACCATTGTCGTGACGCTGCCAGGGTATACATCAGGTACGAAGTCATGTAGAACTTCTTCGTTTGCTGCACATTGGACAGCTGCTCTGCCAAATTCATGCTGATGATCTCTGCCCAGTTAATATTTTGCGTTCCCTCACACACCATGCTGATGAGCGGGCACATCCAGAAGTGGAATTCGTTGGTAGAGGGAAAACCCATAACCCGAGCCAGCAGAATTATAAAGTCAGACAATTCTTCATTAAAATCTGCCTGGAAAAGGGTTTTGGACAGGCGAGAGGCTCCCTTCCTAGGGTTTTTAAGCCAAGACTTTGCCACTCGTGCCTTGTATTTGTCACTGTCTTGGTTGAACAGGGCCTGTGCTTGATCCCGGGAAACGACTATGGCATTATCCATCTCTGGAATCCTCAGAGCAGTGCTAATGGCGGCAGCATCCAGTTTGGCGATGAGTTCCCCATGTATATTGGTCAATTCGCTCGAAGCGGGTTCGAAGTGAGCTCCGCATGAAAGCACGGTATCAGCACACTGTACTGAGATTGGGAAACCTCCAGCAAAAGCCAAACCGCTATCGTGAATCATCTGCGCCATTGGTGTAGGGTTTGCGTCTGCCATTCTTGCCCAAAAATCACTGAAATCAAGATGACGAGCTTCACTGTCCCCAATATTGTGAACGGCAGACTCAAGTGGAGAAATTTGTTCCTGTCCCTGAAATTTGATCTTCATATTGATAGTCTCAGAGCCGCAACCTAAACTCGGGGAGGAATTACAGAGAAAAGGGATACACGCGCAGGAAATTAGGTTGCAAGGGCAGCATGGAAACAATGTGAAAAATGCAAAGGGGGAATACCCGTTATATAGCCGTTTAGGAGAGAGAAAGGCCATGAATGCGCATTTAATATATACCCACCAATTTGAATAAGCAGGATATTCAGGTAAAGTGGCAAAAAAAACTGGCATGAATGACACTTGGTTCATTAGGGACATGTGAGACGCGGATGCGCGAAACACGCGGCTCGGCCGGTTCGGGCGAGGCGGGGAAAAGACGCACAAATGTCTTTTGGGACACGCGGGACATGAGTGCGCGAAGTGCGCGATTCGGGCGAATCGGCCGAAAAGGTTCCAATGGGTCCGAAAAAGTTTGGGACATTTGAGACGAAAATGCGCGAAGTACGCGGTTCGGGTGTTTCGGCTGAAAATGGAACAACTTGCACTTTTGACTTGGGACAAAAAGCTCTGAAGTACGCGACTCGGGAGTTTCGGCCGAAAATGGAACAGCTTACACAATTTGATTTGGGACATTTGGAACACGAAAGTGCGAAGTACGCGGTTCGGGTGTTTCGGCCGAAAATGGAACAACTCGCACAATAAGTTTTGGGACACTTGGGACGAAAAGTTCCGACGGGCCCGAAATCGAGACAACTTCGGGGAAATCGGTCGATCGGGGAACAAAACACACTTTCGAACTTGGGACAATTGGGAAAAAAAGTTTCGACAGGCCCGAAAATCACTCAAAATGACCCAAAAACGTAGATTTTCTCAATTTCACGACTTAGGTACTTTAGAGAAAACACTTAAACTCAAAATTTTTTGAAAATGACTTCTTAAGAACGGGGGAATTTTGAGTGGACAACAGCTGGCTCCTTCTGGGGATGACTTGGCATAAATTCAAGGGATGAGACAAGGCAAGAACTTAGACAAACTCAGGAGAAGCAGATCAGTACCTTATCCATTGGGCCACGGAGTCAAAAAGCAGACCAATACAGAGGACAACACACCAAAACAGAAAAGGAAAGAAAAACAAAAACACTGTACAGAATATACAAAGGACTCCCTAATCACCTATGACTTGAACAACTTGAGATACTGCCCACTATAAGGAAGTGGGAGAGAAGAACCATCCATGTAATCAAGATAAAAGGAATTCTCACCAGCAAAGTGTCTGATCTTGAAAGGTCCGAGCCACAGGGAATCAAACTTGCCATGGCTGCCACGAGGTTCATGCCTTTTATCCCATAACAACACAGTGTCTCCAACTTGGAAATCTCTGAACCTGGCTTTCTTGTCAAACAGGACCTTTACCTTCTGCTGGTGAACAGATATCCGATCAGCAACCTCTAATCTGTCCTCATTCAGTTTGTGCAGGTACATAATTCTCTTATCCAGAGCATCACTGAAACTAGTATCCTCAATGGCCTTCATTAGATACAAGGCTGGCAGTTCCACTGTTACTGGCAATTGAGCTTCTTGTCCATATACCACTTGAAAAGGAGACATTCCAATAGCTCTCTTTGGTGTAATCCTGTCTTGCCCAAAGAGCATCATAGAGCTTCTTGTGCCAGTTTCGTTGAGACTCATTGACTAACTTCCTTATAATAGTCACCAGATTTTTGTTTGTGGATTCTGCTTGCCCATTTCCCTGAGGGTAGTAATCTGAAGAATGAGCCAGGGAGATGCCATATCCATAGCAGAAGTCCATTATCTCAGCTGAAGAGAAATTCGAAGCATTATCTGTTACAATCTTGTTAGGTACACCATACCTTACTAAGATGTTCTCTTTGATGAAGCTGCACACCACTTCAGAAGTAGTGCTCTTAACTGGAATAGCTTCCACCCATTTGGTGAAGTAGTCAGTGGTAGTTAGTACATGAGTGTGACCAGCACTAGAAGCAGGATTAAGTGTACCAATGAAGTCCAAACCCCACTGTTGAAATGGCTCCTCAATCACAACTGGCTTGAGAGGCAAAGAAGCCAATTTAGGTCTTCCCACAAAGGTCTGACAAGCCTCACATTTATCCACCCACTTGGATGCATCTCTGAACAAGGAAGGCCAGTAGTATCCTCCACGGAGTATCTTATGAGCTGTAACCATTGATGAATAGTGCCCTCCACATGCCTGATCATGAAAAGCTGAGAGCAACTTTCTCTGCTGTTCCTTGTCCACACACTTCAAAAATCTCCCATCTAAGCCACGCTTGAACAAAGCATTTTCCCATAATACATATTGCACTGACCTCAATTTAACAGTCCTCTTTTCTTTGGCAGTTAAATGAGAGGGGCATTCCCCATAGGTGAGAAAATGGGCGATGTCAGCATACCATTCGTCAACTGAACTAAGGAACAGAACGGTAGGAAGGCCAACTTTGTTCTCCAATAATTCATGCTTAGCTCCTTCAGCAATGAGCTCACAAAGACCTTTTCCACGAACCAGCTTGGTCGGCTTGATGTCAATGTCATACTCTTGGACCTTAGCAACCCAGTTCCCTCTCTTGGATCCAAATTCTTGTTGTGTGAGAATTGACTTAACAGTTGTATCTGGAACCAACACCATGGAGTGAGAGTTGAGGATATAAAAACGAAACTGCTTAACAGCTTTGACCACTGCAAAAGCATGCTTCTCCATCATGGTGTATTTTAACTCATGATCCTTCAGAATATAGCTCATGAACGCAATTGGGAGTTCATGCTCATTAGAGTCTTCTTGAGTTAAGACAGCAGCCAAGGTATTATCTGTAGCATAGCAATAGATGATGAAATCTTTACTGAAATCAGGACAGGCCAAAACTGGAGTTTTAGTGATAGCTCTCTTGATACCTTCAAAGGATTCCTTTCCTTCAGAAGACCAACCAAATGTTTGCTTCCCTTTCATCATCTGAGAAATATTCAAAGTTAACTCTGCAAAATCAGGGATGAATCTTCTCAAAAAATTGATCTTACCGAAGAAGGAGTGCACGCCCTTTTTACTGGTTGGGAGAGGAATTTGCTGGATAGCTTGTACTCGTTCAGGATCAATCTTAATACCATCCTTGGAGACAATGTGCCCTAATAGTTTTCCCTCTGTGACACAGAAAACAGATTTTTTAGGATTCAAAGAAATTCCATGCTCTCTGCATCTTAGCAGAACTGTCTCTAGGTGATCAAAATGATCCGCTCTTGTCTTGGAAAATACTGTCAGGTCATCAAGATATATGACAATACACTTCCCTTTCAAACTTCCAAAAGCCAGATCCATAGCTCTCTGGAAAGTGGCACCAGCATTAATAAGCCCAAAAGGCATTCTCTTGTAGGCAAAGGTACCCCAAGGAGTAGTGAAAGTTGTTTTGTGTTGATCTACAGTATCAACCTCTACCTGATTATAGCCTGAGAATCCATCAAGCATGGATAACATTTCAGATCCTGTTACTGCTTGCAATACTTGATCCATCATAGGCAAAGGATAATTATCTTTCAGAGAAGCCTGATTCAGATTCCTGAAATCAACACAGATGCGGATCTCACCATTTTTCTTCCTAACAGGCACAATATTTGCAATCCATGTTGAATGGTGAATGGGAAAAATGATTTTAGCCTTCAACAACTTCTGTATTTCCTGAAAGATGGTGTCAGCTATTTTGGGGTTGTATTGCCTCTGTTTCTGCTTGAAAGGCTTAATTCCAGGCTTAAGAGGAATAGAGTGCTGCATATCTTTTGGTTTGAAAGCTTTCAAATCTTCATAAGAGTAAGCGAGAACATCCTTATACCTCTTTAAAAGATCAATTGCTTTTCTCCTCTCATCTGCTGTGCAACATTTTCCAATGTTCACGAGCTTGGGGTCAGTAGAACTCCCAATATCAATCTTATCATACTCAGCTGATTGCTGAGGTCCAGTAGAAGCTTTAGATTTCACATACCTGTCATGTTTATCAAATAATTCCTCCAAACTCACCAAACCTTTAGGAATCTTGTTTCCTTTGAGATTGATGCATCCATCTTGATCTGTTTCTTCCCCTTGGGCGACTGCTTGGTCAAAGGACACACTTTCACGAGGTAGGTTGTCACTTCCCTCAAAATACAGTTGTTCGAAATTACCCTTGAGTTCCAGGAAGGAAAGCAAATGTTGATCATCATTGAAAACTTGCCAGTTATTGGTATTGTCAGGTACACTAGGCCGATGGACCATTTCAATAGTGAACTTATCCTGAGAGAAGTCAGGATGGGGAATCAGTAGTGACCCCGAGACTGCTAGTGAATCAGCCCTGCTGTTCTTCTCCCTAGGTATTGCCTCAATGGAGAAAGCATCAAGAAATTCAATGGAATCCCAAACCTGATTCCGGTAATGCTTCAGCCTCCCATTTTTTACTTGGAAAAGGCTTCTCACTTGCTTTACAATCAGTTCTGCATCACCACGTGCCAGAAGATTCTTCACACCTTGTTCTTTGGCCACTTGCAGTCCAAGAATGAGAGCCTCATACTCTGCTGTATTATTAGTGTTTTCGAACTGCAACTTAAATGAAAAAGGATGTAGGCATCCTTCAGGTGACACTAGCAGGACACCAGCTCCAGAACCAGCTGAGGAACAACTTCCATCAAACTCTAAAATCCAAATACCATTAGGATCTTTAGGTGACATTCTGGGAAGTTGGATTTCATCAGGGGACATAATCATGTAATTGCCATGACCCATATCCTCATAGAGTATTTGTGCTTTAGGATCATCCGTTTTTTGCACAATATACTCAGATTGCTTCTCAGGCATCAACTTCTTCATTTGTCCATTAACAGGTATGAGTGCATGCGACCAGTCCATTTGGATTTCCCCACCCACATCTTTGCAGAAGTTCCTACTTAGCAACATCCCGTATGAAGGAGGGATATCTGCTACTAAGATGGTAGCCAACACTTTCTTTTCAGGCAAGGCAGCAAAAGCCACTTGTGCATCTTTAATTCTTCCAACCAGGGGCACTTCTTTACTCTCCATGGAGTAACAAGATCCATAAGTGCGTGTGAGGGTCAGGCCTAAAGCATGAGCTACTTTAGCAGGCATCACGTTATCTGAGGCTCCTGAGTCAATGACACAATTACTGAGCCTATGACCAGCTATAAGAAGTGTTACATAAAATGGTTTAATTTTGTCACCAGGCGAGGTGACAGCAGCTACCAGACTAGGCTGTGGTGCAGAAGGAGGAGTAGGTAAAAGGCCTTTAGAGGTGGTTTTGGAGTGGGAATTAACAAATTGAATCATTTTGGCAAAAGCTTTGGGATGAGTTTGATAATACTCAGCCTCTGAAATTTGAACCTTAGTCTTTTTTAGATGATCGATAATATCAAAAGACCCAGAAGTGGACGGGCCATCATCACTTGAAATTCTAGGCTTATCAGCTTTAGGAGAAAAAGAAGGAACTTTGCTAGTAGGATTGACAGGACTCACCTTTGGTGTAGATGAAGTAGGGATAGGAGATCCTCTTTTTGCAATTACAGGAATAGTTGCCGACTGCTCCTTAGATTTCTTTATGGGCTGCGTCACTTTCTCCCTCTGATGTGTCTGCTCTCGAGTCATGACAGCAAATGATTCGCTATTCATGTCTGCTACCACTTCATCATAATCATCTCCATCATCGATGCCCTCAGTGGTGAAGAAATTAACCCGAGATCCCTCAAGTTCCTCTGCCTCATCATCAAATTCCTCCACAAACTCCTCGCAAGCTTCATCATCCTCATCATCATCTGGCTCTTCAACTTCACAGGTTACATTCACAGGAACCTTAACAAGAGGTCCTTCAAGTGCCAGTCTTGTTTGAGAAGCAGGCAAATGATTTCTGGGTGGAAAATTCCTCCTTGGAACATCTGCATAAGGGGCATGCTGAGCCAATTGTTTCTTTATAGCAATGAGATCATTCGCAAGCTTTTGGACCAATGGATCAGTATTAGGTCCAGGAGTGGAGGAGGAAGAAGCAACAGACTTAGATTTGGAAGGGTCTCTCCTCAACTTCCCTGACATGATCAGATCATCCTCGACACTAACAGCAAGAGTTTGATCCTCCACCAATGTTTACGAGATTAGCCCTTCTCAGCGCATAACTGACTTCAGACGATTGGGCATTTAAGAAGAAACATTTTCAGATTTGATCAACAGGTCGAGTATTTACAGGAATTTTGTTGATCAGTCTGTTGAATCGGGCCACAAATTCTCTCATGGGTTCTGATGAATCTTTCTTTATCTGAGAAATTTGGGCAAGCAAGGCATGCACATCTTCTGCTGGCTTGAAATGGTTTTCGAACTGAGTTCTCATTGTGTCCCAGTCGGTGATAGCGCCAGCCGGAAGGTGGTAGAACCAATCAGCAGCATTATCTTGTAACGTCTCAACGAACAGTCTCACGGAGACGTCTTCATGCTCAACTCCCAGGACTCCACATGCAACAATGAAGGCCGCGATGTGTTCATCCGGATGCACTTTGCCATCACCTTTGAACTTAGGAAAGTTCTTCCGGTTACCTCTGGGTAACTCATGCAAAGGCTGAGGAAGAGCAAGGGGCCCGACACGATGACCCCATGGTAATGGCGCCGCCATTCTTGGAAAAACGGCTTGGAGAGGAACCACAACACCAGCAAGAATCAAAGCTCGCAGATTAGGGCTAGCTGGCTCTGAAGGAGTACCACCCGTAGGAATTCTGTCTTGAACAGGTGGAGTGCTTGTCGAACGAGTCCTTCTATTTCTTGAAGGGAAAGGAAAACCCTGCTGCTCCAAAAGCTGAAACTGAGAATCTTCAATACCGAGGGCCCTTCTCCCTCGAGTAAAACGTGGAGTCGCCAGATCAAAGGATGATCGAAAAATTACAGAACTGGAATATGATTTTCCCCAGCGGAGTCGCCAAAAACTGTTGGTCGTCAGATAGGACTTTACGAAGAGCAACAGTCAGGGGACAAGAAGTCCCTCCTCTTTAATGGGAGAGGTTCCCTTATTCAGAAACGAACCTATTTACAAATGTACAAAACATGATTTGTTGGTTAAACTTGGATATTACGAAAGTGTTTTCTATGAAGATCATCAATTACAAAAGGACTGAGGAAAAAGAGTATGGGAAAGAGCAGAAAGGCAACATGCAGAATTATAGATATCAGAGTAATTCTTTATGTATGCGAAGTCACAGTAAATTGAAACAAGATCATTTGTATTGGATAAATAAGATGGAATTCAGAGACACAAAGTTCTGTAAATAACATCTGCTAGAACACAAAGTTTCTTAACATAACATAGATTCATTAATCAAGGACACAAAGTTCCTTCTTGGTTATACAAGATCACCAGGCTTGCAAAGTTGAAGAGTATGCAATCGGTGAGACTAACAAACTTGAGACAAATGATCTTCACAAAGAAAATAAATGAAAGCTTAGGAATAACAGAGATCAGATAGACAAAGAATGGAAAGTCCTTCTGTATTGATTTCTTTATAATCTATTTACACTTTTCAGAAAATAAGCCAAGTTCTTCCTCCTTCAAAATGGCGTGGAAAGGCCATTATATAGCTTACAAGTCAGTTACTCTTTGTAACTACTTCTTTTAACTAAAGATTAGTTAAGGATTGCCAATCGCAATACCTCAACTTATTACAATGAATCCGAGAAAAAGAAATAGAAAAGAAGAGAAGAATAAGGAGAAGAAGACAGGTGGTCGGTCACTGAGAGGGACCCACTGACTTCAGAATTCGCTGCCTGAATCTCTTCAATGACTCGGCTATGTCTCTGCCACGAGGGACTGATGTGTTGGCTGTAGACTGACCCCAAAAACCGAGACACTTCTCCATTTCTTTATCAAACTCGATATGAGTATGATAATCTTTGTTCGCTTCTTCAATGGCAGATTGAAGAGAGCAGACCTCCTTCATTTTCTCCTTGGAGATGGAGCTTTCCTTGAATAGATTATCTTTGACAAAAGCTCTGAACTGAGCTTTGATTTCTTGCAGGGAAAGGAGTACACCAGAAGTTTCATCTTGAAGATGGCAGTGTATATCTTTGAAAGCAGAGACCACCAGTGTCTTGAAAGCTTCACCCTTCTGCCAACTGTTCTTCAGCTCTCCCAAAGCATCCTCCAAGACTTTTATTTTCCACACCACACTGTAAACCCAGGACTTTAATAGATTATCCTTTGCATCATCAAAAACCTTATTTGCCAGTAAGACGTTCTCATCTGTCTGTCCCATAAGGTGGAGGTCTACTATGCAACTACTCCAGAGCTTGAGCTCTTTATCCATGATCCCGATAGTAGAGGACAGCTTCTGTTGCAAATTATTCACTTTTCCATGGAGTTTGAAAGCTTCATCGATGAAGTTCAACCCTGCAACAAACATATCATCCACCATGGCTTCCATAGCTCTGCCATAGACGGAATACTTGTGCATGTCTTTGATACTCTGTACTTCATCTTGGCTCAAAATTACAGGTGGTGGAAGAGTGGTCAATGGAGTAGGGTCTAAAACTTTGTCCTTAGACAAAAGAGACTTGATGAAACCTGTGAGAATTTGGGCCTGTTCTTCTAATTGCTCAATAGTTTGCTGCCCTTTTTCTACCCTCCCAATGACTCTTGTGACTATTTCTTGGAGGTTATGAATCTCACCTTCAGGAGTAGACTCTCCCATTGGGATTCTTGAGAGCTCTAAGTCAGATACCTGCAAGTCATGCTCTGATTTATCTGTTGTAGGCTTGGCAATCTCCAGGAATTGCTGACCTTGAGCATCAGACACTATTCTGGAGGTAGTTCTGGCTTTCTTGGCACGAGAAGGAGTGGTGCCCAACAAGGCTGCGACAACATCAAAATTTGACCCTGAACTCCGAGAGGAAAATTTTCTCTTCCTATTGTCAACCAAAGGTTGCACCCACGCAAAAGAGGAAGAGGAATCAGCAGGAGGGGCAAGAGGGCCGAGAGACATAGAGCTCATGACACTCAAGGTCTGTGTAGCTGTTGACTCGAGTTGAGAGGTGAGTGGGGCACTTGGGGCAATTGCGGCAGAAGAGTCAACATCACCTGAAAGCTCAGTGCTCTGGATTTCTTTATCTTTATCAGCTGGGTCTTCAGGAGCATTTGCAGGGGTTGGCATTTCTCTTTCTTCACTTTCACTGAGAACAATGATGTTCTCCGGTCCCATAAGCACTTTTACCTGCTTTCTTTGAGGATCATTTTCCATAGGCTCCTTCTTAACCTCCTTGAGTTTCTTCTGGTACACTTGAGTGGATGAAGGAGTGGAAGCTGCAGGTCCTTGTATTGATGAGGCAGGTGGGGTTTGCACTGGTGTTTCTAACCTGGGAACCGATGCCTCTCTCCGTGGTGTTGAAGCATCCTTGGAAGAGGATTCTCCTGAGTGCCTTCTGAGCTCTCGAACTTTTCTATCAAACCAGACCTTAGTTCTAACTAAGACTGGAGCAAGGATCTCAGCCAGATCATCTTTTTCTTTCCTGTTCCAATCCAAGTCCTCCAAGGGGGTGTGCTTAATCACACTATCATACTCATATGAGTATAGATCAGAATTATCATCCTGGAGTCCTTCAGGGACCTGGTACAAACCGAGTTCTTGGATCAATTGCAGGGAGAACCTGCCACAATGCCTTCTCCTAGCCTCAAAATCATCTGCACAGTCAGCCTAGTAGTCTTCTGTATCTGCCCTATGATGGTAGATTATCTTGATGTTCTATTCAATGAAATTCTTCAAGTCAAAGCAGGTTCTTGGCTTGAAGAAATGGACAGTGATAGGAACCAGGGCTCTCTCTATGTTGTGGACGTCCAGGGATGTTTTACAAGTGTAATTTCCCAAAGAGATGGGAAAGTGCAAACGGGAAATCTTCTTGTCCCTGCAGGTTCTGTGCAGTTTGTCTAACTGCCTGCATACTTCAATCAAGGCCATCTTATCATTGCAGAACATGGGAATCCTCAGAGGGGTGCTCTCATAGCCAGTAAGCCCGATATAAGAAAATTTCCTGAATTGGATGAAATAAGCACCATATTGCAATATCAGGTTCATGGCTTCATCTGAAAACCTTCTAGCAGTATCACCTTTGAGCAGCCTGACCACGTACATGGTGAAAGCGTCATTGACCCTTCTGAAATTACGATTGCTGGTCTCCAAGGTGAACTGCGGGTAGTAGGCATATATTGGATCATCTTTGTGAGCGTCAAGGTAGGAAAATCCAAACCATTGTCATGATGCTGCCAGGGTATACATCAGGTACGAAGTCATGTAGAACTTCTTCGTTTGTTGCACATTGGACAGCTGCTTTGCCAAATTCATGCTGATGATCTCTGCCCAGTTAATATTTTGCGTTCCCTCACACACCATGCTGATGAGCGGGCACATCCAGAAGTGGAATTCATTGGTAGAGGGAAAACCCATAACTCGAGCCAGCAGAATTATAAAGTCAGACAATTCTTCATTAAAATCTACCCGGAAAAGGGTTTTGGACAGGCGAGAGGCTCCCTTCCTAGGGTTTTTAAGCCAGGACTTCGCCACTCGTGCCTTGTATTTGTCGCTGTCTTGGTTGAACAGGGCCTGTGCTTGATCCCAGGAAACGACTATGGCATTAGCCATCTCTGGAATCCTCAGAGTAGTGCTAATGGCGGCAACATCCAGTTTGGCAATGAGTTCCCCATGTATATTGGTCAATTCGCTCGAAGCGGGGTCAAAGTGAGCTCCGCATGAAAGCATGGTATCAGCACACTGTAGTGAGATTGGGAAACCTCCAGCAAAATCCAAACCACTATCGTGAATCATCTGCGCCATTGGTGTAGGGTTTGCGTCCACCATTCTTGCCCAAAAATCACTCAAATCAAGATGACGAGCTTCGTTGTCCCCAATATTGTGAACGGCAGACTCAAGTGGAGAAATTTGTTCCTGTCCCTGAAATTTGATCTTCATATTGATAGTCTCAGGGCCGCAACCTAAACTCGGGGAGGAATTACAGAGAAAAGGGATACACGCGCAGGGAATTAGGTTGCAAGGGCAACATGGAAACAATGTGAAAAATGCAAAGGGGGAATACCCATTATATAGCCATTTAGGAGAGAGAAAGGCCATGAATGCGCATTTAATATATACCGACCAATTTGAATAAGCAGGATATTCGGGTAAAGTGGTAAAAAAAATTGGCATGAATGACACTTGGTTCATTAGGGACATGTGAGACGCGGATGCGTGAAACACGCAGCTCGGCCGGTTCGGGTGAGGCGGGGAAAAGACGCACAAATGTCTTTTGGGACACGCGGGACATGAGTACACGAAGTGCGCGATTCGGGTGAATTGGCTGAAAAGGTTCCCTTTATTTGTGGCAGTGGTTATCCAATAAGAATTAGCCTTCATTTTGCATTTGTCATTATTTTTCATACTTGTGAAAAGTGAGCCATTAAGAAGGCTCCACATGTGTCCAATTTTATTTAGTCATTTTGGTAGCAATACGAAGTGTGAACTAAATACATTTGGATACGTATATTAATTTTCTGTTGTGTCAATCTTTCCAACTATCAAACTCTACCTTTTGAGGTGTCAGTTTTTGCTTTGGCTTAGCCACTATGACTGTGACATTTTTCGTTTGATTTCGGAACCAAACTTTATTTTAAATTTTTCCATATTCTAGGGACTTTAATCCTCCCAAATAAATCTATTTAAATTATGGAAAAAATTCACCAAGTGTCTAATCTTTAGCCATTAGATTTTAGACAAGTGGCTTAGTTTGACTAATACTTTGCTTTTGTATATTGTTTGCATTTTGTCAAAGTGTGAAAAAGTGAACCAATTAATTAATGACATGTGTTTTTTTGTTTTTCTATCTATTTTTTTGTATTTTTTGTCTTCTAACTGATTCATTGCACTACAAAGTGCGAGCTCATAGAAAAATGACACATATATTAGCTTTTCATGCTGTCAAATTTAAAATATTTTGTCATGTGTTTTGTAGTTTTTTCATCATAGTTTTATAATGTTGCAGACCTAAAAAGGCATTGACTTTTATTTTTAAATACTTCGCGTCCATCATACGATCTTTAGTATTTTTAAGATCTCCTTAATATATTAATTAATTAGCTAATTAATTTGTTAACAAGATTGTAGCTCGTCACTGACTAAGCTCTGTTAAATCAATCTTAAACTTGATCAAATCAATTTAATTTTGATTAATTCCAAGTTGTTTTATTTCGTATAGATAATAAAAATATTTTTATCTAGTTTTTTGCCTCCATTTGGCTTCCTTGATTAATATTTTTAGAGTCATTCATCTTTAGTGTCATCTTTGCATTAAAAATGGCTAATTCTGCTAGTTTAGTTTTTCATTAGATAAGTCTCAGTTATTGAATGGAATGAATTATAGAATTTGGAGAGTTTGATTAAAATCTTTTTTGGCTAGGAATCTATGGGATCTTGTGACTAGTGTGGAAAAATGACCCACTAAAAGACAAACAACCTAGGAAAATATTATCTCCTTCTCTTAGAGATCATATGAAGCTCTATCCATCCTTTTACAAAGCATAAAAGATGAATTTTTTATGCATATAGGTCATATGGACTCACCTATTGATATATGGAAGTAATTAGATACTATACATGAATGAAGTTGTTTTTCTAAGATAATTAAGCTAGTTTTAGAGTTCTTTACAACTCCCACGAAAGGGGATGAGAAAATAGGCAATTATTTAGCTAAAATTAAGAACATTAAAGCTCAACTAGATGGTTGTAACTGTGAATTGTTTCAAGATAAGATTATTTGCTTCATTATTAAGATAAAAATTCATGAAAATATTAGAAACTATATCTCTATTATTAATTAAAAATATCATAATTAGAATGATCTTCCTGATTTAGACACTTTGTCTTCTCTGTTAATTCAAGAAGAGCATGTAATGGAGAATTTTGATTCAAAAGAGACTGCTTCTCAAGCATTATTCTCTCATAATCATGAGTCTACTCATAATAATATAAATAGTAATCCTAATTAGAATTCTAATGTCAGATCAAAATTTAAATCCAATCCTAAGTCTAATTTTGTTAAAAACTACCAGAACTTTAAATTCAAATTTAATGGCACATGTAACGAATGTGGTGAATTTGGGCATAAAGAGTCTGATTGTAGAGTAAAAACTAACAAATCTGTTAAGAATTATAGAAATAGTAATTTTGATAGTAAAAAGAAAGATCAAAAGAAAAATCATGCAAATAATGTTGAGCAATCTATTACGTTGTATACTGCTCTTTCAGCTTCAAATGAAAATGAATGAATTCTTGATAGTGGTAGCTCTAGGCACTTGAACTACACTCCTAGTAGCCTCTCAGATGTAGTTAAATGTGAGGAGAATATCTTTCTAGGAGATAACTCCATCATTAGAACTAAAAGTTGTGGGAACATTAAATTGTCAAATAGTATAATTAGAAATGTCTTAAAATCGTCCCCAACTAAAAATGAATCTTTTGTCTTACTCTTAGCTAACTAAAGAAAATTGTAAAAAATTTTGTTACAAGATAAATGGTATGTAAAATATAACATTATTAATGTTATTGCTTTTAGTTTTCATAAAAATGGCTTATACATATTTGATGGTTTTGTGTTTGATTCTTGTTTTTTTCCTCTTCTAGGAATGATATTCAGCTTTCGCATGAAATATTAGGTCATGTAAATTTCAAAAGCTTGTATAAAATTGTGAGAGTTGTTTGCATAGTAAGCAACATGTTGAACCATTTAAAAAACATCATGATCCCAATTCTTCTTAGTTATTATTATTGATTCATAGTGATGTGAGATGTCCACTTGAATTTCTTTCTCTCAGTGGATCTCTGTATGTTGTATGTTTCATTGATGATTTCTCTAGGATGTCTTGGTCTTATTTCATCAAGAAAAAGTATGATGTTTTGTATAAGTTTCAAGAATTTAAAGCTTTAGTTGAAAATTCTTCTAATCTGGAAATTAAAAGAATTAGGAATGATAATGGAGGTGAATATGTCAAAAAAAAAGTTTGAAGAGTTTTATGTATCATGTGGGATCCAAAGATATTTGACTACTCCCTATTCCCCTCAGCAAAATGGCATTGCATAAAGAAAGAATATGATTGTATTAGAAATGGATAGGAATATGATTCATGCATTGAATGTGCCAAAGTTCTTATGGGTAGAAGCCATGAATACTATTGTCTATATTCTTAATAGAGTTGCTACTAAAGCTCTCCATCAAGACAATCCTCATGAAGTATGGGCAAAGAAAAAACTAGATATTTCTCACCTAAAGATATTTGGTAGTCCTTCCATATTTATTCCTAAAGTTAATAGGCAGAAGCTTTATCCAACCTCCTTATCTTGTATTTTTTTTGGCTATGGATATAGAAATAAAGTATTGAGAGTCTATAATCCTTTCAAGCATGAAACAGTAGAAAACTGGAATGTTCTTGTCTTGGAAAAGACATTCTATGATGCTTATCCTGAGTTAGAGCTTGATAATAGTTCTCCCAAAATTATGGAAATAGAATTTCAATAGGATGATTATCCTGATCTAGATATGATGGAGATTGAGGGAGAGTTATCTCAAACTGTATTGCATCCCAATATTCCTAAATGGGATTAAAATCTTGTTAAGGAGTCTAATCCTATTAGTTTTAGAAAGGTAACTCGTAGTCAGCATACTTATCATGCCTTGACGACCCTATATGAGGTTGAACCATAATATTTTGACTAATCTTGTCAAGATGATAGATGGATACATGTTATGAAAGATGAATACAATGCTTTGATTAAAAATAATACTTGGTAATTAGTCCCTCTTCCTTATAAGAAAAGCATTGTAGGATCTAGGTGGTTGTACAAGATCAAGGATAACTCTGTAGGAGAAATTTACAAGTTCAAGGCAAGGCTAGTAGCTTGTGGTTTCACTCAAAAACCTGGTCTTAACTATGTTGAGACTTTTGCTCCTGTTGGTCGTCAAATAGGACTTTTTAGAAGAGCAACAGTCAGGGGACAAAAAGTCCCTCCTCTTTAATGGGAGAGGTTCCCTTATTCTGAAACAAACTTATTTACAAATGTACAGAACATTGTTTTACGGTTAAACTTGGATATTACAAAAGTGTTTTCCACAAGGATCATCAGTTACACAAGGACTGAGGAAAGGGAATAAGAAGATGAGCAGAATAGCAACATTCAGAATTATAGATAGCAGAATAATTCTTCGTGTATGCGAAGCTTCAAAGAATTTAAGACAAGATCATTTGCATTAGCTGAATGGGATTAAATTTAAAGACACAAAGTTCCATAAATAACCTTCTTCAGATTTGTTAATCAAGGACACAAAGTTCCTTCTTGGTTGTACAAGATCGCTGTATTTGCAAAACTGAACAGTATGCAATCAGAGAGACTAAACGAGTTAGGAACAAAATGATCTTCACAATATTAAAGGAAAACACAGAGACAACAAGAATCAGATAGACAAAGAACGGAAAGCCCTTTTGTATTGATTTCTTCAAGATCTATTTACACTTTCAGCAAATATCCAAGTTCTTCCTCCTCGGAAAATGGCGTGGAAAGGCCATTATATAGATTACAAGTCAGTTACTCTTCGCAACCATTTCTTTTAACTAGAGAATAGTTAAGTACCCGCCAAATTGCAATACCTTAACTAATTACAAAGAATACGAAAAGAAAGGAAAGAAGAGGAAAGGAAGGAGAAGGAGACAGGTGGCCAACTACTAGGAGGGACCCACTGTCTTTAGAATCCGCTACCTGAACTTCTTCAATGACTCAGCTATATCTCTGCCATGAGGGACTGACGTGTTGGTTGCAGACTGAGTCCAAAATCCCAGACATTTCTCCATCTCTTTATCAAACTCGACGTGAGTATGATAGTATTTGTTTGCTTCTTCAATGGCAGACTGAAGAGAACAAATTTCCTTTATCTTGTCCTTAGAGATGGAGTCTTCCTTGAAAAGATTATTTTTGACAAAAGCTCTGAACTGAGCTTTGATTTCTTGCAAGGACAAGGGAATGCCAGAGTTTTCATCCTGAAGATGACAATGCATATCTTTGAATGCAGCAGCTGCCAGTGTCTTGAAAGCTTCTCCCTTCTGCCAGCTATTCTTCATTTCTCCCACAGCTTCTTCCAGGACTTTGATTTTCCACTCTACGCTGTAGACCCAGGATTTTGATAGATTGTCTTTGGCATCATCGAAAATCTTATTCGCCAGTAAGATGTTCTCATCATTCTGTCCCATGAGGCGAAGGTCTACAATGCAACTGCTCCAGAGTTTGAGCTCTTTATCCATAACCCCGATGGTAGAGGATAGCTTCTGTTGCACATCATCTACCTTTCCATGTAGTTTAAAAAGCTTCATCGATGAAGTTTAGCCCGGCAACAAGCATGTCATCCACCATGGCTTCAATACCTCTACCATAGACAGAATACTTTTGCATGTCTTTAATACTTTGCACTTCATCTTGGCTTAGAATTACAGGAGGAGGTAGAGCAGTCAAGGGGGTAGGGTCCAAAACTTTGTCCTTAGACAAAAGTGACTTGATAAAACTTGTGAGAACTTGGGCTTGTTCTTCCAGCTGTTCAATAGTCTGCTGCCCTTTCTCTACCCTTCCGATGACCCTTGTGACTGTTTCCTGGAGGTTATGAATCTCACCTTCAGGAGTAGACTCTCCCATAGGGATCCTTGAAAGCTCCAAGTCAGATGTCAGCAAGTCTGATTCTGATTTGTCTACTGTGGGCTTAGCAATCTCCAGGAATTGCTGACCTTGAGCATCAGACACAATCATGGAAGTAGTTCTGGCTTTCTTGGCACGAGAAGGAGTGGTACCCAACAAGGCTGCAACAGCATCAAAATTGGGTCCCAAGCTTTGAGAGGAGGATTTCCTCTTCCTTTTGTCAACCAGAGGTTGCACCCAAGCAAAAGAGGAAGAAGAATCTACAGGAGAAGCAGGGGGACCGAGAGACAGGGAGCTCATGACACTCAAGGTCTGTGCAGCTGTTGACTCAAGCTGAGATGTGGGTAGAACACTGGAGGTAATGGTGGTAGAAGAATCAGTAGTACCTGGAAGTTCAGTGCTCTGGAACTCCTTATCTGCTGGATTTTCAGGAACACTTGCAGGAGTTGGCATCTCACTATCTTCACTTTCACTGACAACGATGATGTTCTCTGGCCCTATAGGCAACTCTACCTGTTTTCTTGGAGGGTCATTCTCTGCGGGCTCCTTCTTTACCTCTTTGAGTTTCTTCCTGTATACCTGGGTAGATGGAGAAGGAGTAGATTCCACAGGTCCCTGAGTTGTTGAGGCAGGAGGGGTTTTCACTGGTGTTCAAGACTCTGGAACTTATGCCTCCCTTATGGGTGTCGAATCATCTCTGGAGCTGGATTCTCCTGAGTGCCTCTTGAATTCTCGGATCTTCTTACTGAACCAGACCCTAGTCCTGATCAAGATTGGAGCAAGAATCTCAGCCAGATCATCTCTTTCTTTCCTGTTCCAATCCAGGTCCTCCAGAGGGGTGTGCTTAATCACATTTTCATACTCATAAGAGTATAGCTCAGAATTGTCATCCTGGAGACCTTCAGGAACTTGGTACAGACTGAGTTCTTGGATTAATTGCAGGGAGAACCTGCCACAATGCCTTCTTCTGGCTTCAAAATCATCTGCACAGTCAGCCCAGTAGTCTTCTGTATCTGCCCTATGATGATAGACTATCTTGATGTTCTGTTCAATGAACTTCTTCAAGTCAAAACAGGTTCTTGGCTTGAAGAAATGAACAGTGATAGGGACCAAGGCTCGTTCTATGTTCTGAGCATCCAGAGCTGTTTTACATGTGTAATTTCCCAGAGAGATGGGAAAGTGCAGGCCAGAAATCTTCTTGTCTCTGCAAGTTCTGTGCAACTTGTCTAGTTGCCTGCATATTTCTATCAAGGCCATTTTGTCATTGCAGAACAGGGGAAGCCGCAGAGGAGTGCTCTCATAGCCAGCAAGCCTGATATAGGAAAATTTCCTGAATTGAATGAAATAGGCTCCATACTTCGATATCAGGTTCATGACTTCATCTGAAAACCTTCTTGCAGTATCACCTTCGAGCAATTTGACCACGTACATGGTGAAAGCATCATTGACCCTTCTGAAATTCCGATTGCTGGTCTCTAGGGTGAACTGCGGGCAATAGGCATACACTGGATCATCTTTGTGCGCATCGATGTAGGAAAAGCCAAACCATTGCCGTGATGCTGCTAGGGTATACATCAGATATGAAGTCATAAAGAACTTCTTTGTTTGCTGAACGTTGGATAGCTGCTCCGCCAAATTCATACAGATGATTTCTGCCCACTTGATGTTTTGCGTTCCCTCGCACACCATGCTGATGAGCGGGCACATCCAGAAATGAAACTCGTTGGTAGAGGGCAGGCCCATAACCCGAGCCAGCAGGATTATGAAATATGACAATTCTTCATTGAAATCTACCCGGAAGAGGGTTTTGGTCAGACGAGAAGCTCCCTTCCTAGGGTTTTTAAGCCAGGATTTCGCTACTCGTGCCTTATACTTATCACTGTCTTGGTCGAACATAGCCTGTGCTTGATCTCGGGAAACGACTATGGTGTTATCCATCTCTGGAATCCTCAGAGCAGCTCCAATGGCGGCAGCATCTAGCTTGGCAATGAGCTCCCCGTGTACGTTTGTCAATTCGCTCGTAGCGGGGTCGAAGTGAGCTCCGCATGAAAGTACAGTATCAGCACACTGCACTGAGATAGGGAATCCTCCGACGAAAGCTAAACCGCTATCATTAATCATCTGTGCCATTGGCGTAGGGTTTGCATCTGTCATTCTTGACCAAAAATCACCGAAGTCGAGATGACGAGCTTCACTGTCTCCGATATTGCTAACGGCAGACTCAAGTGGAGAAATTTGCTCCTGTCCCTGAAACTTGATCTTCATATTGATAGATTCGGAGCTGCGACCTAGACTCTGGAAGGAATTTGCAAAGGGAAGGGATATTGCGCAGGTTTTCAAAATTGCAAGGGTTCAAGCAAAAGATAGCATGGAAGCAATGTGAAAAATGCAAAGGAGAATGCTCGTTATATAGCCGTTTGAGGAGCGGAATGAATTTAATGCGCATTGAATACACAACCACCAATTTGAAAAAGCATCATATTCGGAATGAGCGGGAGAAGCTAAGTGTGAATGACACTTTGTACGCTTGGGACAGGTGAGACGCGAATGCGCGAAACACACGGCTCAGCCGGTTCAGGCAAAACAGGGAGAAGACGCACAAATGCATTTGGAACAAATGGGACGAAAATGTGCGAAGTACGCGATTCGGGTGTTTCGGCCGAAATTGGAACAAAGGGCCCATTTGGACTTGGGACATTCGGGACAAAAAGTTCCGAAGTACGCGACTTGGCCGGCTCAGCCGAAAATGAAACAGGGCGCATTTTTGAGAATGGGACATTTGGGGCGAAAACGCGCGAAGGACGCGGTTCGGGCAAATCGGCCGAAATTGGAACAGTTTGCATCTTTCGATTTGGGACAAAGAGCTCTGAAGTACGTGACTCGGGTGTTTCGGCCGAAAATGGGAAAGCTCGCACTTTTAACTTTGGGACATTTAGGACAGGAAAGTGCGAAGTACGCGGGAAGGATGATTCGGCCGAAATTGGAACAATACGCAAAATAAGTTTTGGGACACTTGGGACAAAATTTTCCGACGGGCCCGAGAATGGGACAGCTTCAGGGATTTCGGCCGATCGGGGAACAGAGTGCACTTTCGTACTTGGGACAGTTGGGACAAAAAGTTCCGACAGGCCCGAGAATCACACAAAATGACCCAAAACACAGATTTTTTCAATTTCACGACTTAGGCACTTCAGAGAAAAACCCTTCAACTCAAAATTTTGAAAATTTTACTCTTATCAGAGCGGGAAATTTTGAGTAGACAACAAGCTGGCTCCTTCTGGGGATGACTTGGTGTAAATTCATGGAATGAGACAAGGCAAGAACTTAGAGAACTCGGTGAAGCAGACCAGTGCCTTATCCATTGGGCAAAAGAGTCAAAAACAAACCAATACAGAGGGCAACACACACAATAGAAGGGAAACACACCAAAAGCAGAAAAAGCAAAAAACACTGTACATAATATACAAAGGGACTCCCTAGTCACCTAGGACTTGAACAACTTCAAATACTGCCCACTATAAGGAAGTGGGAGGGGGGAACCATCCATGTAATCAAGATAGAAAGAGTCCTTACCAGCAAAGTGTCTTATCTTGAAAGGTCCAAGCCACAGAGAATCAAATTTCCCATGGCTGCCACGAGGTTCATGTCTTTTGTCCCATAACAGCATGATATCTCCAACTTGGAACTCTCTGGACCTAGCTTTCTTGTCGAACAGAACCTTCACCTTCTACTGGTGAGCAGATATTCTGTCAGCAACCTCCAATCTATCCCTAACAACGATTGCCTTATGCCTCCCTTATGGGTGTCGAATCATCTCTGGAGCTGGATTCTCCTGAGTGCCTCTTGAATTCTCAGATCTTCTTACTGAACCAGACCCTAGTCCTGATCAAGATTGGAGCAAGAATCTCAGCCAGATCATCTCTTTCTTTCCTGTTCCAATCCAGGTCCTCCAGAGGGGTGTGCTTAATCACATTTTCATACTCATAAGAGTATAGCTCAGAATTGTCATCCTGGAGACCTTCAGGAACTTGGTACAGACTGAGTTCTTGGATTAATTGCAGGGAGAACCTGCCACAATGCCTTCTTCTGGCTTCAAAATCATCTGCACAGTCAGCCCAGTAGTCTTCTGTATCTGCCCTATGATGATAGACTATCTTGATGTTCTGTTCAATGAACTTCTTCAAGTCAAAACAGGTTCTTGGCTTGAAGAAATGAACAGTGTTAGGGACCAGGGCTCGTTCTATGTTCTGAGCATCCAGAGCTGTTTTACATGTGTAATTTCCCAGAGAGATGGGAAAGTGCAGGCCAGAAATCTTCTTGTCTCTGCAAGTTCTGTGCAACTTGTCTAGTTGCCTGCATATTTCTATCAAGGCCATTTTGTCATTGCAGAACAGGGGAAGCCGCAGAGGAGTGCTCTCATAGCCAGCAAGCCTGATATAGGAAAATTTCCTGAATTGAATGAAATAGGCTCCATACTTCGATATCAGGTTCATGGCTTCATCTGAAAACCTTCTTACAGTATCACCTTCGAGTAATTTGACCACGTACATGGTGAAAGCATCATTGACCCTTCTGAAATTCCGATTGCTGGTCTCTAGGGTGAACTGCGGGCAATAGGCATACACTGGATCATCTTTGTGCGCATCGATGTAGGAAAAGCCAAACCATTGCCGTGATGCTGCTAGGGTATACATCAGATATGAAGTCATAAAGAACTTCTTTGTTTGCTGAACGTTGGATAGCTGCTCCGCCAAATTCATACAGATGATTTCTACCCACTTGATGTTTTGTGTTCCCTCGCACACCATGCTGATGAGCGGGCACATCCAGAAATGAAACTCGTTGGTAGAGGGCAGGCCCATAACCCGAGCCAGCAGGATTATGAAATATGACAATTCTTCATTGAAATCTACCCGGAAGAGGGTTTTGGTCAGACGAGAAGCTCCCTTCCTAGGGTTTTTAAGCCAGGATTTCGCTACTCATGCCTTATACTTATCACTGTCTTGGTCGAACATAGCTTGTGCTTGATCTCGGGAAACGACTATGGTGTTATCCATCTCTGGAATCCTCAGAGTGGCTCCAATGGTGGCAGCATCTAGCTTGGCAATGAGCTCCCCGTGTACGTTTGTCAATTCGCTTGTAGCGGGGTCGAAGTGAGCTCCGCATGAAAGTACAGTATCAGCACACTGCACTGAGATAGGGAATCCTCCGACGAAAGCTAAACCGCTATCATTAATCATCTGTGCCATTGGCGTAGGGTTTGCATCTGTCATTCTTGACCAAAAATCACCGAAGTCGAGATGACGAGCTTCACTGTCTCCGATATTGCTAACGGCAGACTCAAGTGGAGAAATTTGCTCCTGTCCCTGAAACTTGATCTTCATATTGATAGATTCGGAGCTACGACCTAGACTCTGGAAGGAATTTGCAAAGGGAAGGGATATTGCGCAGGTTTTCAAAATTGCAAGGGTTCAAGCAAAAGATAGCATGGAAGCAATGTGAAAAATGCAAAGGAGAATGCTCGTTATATAGCCGTTTGAGGAGCGGAATGAATTTAATGCGCATTGAATACACAACCACCAATTTGAAAAAGCATCATATTCGGAATGAGCGGGAGAAGCTAAGTGTGAATGACACTTTGTATGCTTGGGACAGGTGAGACGCGAATGCGCGAAACACACGGCTCGGCCGGTTCGGGCAAAACAGGGAGAAGACGCACAAATGCATTTGGAACAAATGGGACGAAAATGTGCGAAGTACGCGATTCGGGTGTTTCGGCCGAAATTGGAACAAAGGGCCCATTTGGACTTGGGACATTCGGGACAAAAAGTTCCGAAGTACGCGACTTGGCCGGCTCGGCCGAAAATGAAACAGGGCGCATTTTTGAGAATG
This sequence comes from Taxus chinensis, assembly GCA_019776745.2. Taxonomy (NCBI): domain Eukaryota; kingdom Viridiplantae; phylum Streptophyta; class Pinopsida; order Cupressales; family Taxaceae; genus Taxus; species Taxus chinensis. The sequence goes on from CM034152.1 coordinate 297,296,328, forward strand.
GGACATTTGGGGCGAAAACGCGCGAAGGACGCGGTTCGGGCAAATCGGCCGAAATTGGAACAGTTTGCATCTTTCGATTTGGGACAAAGAGCTCTGAAGTACGCGACTCGGGTGTTTCGGCCGAAAATGGGAAAGCTCGCACTTTTAACTTTGGGACATTTAGGACAGGAAAGTGCGAAGTACGCGGGAAGGATGATTCGGCCGAAATTGGAACAATACGCAAAATAAGTTTTGGGACACTTGGGACAAAATTTTCCGACGGGCCTGAGAATGGGACAGCTTCGGGGATTTCGGTCGATCGGGGAACAGAGTGCACTTTCGTACTTGGGACAGTTGGGACAAAAAGTTTCGACAGGCCCGAGAATCACACAAAATGACCCAAAACACAGATTTTTTCAATTTCACGACTTAGGCACTTCAGAGAAAAACCCTTCAACTCAAAATTTTGAAAATTTTACTCTTATCAGAGCGGGAAATTTTGAGTAGACAACAGCTGGCTCCTTCTGGGGATGACTTGGTGTAAATTCATGGAATGAGACAAGGCAAGAACTTAGAGAACTCGGTGAAGCAGACCAGTGCCTTATCCATTGGGCAAAAGAGTCAAAAACAAACCAATACAGAGGGCAACACACACAACAGAAGGGAAACACACCAAAAGTAGAAAAAGCAAAAACACTGTACATAATATACAAAGGGACTCCCTAGTCACCTAGGACTTGAACAACTTCAAATACTACCCACTATAAGGAAGTGGGAGGGGGGAACCATCCATGTAATCAAGATAGAAAGAGTCCTTACCAGCAAAGTGTCTTATCTTGAAAGGTCCAAGCCACAGAGAATCAAATTTCCCATGGCTGCCACGAGGTTCATGTCTTTTGTCCCATAACCGCACGATATCTCCAACTTGGAACTCTCTGGACCTAGCTTTCTTGTCGAACAGAACCTTCACCTTCTACTGGTGAGCAGATATTCTGTCAGCAACCTCCAATCTATCCTCGTTCAGTTTGTGCAGGTACATGATTCTTTTATCCAGAGCATCACTGAAACTAGTATCTTCAATGGCTTTCATCAGGTGCAAGGCTGGTAGTTCCACTGTCACTGGCAATTGAGCTTCCACTCCATACACCACTTGAAAGGGGGACATTCCAATGGCTGTTTTAGGTGTGATCCTGTCTGCCCAAAGAGCATTATAAAGCTTCTTATGCCAGTTTCGCTGAGACTCATTGACCAACTTCCTTATGATAGTTACCAGATTTTTGTTGGTGGATTCTGCTTGTCCATTCCCCTGGGGATAATAGTCTGAGGAATGATCCAGAGAGATGCCATACCCGTAGCAGAAATCCATTATCTCAGTTGAGGAGAAGTTCGAAGCATTATCTGTTATAATCTTGTTAGGTACACCATACCTTACCAAGATGTTCTCCTTGATGAAGTTGCATACTACTTCAGAAGTAGTGCTCTTGACTGGGACAGCTTCCACCCATTTGGTGAAGTAGTCAGTGGCAGATAGCACATGCGTGTGGCTAGCACTAGAAGCAGGATTCAGTGTACCAATGAAGTCTAGACCCCACTGTTGGAATGGTTCCTCGATCACAACTGGCTTGAGAGGCAAAGCGGCCAGTTTGGGTCTTCCCACAAAGGTCTGACAGGCCTCGCATTTATCCACCCACTTGGATGCATCTCTGAACAAGGAAGGCCAGTAATATCCTCCCCGAAGTATCTTGTGAGCTGTGACTGTTGATGAATAGTGCCCTCCACATGCTTGATCATGAAAAGCTAAGAGAAACTTTCTCTGTTGTTCCTTATCAACACATTTCAGAAATCTCCCATCTAGGCCACGCTTGAACAAAGCATTTTCCCACAGTACATATTGCGCTGATCTCAATTTAACAGTCCTCTTTTCCTTGGCAGTTAAATGAGAGGGGCATTCCCCATAGGTGAGAAAATGGGTGATGTCAGCATACCATTCATTGACCGAACTCAGGAATAGAACAGTAGGAATATCAGCTTTCTCCTCCAATAACCCATGTTTGGCTCCTTCAGCAATGAGCTCACAAAGACCTTTGCCACGAACCAGCTTGGTAGGTTTGATATCAATGTCATACTCCTGGACCTTAGCCACCCAGTTTCCTCTCTTGGACCCAAATTCTTGCTGTGTAAGAATTGACTTAACAGTCGTATCTGGAACCAACACCATAGAGTGAGAGTTGAGGATATAGAAATGGAACTGCTTGACAGCTTTGACTACTGCAAAAGCATGCTTCTCCATCATAGTGTACTTTAGCTCATGATTCTTCAGGATATAGCTCATGAAGGCAATTGGTAGCTCATGTCCATCAGAATCTTCTTGGGTTAAGATAGCAGCCAGGGTATTATCCGTAGCATAGCAATAGATGATGAAATCTTTGCTGAAGTCAGGGCAGGCCAAAACTGGAGTTTTAGCAATGGCTTTCTTGATACCCTCAAAGGATTCCTTTCCTTCAGAAGACTAAAAAAATGTTTGCTTCCCTTTCATCATCTGAGAAATGTTCAGGGTCAACTCTGCAAAATTAGGGATGAACCTTCTTAAAAAATTGATCTTACCGAAGAAGGAATGCACGCCTTTTTTACTGGTCGGGAGAGGAATTTGCTGGATGGCCTGAACTCGTTCAGGATCAATCTTGATGCCGTCCTTTGAGACAATGTGCCCTAATAGCTTTCCTTCTATAACACAGAAGACAGATTTTTTAGGATTCAAGGAAATCCCATGCTCTCGGCATCTTTGCAGAACTGTTTCCAAGTGGTCGAAGTGATCCGCTCTTGACTTTGAAAACACCGTCAGGTCATCAAGGTATATGACAATACATTTTCCTTTCAAGCTTCCAAAAGCCAAATCCATAGCTCTCTAGAAAGTGGCACCAGCATTAATCAGCCCAAAAGGCATTCTCTTGTAGGCAAAGGTACCCTAAGGAGTGGTGAAGGCTGTCTTGTGTTGATCTGCAGTATCAACCTCTACCTGATTGTATCCCGAGAATCCATCAAGCATAGATAACATCTCGGATCCTGTTACTGCTTGCAAAATCTGATCCATCATAGGCAGAGGGTAGTTATCTTTCAGAGAGGCCTGATTCAGGTTTCTGAAATCAACACAGATGTGGATCTCACCATTCTTCTTCCTGACAGTCACAATGTTTGCAATCCATGTTGAATGGTGAATGGGAAAAATGATTTTAGCCTTCAACAATTTCTGGATCTCCTGAAAGATGGTGTCGGCTATTTTTGGATTATACTGCCTTTGTTTCTGCTTGAAAGGCTTGATTCCTGGTTTGAGAGGGATAGAGTGTTGCATTTCTTTTGGCCTGAAGGCTTTTAGATCTTCATAAGAATATGCAAGAACATCCTTATACTTCCTTAGAAGATCAATTGCTCTTCTCCTCTCGTCGGTTGTGCAACATTTCCCAATATTTACCAGCTTGGGATCAGTATAACTCCCTATATCAATCTTATCATACTCAGCTGATTGCTGAGGTCCAGTAGAAGCTTTAGATTTTACATATCTGTCATGTTTGTCAAACAGCTCCTAAATCTACAATGAGCACTATTAGAATTATTCTCACTTTGGCTCCCCAATATGGTAGGGAGATTCACAAAATAGATGTTAACAAATCCTTTTTAAATGGTGACTTAAAAGAAGAGATCTACATGAGTCATCCTAAAGGTTTGTAAGAACATGGTAAGGAAATTTATGTCTGTAAGCTGAAAAATTATTTTTACGGTCTTAAGAAAGCTACTAAAGCTTGGTATGCTAAAATTAATAGTTTGTTTCAGGATATTTGTTTCACTAACTATTGTTATGATAATGATTTATTTGTCAAGTTTTAAAATAATCATATTATCATTATTGTATTGTATGTAGATGATCTTTTGATTGCTAGTGATATAAATTTAATTTTTAGAATTAAAAAAAGATTAAAACAACGTTTTGAAATTTCTGATTTAAGTTTACTAAAGCATTTCCTTGGCATGGTTATATTTCAAGAGCATAAGTCTATTATTGCATCTCAATCTCAGTATGATGTAAATTTTCTTATAATATTTAACATAATTGAATGTAAGCATGTTTCCATTCCTATTGAAGTTGACGTCAAGTTAAACCCCAAACCAGTTTGTGCTAAATTTGATCATACTCTGTATAGAGAACTAGTTAGTAGTTTAATTTACTTGACTATTACTAGACCTAATATTTCTTATGTATTAATAGTTTTAATATTTTTGCAAGAGCCTTATGATGATCATTGGAAAATGGAAAAAATAATTTTGAAATATATTAAAGGAATGGTTAATTATGGTCCGTTCTATTCTTCTTCTAATGATGCACAATTATTTGACTATTGTGATTTTGATCATGTTGGTGATGTTGTAGATAGAAAGTATACTTCTGGATATGTTTTCAAGTTGGGTGCATGTGCCATCACTTTGAGTAGCAAGAATAAACCAACGGTGTTTATCTCTTCTACTAAAGCATAGTATAAAAGTGTTATGGAAGCTGCAAAGGAAGCTATGTGGCTGAAAATACTATTGGATGAACTGCATATGGGTGTCAAAGGGAGCACTACCCTTCTATGTGACAAGAAAATTTGCATTGATCTTGTAAAAAATCTATTTCAACATCAAAGGACCAAGAATATTGAAGTTCATATGTACTTTATTAGAGAGAAAGTCTTGAATAGTGATATTGATCTCAAGTTTTGTTCAATTGAAGATTAAGTTGCATATATCTTTACAAAGTTGTTGTGTTTTGTAAATTTATGCAATTTTCATTCCTTGTTGGACCTTTTAGAGTTTCCATTGAAGGGAAATGTGCATTACAATTCCACCTCTTAATGGATGTTATAAACTTCCAATGCTTCCTCCATTTTGTAATAATTAAATGTGTCACTCTATGTGAAGTTACTTGTAAATCCCAACAAAGATTTAGTTATGGGTATGCCTTAGTTTATAAAATGCTCCATAATCTAACATAAGTATTCATATGTAAAGTACTTGTATTAAGAATCCCTGTATGGGGAAATATGTATAATTTCCCTTGTCTACATGTTAGCCTAACTAATTGTTGTTGATTCATGGATCTGTAAATCCTTTTGTAGAGAAAGGTAAATTTGGAATGTCATGTTTTTTTCCCACTTAACATTAAGGGGGATTTTTTGGGTTTATAATGTCAAATGAGGATACAATTTTTTGGACCACCACTTACGAACCTTATTAAAAAAATTATTTTAATAAACTTAGTCAATTTTCACAGCATTGGAAAAGAGTGAAACAACATGACCATTCACCCATCCTATATAAATAGGATGATCCCACATGGGATTGATAGTGTTTCATGATCATTGATATATACAAAGACTATATGTGAATGTGCAAGGTTTTTATGTAAGGAAATTGTATAATTGCAAAGATCTAGTCTATAAGACCAAGGAGCGAAGTGGAAGTGTTGGGTTAAAGATCTGATAAATTCCTAATACAGACAGTGATTTATCAATGGAGTTTTTCCTTTGGGTTTCCCCACTTTAAATATAGTGTTCTCTATCTCTTTTTAATTTTCTTTAGCTCATGTTATTTAAGTCATGCAATCTGCTATATTTAACAAGCTAAATATGTGTTTAATTCGTGGAAACAATATAGAGTACTGGAACAATATCCAGTACCGATGCATCTAATACATTCATACTTTAGTAGGGATCCTAGTGGAGAAGTCGAGGACAGGGGGAAAAAAATGATGGCCCCAACTAAATTTAATAAAGCATGAAAATGATGGGAATATGAATAGCCCTTCGAATCAAGTGAAAAACCCATATCTATATAGGCGTACCCCTATCTATATATATAACCCCCATCTAGATCATGGCATGGAATTCACTAATGCTGGTTAGTGGCCCTTGAGTGATAAGCATCTATATCTGGGGCATATATCACATCCCCTATCTAGATAAGGGAATAGCAAACCATTGGGAGAGTTGAGCTTAGTATGCACTCTATCTATCTAGTCATGTTGAGAGATAGATTAATATGGGCAACTCAATAGAAGTCAACAACCGACTTGGCAATATCTATTATTATATACAACTAGGAAGGAGATATTAAATAGGGTCATGTTATGAGCTTTGGATTATCTATATAGGGCACCTGAAAGATATATAAGCATCACATCAGATATATTAGATAGTTTAAGGATCTCAGATAAAACTATAGGCCTTCTCTCAATAATGACATAATCTTAGATAAAACACAAAGTTTCATATCTGGTTATTCCAACCCTATCTCCCTATCTTCCTTCATTCATTCGTCAAGCCCATATCTCCATCATCCAATCTTAAGACTCTAGCAACAGGGAACTATAAATGATAGGCATCCCATAACTAAATATCCCATAACTAGGGTTCTGGGGATCCAACCCCCCAAGCCAGATGTGGATAGGTGGATAGTGTTAGATAGATATTATTTGTTGTGTGATAAGATTAGATCCTATTTTGGATTAGATTCATTCTATATGTGATACAACTAGTGATAAGTGATAAGATGTACATCATAATCTATAATCTCCATAATTTAAATGGTGGATCTATAATTGGTTAATTATAATTCATGTCATTTCCCGATAGAGATTAGGAGGCGTGCACCTGACCAACTCTGGGTGAACTGTATTGCCACGAATATATTCTACCAGATAATTAAAACATTGATATTCATGAAATGGAATGGGAGATAAATCTTAAAGGGTGGAGAACTTATAATTTCACTTTTGCTAGAAAGTATCATAATTCCAAGGAGTTTGGTCACCTTATATTTTATATATTTTCCCTTGATGTGCAAACTCTACACATTGGTATGTAGAAGAGGCGACTGAACGCATGCAGTGGGTCCAAGGTTGACCAAGGAGAATGTTGTAAGATAGGGGTAAATTGAAGACCATAACTTTCACATGTATCTTATTAGAAGGGATAGTGATAGGAAGAAAAATTTAACCCATGGGAGGCATTTATCATCGATCATAGCCTTAACAAGTAGTGTGTGTGATCTTGAGGTTTTCGATTAAGTAACCAAGGGATTTAATGAAACCCAAAAAGGCCACACATGTGTCAGGACCTTCGTCAATGAGGGCACACTTGACTTTGTTTTGAATGATTTTTATAGAAATGAAAAGTGGAGGATTGTTTTCCTAAAGAAAGATTTCATTGGGAATCATGGAAGCTACGGGAAAATGAATGCAGGTTTGAACATCAGTGGTACAATCCGTACAAATGGAGAGTTCCTCACACTGATGGAAGATACTTTCCTCCAAACCATGAAATGTAGGGGACTACCCCAAAGTAAGGGGGAATGATATGTTCATGTCAAATAGTGCAGTCATAAGATGTTCATGATGGTGAGTTGACATGTGCATGAGATCCAAAAATGTAATTGGGCTAGGAATTTTGAATAATTCTTCCAACGGATCCCACTCATTGTGGATGGAATGAGAAGTGGGTTAAGAGTGCTCAAGATCCTTAGAAACAAGTTCAAAAGGAGGAGTGATTAGAGACACTTTAGATATTGTTATTTGTTTATGCTTGACGTCATTCGCCCAGTTGAAGGAAACTATATTTGGGGAAATAGTTTCAGATGCCTTTAGCCCTAGAATTGTTCTGTCATAGGGATGGATGGCTTTTGTACAAGGTGATATTTTGGTTTTAGGAGTTTGATTTTGGAAAAAACAAGGGTAAATAACTACGTGGGTTCGAGGCTTAACTAATGGAGGGTATTTAGGATCTACATATACAATCACACACCTTACATCATTTATAGCTACTGTGTTCTCAGGGGAATAGTCAAGATCAACCATGTTTGTTGTGGTATTTTCTGGTTTCTTAGAGATTTCACTCACACAGTGGTTAGGTATAGGATCAAAGAAAACTTTAAGCTATTCATTAGCTTGATTAATGTCATTATGATGATCCTTTTTCCTTTGAACATATTGAGCCTTGACTTCTTCATTCAAATTCTCTCTAGTGATGGCTTCATGGTCAAATTGAGGGCTTAAAAAGAAGTGATGGAAGCCATGTGAAGGGCACAAAAATTCTCATGAGAATGGCCTCAATTGGCATGCCACCAAAAAAAATTCATCATCCCATTATGGGATAGCTCAAGAGGGATCAAGGATCTAACTAAATGGTTTAGGCATACACTTTCACAACTCATCCTTAGTTAACGGAAAATAGTAAGTAGGTTAGTTTTTATTATTATCAGCATTTTGATTAATAACAAACATTTTTATTTACAAAATTCATAAGAGGAAGGGTATCTGAGACCTCATCATATGTGGAAAATTATTGTTCTTTGATTTTTGAAGTATTTGTATTTGTTTAGGTGATTCAGTATTAGGAGGAAATTTCTCAAACTCCCTCATAATATAATCTTGTTGTTCGGCTTGTTCAAAAGCTTCATCGAGGGAAGTAGGGGAAAACACCTAACCTTATAATGAAGGAGAGGTTCTAGGGATCAAAGGAAAGTTGGAAAAGGCTCTCATTCAGCATATTGTGTTCCACCTTAGTAATAAGGTCTTCCAACACTTGATGAATGCTTTAGTTGATTCATTCTCATGTTTTCTGCAGATGATGAAAGCATTGATCTTGTTTTTAGGTAAGTCACGATATTGAAACTCATTAACTAAGGTTGTTACTAGAGATTCTAACTCCATTATGGAGTTAGGGGGTAAAGTGTGATACTAGTCTAAGGCATCTCCAGTAAGAGTCTTAGCTAGGAGTTTAGTGTCAGCATAAGAATTAAATTTGATCCATTATTTATAAAGGTTTCCAAAGGCCTTAATGTGTAGAGTAGGATCATTTGATCCATCATATAAAATAGAAGAGGAAATGCCTCTAATATCCATGCTAGTAATGTAGGGTGATATAGGCTCTTGTTGGACTACCTGCAAAACCTTATTATGTATGATACATTAGGCAATAGGTTCCCCATTAGGAACATTAAGTAAGGGTGGGGGAATTACACCCCTAGATCCCGAGTTAGAAAAATTAACCATTTGGACCATATTGGCTTGCATTTGGAGTTGGGTCATAATGGAAGTTTTTTGTTGACTTATCTTATCTATGAGCTAAAGAATAAGATTAGGGGGATCAGAGCTACATGAATTTTCATATGAACCTTCCATGATATCCTTCCCACTATCCACTCTAGTATCAATTTTCTCATATACAAAGTCAAGAAGATGTTTTTCGATTACCAACTCAAGTTCCCCCTTGTATTGAGGGAATTTATAAAGGAATTTTTGAATCTCTGGTGGAAGATCAGAGGTGTCCTCAATCTAAATTTATTTCTCCCCATCACCTAAGATGATATTTTTGTGAGTTTTGTACTTTTTCCTATTGGCTCCTATCACACAATGGTCTAACTAGAAAGGAAAGCTAGATTTTGGTTGATTAATTTCTTGAAATGACTGTTCACTAGATTTGGATATCCCTAGGCCAAGATACTCCATAATGGAGAGTTGATCTGACCCAGAATAATTTCTAAATAATGGGATACTGACACAATCAGTCCTCCAAAAAGTGTTTCATAGGGGTCAAAGGCATTTTTGAGGAAGCTTGGCCAAGATAGATAGGATCGACCGTGCACAAAAATTGACACAGGGGTCAAAGGCATTTAAGAAAATGGATTTTTAGGGTTTTTTATAATTTTTAAAGACTGAAACAAGAAAAAAATGAATTTGGATGATTTTAATGAGTTGTGCTCAATCATAAGGTACAAAATAATACTCACATTAGGTTCACTAAGGATTTATGGTGGGAAAAAATATGTCTAAACATTGTGCACTCCTATCATTCATTTAACTAGGGTATCGAGGCAACAAGTGAGGGATAAACCAAGAATGAAACACAAATGGATATAATTAAAGGGGATACAAAGACTGCTATGATCGCATACCCCAAGGGAAATAATTGTTACACTAGAACAACCCAAGGTTTCTGAGGCCCTATGTTGAAGAAGAGGAAGGAACCCTATGGAGGTACTGACACTATGGGGGGAGGTTATGAAAAAAATAGGCATGCAATATCTATGTTAATTGAAGTGAAGTATGAAACATAAAAGGAACTGAAATATAATATGTTAACCTAGCATGTGCATAAAATACTAAGATAACATATAGTAAATAGCGAATGTAAGGAAATAATATATACAAAATGAAAAATTTGGTTAGAAAAATTACTTGTTAGGGGGTGGTTTTTGATGCATCTATCTCCCAAATTACCATACACCGAGAGAGAACAACTTTAAAGAGGAGAAGGGGAAACAATCCAATCCTAGCTCACTATAGGTGACCTGAAAGTGCAAGTAAACCAATCCAAGCAAAAAGAATCTCTAATACAAGAGTCAAGATATAATAAATCCATAATTTAAGTGAGTAGGTGAAAATTAGTACAAGAGATCAAAGCTAATGGTGAGTTCTTATTGATTTGATATGATTTTCCTAATGTGAAAATGTAAGTTGGGGTATTTATACCAACACCATCACCTACAGGTGAAAGAATCAACCAAGATTTTTGAATTTACACCTACGTAATCTCCTGTGGGTGATGGTGTTGGCAAGAGGTGGAAAATGAAAAGGGAGTGTAAAAAGTGTCATGAAAAGAAATAATAATGTAAAGCATAAGAAATGGGTTCATAAGCAATCTATATGTCAAAAGAATGTGAGGAAAAATAAGAAGATAAAAGAAAAATAAAGACATGAATTAGATCGAAATTTGTTCTCTCTCCATGTATCATCTCTAACCCAATGGTTACGCGAATAACCATGCCCCTATCCTAGAATGAGCCCCTTAAGGCACCCATTCCCAAAAATAGATGCATTAGCGACATCTAACCTGGAAAGAGAAATTTTTAGTAACAAGTATGAAATTAGAAAGCATAAAAAATTAGGTGTATACACCTCCTCTATATACATCACATTTTTTGATCTCCTCCATAGATATGGTGCCTATAGACACAAAAATATGCACATAGCTATATTACATCATGTCCGAAAGTATGTTATTAAATGCATGATTCATAAGAAAGAAAATAAGACATTGACAACACTTGTTTTGCTTTACATTGACATTATTTTATTTTTCCATGCTTTTGTCCTCTTCTTTTATCAAATTATATCTTTATTTTTGGACATCACATAATGTTTTACTCAGGTGGTCATTTCTTTATTTATCTTTGGATATTTCTAGACATAAGCACCTAGTATGGGACAATAGTGGCTGACGTTAGTGTCCCCTTATGGGTGCTCTTGTCCCTAGGTAGTTATTCTTATGCAAGATACTGCATAGGAAAAGGCAATTCTAAATTCCATAACACACATTATCTTATGGACAAAAGCCAGTTATCTTACACAAGGGCAACCTATATTCAAGGGACATGATATCTACCACACACACACACCAAAACTACACCGAGTCTAAAATTTAGTGCAGTGATTGGTGACATTCACATTGGGGTGACCACTGAGGTCATTTTGACTCAATAATATGCATCTTTTATTTAGTCTAATGTGTTCATGAGTCTTGTGTAGGTAGTTAGGATTTGTTTTGTAGGTACAAGTGTGATATGAGAACCCTACAATGAATTGTATGTGACATAGAGAAAAGTGAAGGTGATATTATAAGACAATGAAATAACCATATCTGAACCCATCACTAGGACACTAGTGCCCAATTCAAACATTAGCACCCAGGTGATGTTGTCCCCTTCTAGGTGGTATTGTCTAGTATAACTTTTAGATCACTATTTTCTAGATGAAGCATACACATTTCAGACTGATCTTCTTCCACCATCAGTCCAGCTTAGATCCATTCCAGACAGCCAAATATTAGCTAAGGAATTCTTATCCTCTTATTATTTACACTAGTTCATAATTGTAGTTTGACATATTTCATGTTTTTGATGTCTAATTTACTCTAGTCCTTTAACTAATTTTTAATTTTTAAAAATCATTTGGTGAACCTAATTATCGAATTGTGTGCATTGGATTTATTTGTTTCATATCATGGACATGGATTCTCAAGAATATACTTTTGAAAATATTAATGACCTAAATACATGCATTATTGGCCATGATCAAAACTTAGATCTATTGGTATATGATACTTGGATAAATGCACAATGGTTATCTGAGTCAACCCCTCAAGTTACTAATGTTATCCTCATTTTTTTTATACCTTTTATCCCACTTTATTCTCCCCCCACTAATATGAGGGAATCCACCATCCATATTCCTATTCTCATGACTAACACTCATTTTTACTCCCACATAATTTCTCATATCCAACCTAGTACCTCTTTAGGCACCCACACCATAGAGTCTATGTACCATGAATTACAGGATAAAATTCATTAATTACAACATACATATTCTTCTTCCTCTCCCTCTCTTGGTTCTTCACTTCTCCTACGTAGTCCTCTTGTGCCTGAAGTTTCTTATTACCCACTTCCCCCTAATTTTATTTCACCTAAATTTCATCTTTTTGAAAATCATGGATATCCATAGGAGCATCTTAAATCATTTCATTTTGCATGTTTGGACTATGGTTGTCATGATATATTATTGACCAAGTTATTCCTAGGAGTTTATAGGAGTATGATTTGTGATGGTTCTATGATTTACCTATACACTTTGTTAGATCTTTCACTCCTCCAAAAAATCTATTCTTGGCACGTTTTTCTATGAACATTGGAACTAAAATATCAAACACACAAATGGCTAAAATGAAGCAATGATCTAATTAGCATCTTAGTGACTATGTTTTAGGTTATAAGAATGATCTTACTAAAATAAACAATGTATTTTATAAATCTAAAATGCAAGATCTATTTGTCCAAATTCTCTTTCCTCCTCTACAAGAATGTGTGCTCGTTGATTCTTTTCATTCTTTTGATCATTTATGTCATACCCTTAAAGAACATGAAAACAATTTAATTTATAATGATTTCAATCAATCTAGTAACAAATTCCAAAGTAAATATACCTTTAAGATCAAATATAATGATCATAAGCCTACTTTTAATGTTGTATCTCAACCAATAAAGCTCCAAATATAACCTACACAATGTTTTTTTAATAGATTACAATAGCCACCTCACATCTTATTGCCCAAGCTCATTAAAAAAAATGGATTTCTCCTCCATCCCCTCTTGAGTTGTATTCTAATCATCCTATTGGTAATAAATTTGATGAAAAAGCATGTTGTGAGTGTTATAGATGTAATGGAAAGTAGACTAAAAAATTCTTTTATCTTAGACATTTAATTCAAAACTTGATTGATACTAATGAACTTGAATTTCCTAAACCTATTATTTCTAAATGTACAAATTACAATGGAATACTTAAGATTTTCAATAATCCATTACCTAAACATGAAAAAGTGGTTCCTAAGTATTCTAATCATGTTTATCCCTACAAAGTTCACCTCCATCATTTTTACCAATTCACTTTGCAAGGTTCTCCCAAAGTTGGAAAGTTATTTAAAGGATTCCAAGCTCATCTTTACTTACCATACTTTCAAGTGATAAATATAGGCAATTGAGCATTTCTATTGTTTCATCAATAACTTCTTCATCTCTTGCATTGTTCTCTCAAATTGAATCCTTGGGAAGATCCAAAAATGGATTATGGTACATCCATTTCAAATTGGTGAATACATGCTCCTTCTATCTTAAAATGAACTATTTGATTTTATGATCTAGTTTAGTTTCATATTTTGAGTCAAAAACGTCTCAATAGGCATGTGCTTCTCCCAATCACTATTAGGTGCCTCTTCCATGTCTCTAGTCCATTAAGAAAGTTATTTCCTTTAAGATATGATCGTTATGCATTGTTACAATGGTAGATTAATTTTTCTTTGAAGCTATTTGGTTGTTAAATTTATTCCAATTAACTTAGTTCATTTATGCCTCAAGTTTGTACATGATTTCATATTACCTTAACTATTTAATGAATTATCATTAATTCCTTTATCTTTGGCCTCTTTCACCCCCACACCTTAGTTGTTACTACCTTACTGAAACCTACTAATGAAGAACAACAAGATGAAGCTTGGCATGAGTCTGACAATAGGACAATTTAACATAGAACTACTATGGACATCTTAGACTTCATATAACTCCTAGTGAATAGAGGAACATGATCCACTTAGATATCATCTCACATGTGATTTCATAGGATTCTTGACCATTAGGTACGTGATGAGGCCCATACAATCAACATAGTGAATATATGGTCCCCATAAATGATACATGCTACATGTGAGTATCTCAGTCCTAGGGCTAACGTTCACGGGATTATTCTCAACATGCATGACAAATTCCTACTTCGCACATTGTTGGGTTTTTTAAATGGAACTTTAACAAACCAAAGTCAAGGGACAACAAGTCCCTCCTCTTTAATGGGAGAGGTTCCCTTATTGAAAGTAAGTAGCAAAACTTATGTACAAATATATAACTTTTAACACGTGGATTCCTGATACTTTGAAATGTTTATGCCCAAAGATCATCAATGCGAAAGAATAGAATAATTAAGGAGATGGGGAAGGAAGAACATAACAATACCTTCAGGAAATATCAGATAGTGAAAGTATAACCTTCTAAGTATTGAGCTAGGGAGATGCATAATAGAATCATTCACTTTCAAAACAAGATACAAATCAATGTGACATAAATTTATATGTAGGTCATAGAGAACAATGACAAAGTTTCTTAGCATACAAAGGTTAATAGATATTCATGGTAAAAATTTCAGACAAGGAAAGGAGGAGTAACAAAGGAAGAAAAGTCCCAAGACTTTTATATTGATTACTTCAGAATCTATTACATCTATAGAGTACTAGGATCTAACCCTAACAACTTGTGGAGAAGCCATTAAATATTTTCACAAGAATGGTTACATTCGGTTCCAAAAAATCATTTTAGAGTTAAATGATGTCAGAGTCTCTCCAATGCCTCGGTCATTTATATGCCTGGCAACAAAACCAAATGCATTGAATCGCATCCATTAAATCTGGATTTGCAAACTTTGAATTTGATCTGTCCACATGAGAGAGATTTAAAATGGATGATCTAAGGGCCTGAGGACACCTTTTGAATTTTGTGCCTCTCAGAGAAATGGCACTTTGGAACATTTTGGCCCACCCACCCACTTTTGATACGTTCTTGACACGTGGCCGTACTTGAGTGGGGACAGATTCACAGTTTTCTTTTATAATTTTTACCTCGTTTCAATGCAGGATTAAAAACACAAATTGCTCCACCTACCTGCCTCCCACTTTGACCTTTCAATGAAATCAAAACACAAAAGGGACCACCTCCCAGCTGACACTTAAAACATGGCCATGTGTCCTTTGTGGGCCAATTAATTATTTTTGCATTTTTTATTAAGTCCCTTTTGTTTGGTAGGGACATAAGTCTAACCCTAGACATGTGGAGGGCTAGCACAGGTTTAAGACCTACCTCCAAATTTAGATTTCTTGAAATTTCTTAATCCGAGAACAAGGTGTGGTGGAGGCTTATGTAAACTCTTCTGTACTTAGCCAATTCAATGGTTGGCTCTACCCCTTCTTTGAATTTAACCACGTGGAAATCTTGTGCACATTTGGAGACCCACTGCATTGAATTTTCCCTTACATGGATTGCACCGAAGATACCCATGTGAGGATTCAAGCTAGTTCTTCATCACTGAGCCGTATTTTTGATGTCTAACCCATTCAATTCTGTTAAACCCAAGACTTTATTTTTGGAGAGTTGGAACTCATTTGAGTTGTCTCTGCTTTCAAGCATATTCGACATATATTGAAGATGGGCATCGAGCTGAAATTGGCTCCTTTTAAAAATACCTATACTCTTCTTTAACTGTGACCACATGGATGAGATGGCATAATTTGAAGACTGGCACTTTGTCTCACTTCTGAAGTTTTGGTGCTTGAGACACGTGGAGCTTCCACCAGTGAGTCTTTGTACTGATGTGAAAGGTCAATGATTGAGCTCTATCCCCCTTTTAAGGAACTAGAGGACACTTGGAGAGTATCTGCACAATATTTTGGGAACCACCTTTGGCTTTGACCCTTGAAGTTACACCAATGAGACACGTGGTGTCATCCGCTAAACCTTCCATACTTAGCTAATTAAGGCTTTCCCTATCTTCATTTTGGATCTGGGACACATGGAAATCCTGCGCTTATTTCAGGACTTTTCCCTTGAGACCTTCCCTTGGAGTTATGTTGTTTGGATGCATGGAGACTTCCGCTATCACTTGAAACATGGTCATGCCACATCCAATCTGATATGTTCACATACTACCCATGGATGTTGGGGTAGAAATTGACAGGGAAGAATGCCCGTCATTCTGACTTTATGCCCGAATTTCAAATTGTTCTCCATGGAATGGAAAATTACAAACAATACCAGGCTCGTCGCGATCTATTAGGAAAAATTATGAAAGGTCAATATTTTACAGATGATATACTTAGAGAGGTAATGATGAGTTTGCACTAGTTTTCAATGACGTTATCCACACTTTTATATGAATCAAAAGGTCAAGAAGTTGAATGGGTGAATGAGTATGGAAGGTGAAGTGTAAAAGGTATTATCCTCATTTATTTTTTGTGCCTACATATGTATTGAAAGGAGTGAAGAATGACTATGTTTTGAAGTAGCATATATGGTAGCATATTGGCTTGTTTTGACATATATATCATGCTTGTAAAATATTTTTGTAGCTCTAAAAAATAAGTGGTTTTTAGTATGAATAGAAAATCAAGAGGTAAGTGTTTGATTTCATGGTAATATATATATATTTTTATATATATATTATATATATTGATTACCATGAAATCAAACACTTATCATGCTTGTAAAATCTTATTATAGCTCTAAAAAATAAGTGGTTTTTAGTATGAATAGAAAATCAAGAAGTGTTTGATTCATGGTAATCAATATGGATAAGATACAAGTGCTCTAATATTGTTATATACCCTAAATGGTGTGAAGATGTACTCCATCATGGAGAGGGAGAAAATGTCCAGATGATTGAATAGTGACCAAGGTTAAATTTTTGACAAGATGGTCACTATGAAATTCAATTCATCAATCCTATTGAGTCTTAAAAATAAAGAAGAAAATATATCGTCAAAGGTCTATAATATGAAGTATAATAAGGTAAGTGGTTGGTTATTCAATCATAGATGAAATAATGAATTTCATGATGTCATTCAAGGTTTTTTGAATCCTTTGGTTTCTTGCAAGACAAATCAAGTCATCTTGAGGCATAGTTATGTTATCCAATGTCTAACATCATGTAAAAAAGCTATCAGATGTATTTCGAGTCTATGTATAAATGAAAAATTGATAATGATACTTTTTCATTGTATAAAATTCAATGAGATGATCAAAAGGTACTTGCTAAGTGAGTTTTAGGATCCCATGTCAAGTTTTGAGGTCAATTCATCAAGTTTAATTTCAATATCAAATTATCTGTCAAAATCTATGTTAAGTCATGTCTTATGGTTTGCATGAGGGTTTCAAACTTGGTCATAATCATGTAAAAGAGAATTCATGATAATATTTTGGTTTAGTAGACTCTATTATGATTATATAAGGTTTTTAGTCTTGACAATGATGTAAAAAATATTAGGGTAAGTGCACCAAAATGGGGGGCCAAAAAGTAGACAAAAACCTAAAATTAGTTAAAATGCATATGCTTTTTGAAATAATGTGCACGTGTTATGTTTTGGTGGTTTTGGTAATTACCAATCCTAAAATGTTAGGTTGTGGAGCCTGTTTTCATGTGAGAAAGTGTTGAAGACTGTACACTAAGATTACTGTACACTTTCCATAGTTGTCTCGCTGAATTATTTTTTTGGCCTTAAAACGTGCCTGATATATCGGGAAACGTGTTTTTCTCATATGGGTGGGATTTTTGACCCATAGGTTTATGGGAAGTTTTTGGCCCATGGTTTTAATACCCATAGTTTTGTAAAACTACTTAAACATTTGTCTACTTATATGGTTTTATGCATATGGTCAGTATAATGTAACATGACAGATGTGTTTTGAATTTGGGTGTGAATTCTATAGAGTTCGTTGAGCATAGCTCCAAATAAATCTGGGTATTATATTGAGAGAGCGGTGACTTGTAATAAAATATGAGCAAGTGATTCTTAGTGGACGTACCCCAAATTGGGTGAACCACGTTAAATACTCTCTTTGTGTTGTGTTATTTTATTCTACACTTTTATTTAGGATATGTAATATTTTTCTACATATTAGTTTCTACTGTTGCAATTCTGTGAGGGATTATTCCACATATTTTACCCCTTATTTCCTAACAATTGGTATCAGAGCCTAGTTTGGTTTGTTGAAGTGTTGAATCAAAAGGAAAGTTTTATCTTGAGTGGAAGATATGGCAGATGATGGAATATCTAGGGTTGATAAATTCAACGGGTAGAATTTCAATCTTTGGAAGATGCAGATGGAAGATTACCTTTATCAGAAGGATCTTTATATTCTACTATCTAAGAAGGTGAACAAAATATCGAGCATGAAGGATGCAGAATGGGATTTTCTTAATAAGAAGGCACTTGGGACAATCCGGCTGTGTCTTGTATCTTCGGTATTATTTAATTTTTCAAAGGAAAAGACTACAAAAGAACTAATGGATGCATTAGGGAAGTTGTATGAAAAACCCTTTGCCTCTAATAAGATATTTTTAATGAAAAAGTTGTTTAATATGAAGATGTTTGAGAATGGTTCAGTAGCAGATCATCTAAATGATTTTAATATGGTTGTAAATATGCTAGCTTCGGTTACAATAGAATTTGATGAAGAAGTTAGGACTTTATTAGTTCTATGTCTATTTACCTGAGAGTTAGACTAGCCTGGTAATGGTAGTAAGCAAATTAGTTCTAGCTAACTCAAAGTTGAAGTTTGAGGATTTTGTAGGGGTGATTCTAAGTGAGGAAATGCAAAGAAAAATTTCTAGTGAATCTTCTACTTCAGGGAATGCTTCGACAATGGAAACTAGAGGGAGATAGAAGAATAAAGGAAGACGTGGAAAATCAAAGGATCGAGCAAGGTCAAAATCCAAAAGTAAGATAGTATGCTAGCACTGTGGAAAGTCTCAGCATGTAAAGAAGGACTGTTGGGAGCTTCAGGACAAGAAGAAACAATGGGAAGAAAACAAGGAAAATGTGGCAACATGTAATGTATGTTAGGATGCTTTGATTCTTTCTTTGCATAATATTACTGAATCTTTGGTTTTAGATTCAGGGGCTTCTTTCCATTCTACTCCACATAGGCATTATTTTGTTGATTATGTTCAAGGAGATTTTGGGCATATTTTTCTTGGTGATGATGAGCCTTGCAACATATTTGGAAAAGGTTCTTTTTAGGTTAAGATGCAAAATCGGAATACTTGGCTATTGAAGGATGTCAGACATGTGCCTACATTAAGAAAAAAATTTATATCGGCAGGGCAGTTGGGAAGTGATGGTTGTACTGTGATATTTACAACGAACTCTTGGAAGGTTACCAAGGGTGCTATTGTGGTGGCAATAGGTAAGAAGATTGGAACCTTGTATTTAACCACTTATATCACTAATGTTTGTAATCTTGTGGCTTCAGAAGTAGATACAACATTGTGGCACTATAGGTTCAGTCATAAGAGCCATAAGGGCATGGAGATCATAAAGAAGGATTTTCCTGGATATAGAGAAACATTTTTAGAGTTATTTGAGGACTACATATATGGGAAACAAAAGTGAGTAAGGTTTCTCAAGGTTATACCTACAAAGAAAGAGAGTAAGTTAGAGCTGGTGCATTCTGACGTATGGGGGTTCAAGTTATTATGTTAATTTTATTGATGATGCAACAAGGAAAGTTTGGGTTTATTGTATTAGAAACAAATCTGATGTATTTGACACTTTTGTTAAATGGAAATCCTTGGTAAAGAATGAAACAGGTCTTAAGCTAAAATGTCTCAGGTCAGATAATGGAGGGGAGTATTGCAACAATGAATTTGATGATTATTATTCTAAGAATGGAATCCGTAGGAAAAAGATGGTTCCAGTAACTCCACATCAGAATGGGGTGTCAGAAAGGATAAACAGAACAATAATGGAATGTGTTAGGAGCATGAGATTACATGCAGGACTGCCTCTTTTTTTTTTATAGAAACGGTGCACACAACTATGTACTTGATAAACAAAGGATCTTCAAGTGCCTTGGATGGAGGCATACCTAAGGGGGCTTGGTATGGTAATAAATTTTATTATTCATTTCTTACATTCTTTGGATGTGAGGTGTTTTTCCATATAGACAAGGATGATAGGACCAAGCTAGAGGCTAAATAAAAAATATATACTTTCATTGGTTATGGTGGTGATGACTTTGATTATAAATGTTGGAGTATTAAGGACAAGAAAATCATTCGATCTATGGATGTGGTCTTTAATGAGAAAGTCATGTATAAGTAGCAGTTGTAGGAAAACAGGGAAGAATCCAAGAAAGAATATGCAGCGGTAGAGGATCTTCCGGATAGGAAAGTGACACATGAATCAATTCAGGAACCTCCTCAATAGGAACCCCAAACTCCTATATTGAGGAGGTCTTCTAGGGTAAGAAGAGAACCTGAACATTTTTCTCCTTCTCTTTATTATTTATTACTCACTGATAGTGGAGAGACAGAGATATTTGATGAAGAAATGCAGGTAGATGCCAGGAAAAAGTGGGAGTAAGCCATGGATAAGGAGCATCAGGATCTCATGGAGAACCAAACATGGGATTTGGTGAAGCTACCCGAAGGAAAAAGGGAAATACAGAAGAAGTGGGTTTTCAGATTCAAAGAGGAAGGATGAAAGGAAAGAATTAAGGCCTGGTTTGTGGTCAAGTGGTTTGCACAGAAAAATGGTATAGATTTTGGTGAGATTTTTTCTCCTGTAGTAAAAATGACTTCTATTAGAATTGGTCTAGGAATAGTTGCAGTAGAAGACTTGCACTTAGAACAACTTGATGTAAAGACTATATTTCTTCATGGTAATTTGAAGGAGGAACTATATATGCAGCAACCAGAGGGCTATGAGGTCAAAGGTAAAGAAGAGATGGTGTGAAAACTGAAGAAGAGCTTGTATGGCTTGAAACAAGCTCCATGTCAATGGCATAAGAAATGTGATAGCTTCATGATGGAGCAAGGTTATATTAGATGTCATTTTGACCATTGCATGTATACAAAGAAATTTGAGGATGGAATTTATATTATCCTTTGTCTATATGTAGATGACATGTTGGTTGCAGGTAAAAACATGCAGGAAATAAAAGTACTCAAGAAGCAGCTAAGTGAATCCTTTGCTATGAAGGATTTGGGGGCAGCCAAACAAATCCTTGGTATGAGGATATCTCGGGATAGGAAGGAACAGAAAGCTGACTTTATCTTAGGAAGAGTACATTAAGAAAGTATTGGAGAGGTTTAATATGCAAGATGCTAAACTGGTTGGGACTCCTTTGGTAGGCCATTTCAAGTTATCAAAGGAGCAATGTCCCAAGATAGATCAGGAGAGAAACCAGATGTCCAAGGTACCTTACTCATCAATGGTTGGAAGTTTGATGTATGCCATGGTGTGCACCAGGCCTGATATTTCCCATGTAGTGGGAGCGGTGAGTAGATTTATGAGTGATCTAGGTAGAGATCACTGACAGGCAGTAAAGTGGATCCTTCGGTATTTGAGAGGGACCATGGGGATAGTTTTGTGCTACAGTGGATCAGACACCACTTTGTGTGATTATGTAGATTCGGATATGGCTAGAGATATAGATAGCATGAGGAGCATGACATGTTATGTTTACACTGTAGGTGGGACAATAGTAAGTTGGATTTCACGACTACATAAGTTGGTGGCTTTGTCAACCACAGAGGCCGAGTATGTTGCTGCCACAGAGGAAATAAAAGAAATGATTTGGTTACAACAATTTCTTGAGGATTTGGGGCATAAGAAGGAGGAAGGAAAGTTACATAGTGATAGTCAGAGTGCTATACACCTAGCTAAGAACTCTTCTTTCCACTCTAGGATGAATCATATACAGTTAAGGTACCATTTCATTAGGATAACTTTGGAGGAAGAGAATTTGAAGGTGGAGAAGATTCATACCAATCAGAATCCTTTAGACATGATGACCAAGGTGGTCACAAGGGAAAAACTGAAGCTATGTTCAACTTTGGTTGGTGCTTCACGGAAACTAGTGAAGGGTTGAGAAGCTTTCTTAAAGGAAAACTAGTCTCCAAGTGGGAGATTGTTAGGTTGTGGAGCCTATTTTCATGTGAGAAAGTGTTGAAGATTGTACACTAAGATTACTGTACACTTTCCAAAGTTATCTTTCTGAGGTTTGAGGCCAAGCTGAGCCTCGAGTAGGGGTCCGGGGGCAGAAGCCCCCGGTAGTAGGGGTTCGGGGGCGTAGCCCCCGAAATAAAATTTGGGCCTTAAAATGTGCTCGATCAATCGGGAAACGTGCTTTTCTCATATGGGTGGGATTTTTGACCCATAGGTTTATGGGACGGTTTTGGCCCATGGTTTTAATACCCATGGTTTTGTAAAACTACTTAAGTAGTTGTCTACTTATGTGGTTTTATGCATATGGTAGGAATAATGTAACATTGTAGATGTGTTTTGAATTTGGGTGTGAATTCTGTAGAGTTTGTTGATCATAGCTCCAAACTGATCTGGGTATTATATTGAGAGAGTGGTGGCTTGTAATAAAATCTAAGTAAGTGATTGTTGGTGTACATAGCCCAAATTGGGTGAACCACGTTAAATATTGTATCTTTGTGTTGTGTTATTTTATTCTGCACTTTTATTTGATATCTGTGATAATTTTGGCATATTAGTTTCTACTGTTGTGATTCTATGAGGGATTATTCCGCATATTTTATCCCTTATTTCATAATATACTTTGGGTAAGGTAACTAATTACTTTTTTTTCACATATAAAATTTTTCCAACCCACATCTTATAAGGAGTGTCACATAAGGCATATGCAGGGACATCAAATTTTCTAGAATGAAGAGTCATATGTGACCAGTTACTATTAGGTTTATGACCATATGTAGTGGCACTTATCTTTGATTTTTTGGGAAAGCATCATGGATGGAGGGAAAAGTTAACCGATATCCCAACACTCTTCCTATGGTAGCAAGATGCCTAAATCCTAAGATTATTCACATTGGTTTGAGGATTTATTACCCCTTACCCCTCCAACCATCTTCAAGGAAATTTTTTTCTAGGAAATAATACACGGGGAAATTCTATCCTTTCTCTCTCGACATTCAAGTGTACTTTATCCTTGATTCACTTGTTTATTTTACACATTTATATTGTGATTTATCTAAGTTAAATTTTAATTTCATATACTATGAGTTTTGACTACTTAATCTTTTATAGGTCCATCATTATCCTAACAAAAGGAAACACAGCTGGAACAAGAAGCAATATCAAGCACAAAATGCTCAGGAAAAGGTAATATTCAGCTATAAATGTAGGTATCATTTTCACTACATATGCAAGTCACCCCTAAGGTTATTATACCCTCTTAGACTCCACGATACACATCAGAAAATTTCCAGTGAGAATGTTATCAACTACAATCTCCTTTGGCTCTCCATAAGGTGCACTCTTCCTATCTACTTTATGTTAATGAATATTCATTCACCAACATAAAGTGGGGAAAAATGTAGTCAAAAAAATATGCATGTAGCTTTATTACATTATTTCCTAAAGTATGATAGTATATGAATGATTCCTAAGTAAGAAAATTATACATTATTAACACTTGTTTTTCTTTACATTAACATTGTTTTATCTTTCCATTTTTTTGTCCTCTACTTTTTCGAATTATCCCTTTACTTTTAGACATCACACCATGTTTTACTCAGATGATTATTTCCTTATTTGTATTTTGATATTTCTAGACATAAGCACCCACTAGGGGACAATAGAGAATGACGCTAGTGTCCCCTTGTGGGAAATCGTATCCCTTTGCTTGTGTACTTATATTTTAAAATGACCCATTTGGTGCTAGTTTATCTTTTCTAAATTTTGTTTCTCACTTTGGGTTGGCTTTTAGGGTTTTTAATGTCAAAATTCAAGTAAAGGAATCATGTTTCTATACATGGAATTTTTTTACATAAGGGACAAGCAAGAGAGGACTAAGCAAGTTACTATTAAAGATCTATTTAGAAACTAAGGCAACTATTCTTGGGAAAGGGACTGCATTTGAACTATGTTATTCACTACATAGGAAGGGGCAATTTCTAAATTCTATAACACACATTATCTTGTGGAAAAAGTAGTTGTAGCCCATTATCTTGGTACAACTTACATAAGGGTAACCTAGCTTCAAGAGGCATGATTTCTATCACACACACATACTAGAACTACATTGAGTCTGAAATATAGTGCAAAAATTGGTGACAATCAAACTGGGGTGACCGGTGAGGTCACTCTGACTCAAGAATATGTATATTTTATTTAGTCCAATGTATGCTTAAGTATTTTGTAGGTATCTAGGGTTTATTTTACAGGTACATGTGTGATAGGAGAACCCTACAACAAAGTGGATGTGACATAGAGTAAAGTGAAGGTGACATTATCATACATTGAAATAACCATATTTTTACCCATCACTAAGACACTACCACCTAGGTGATGTTGTTTTCTTCTAGGTGGTATTGTCTAGCATAACTTTCATATCACTATTTTCTAGATGAAGCATACACATTTAGGACTGAGCATGTTCCACCATCAGTCCAACCCATATCTTGTTCATACAAAAAAATATAAGCTAATTCAATTTTATCCTCTTGTTGGTTATACTTTCTCATCATTTTCCTTTGACATATTACATGTTTCTGATATGTTTGATTTACTCTAATCCTCTAATTAAGATTTAATTTTGTTAAATCGGTGCCAAAAACACCTCTTACATGATCCAAAAAAAATTGTCACATGCTCATACTAGAACAACTCCCCTTGGTGGGTAAATTAGTCCTCTAACCACATAGTTTGACGTATCTACTGCATATGTACAACATCTTTAGGATACCCTCTAAAATATATATATTGAATCTAAACAATATTATGTGGCCCCAATCTATTTATCATTGATCTCTATGTCATCAACTCCAATCCTGACCATCCTAACATACTCCATATTGTAGCAAAAATATCTAGGTGATCCTAATCTATGTGTGTCCCACAAATCAGCCACAAAATTATAATTTCTTCATAAGCCCATACATGCAGTAATGTCACTTTTTCTACACCACCACCATGGTTTTTTGAAGTACACCTATAAAGATATCTATACATATGGGCTAATACACATTGGCCCCATGCATATTGTGTCCCATGTTCCTCTCTCACTCAGAAAATGTACCACATCATGTATAATGTAGAGACTCCTCCATCACCTATGGCCACAAAATATGCTAATAGAAAGAAATATGATTCTGTAACCACAAACACCATAATTCATAATAGAGCTCAATTTTATATTTGGCTCCCCAAAACCACCACAACCCACCTAGAATATCCATGATGTCTTATATGGTATGGCATGTATGGGGGAAATACCTACACCCTCTCACCTACAATCAACAATTACAATATAAAATATACATCCTCAAGTGTTACTTTCATCTCCCCTATTGGGAGCCAAAATGTACATGTGTCTACATTCCACCACTCACATAACATTGTGATCAAATGCATATTCCAAGGCACCTCCCCTAGCTTTAACACATATCATAATCCAACCTTATCAATAATATCCCAACCTGCATCATCTAGGCCCAAAGAAAATAGGGTAGGCATATGAAAACCCCCATGAAACTCTCATGCATGGATGTCTCTCTACAAACACAACACATAACACACAAAAAATGTATTAGTTCATTTAATTATGTACTAACGTCATCATATATCAAAAAAATCTACACATATTCTTTGAAATTACTATACAATACCAAATCCTAACATTTGGGTTACCACCATACATCTGGGGTCATGACCGTACATGTCATTACCGGGAATGTATGGTTTGTGTTCAAAATCATACGGTTTTATACAGTCATGACCTATGTTCAAATTTGGACCATTCAGTACGGTCTCATCAACATATGTAAAATTCAAAAAAAAAATTGTGAATTTTGAAAATTCAGACAAATATATCTTATCTTAACGCAAAATCACCAGTATTAATTGCACTTACTAGCTCATTTTTCATTTGAGCCTATATGCCATCCACTACACGCTCAAATCATGTTCGTATGACCTCTATTGCTCTCGCCATCTTAGCTAACTTAGAGATTGTATTCAAATAAATCACACTCACACAATGAATAATTCTTTTCACTTTTTCAACTTTCTATTTATAACACATCTTATTAATTTCATTAAAGAAACTTACTTTACTACCTACCCCATTTAACCAATTATGGTTCTACGTATGTTTTAACCATATCTTGGGCCCTCTTTACTTATTTTTCATGTTGTTTGTGGTGTTGTGATCATGATTATAATAACTTCCATGTCAAGACACCATTATAATATTTCACTTCCCTTAGTCAACTGAGTGTAAGCTTATTCTCACTAACTCTGGTTTTATCTCTCTTTGCACACTTAAAAACCTATTATTCATCGTGTGTATCTCTATCCAATATAATAACTCCCATTATATACATATCAGTTCTTATGTGTTGTACCACAATCTCTTTATTCATACCTATTCACTTTTGTCTTGTTGTCATGCAAATGTGCAATATGAAAATTTCATATTTTCAAGCATGACAACAGACCCCTATGTTAAAATTTTTGATTGTAAACCTTCTCGGACACTCACTCCAGGTCAACCCCATCCCAAGTTTTAGATCCTATCCTATCTATGTTCAATGGTTCATATGTCTGTGTGTGTGTGTGTGTCAACCTTTTTCACGGGTGATTTATGCAGAACAAGTTCATTCAAGTACTTACGAGACAATATCTCGTCAAGGTAGGCTCTTCAAGAAGACTTAGTAATGGCTATTTTTAGCCATTCTAAGGAATTGGTGCTCATCCTTTGGAGTATGAGTTAAAGGATTCAAAATTCATTGAAGAGTGTGGTATTCAAGATATAGGAACATTTTTCAACTATTTCTGGAATATTTCTTGAAGTTTCAGAGGTTTTGGAACAAGTTCAGTGAAAGGGTCTTTAAAGGGTGAAGGAGCTTGCAAGTACAAAACAATCCCCTGAGCTATCAGAAAGTGATTCTAAGAGCTTAATAAGGAGTTAGAGGCCAAACGATATACCTTATGGAAAGGTATTTCAGAGGCTCTAAGTAATTGTGGTTTCACAGTTTTTCACAAGACATAAGAAATTATGCCCACAAACTATTTTCTAGTATGCACAAACCTATGATCCCGGAGAAAAAATCCTATTTTTAGAGGTGTTCAAGGAAGAATAAAGGACATGAAAACCCATCTCCATCCTTCTAAAAATTATCATTTTCAATCAAGATCATATAAAGAAGTTCATAAAAATGTCCTCTGGATGCTCAAGATATGACTGCTGACAAGCTTACTCTCTAATGTTATGCTTTGGGACTTAGTCATTTTTCTCAGTGGACACATGTCACTCCCAAGTTTAAGAGCAATTTATTGTCACCAAATGTCCCATCCTCTTTGGGACGCAATTTGGTGACACAAAAATTTTCCCAGCCCTATAGATAGTCCATCTGGACCATCATGTGACCTCATCGATGAGCTCAAACAGGCCAGTTAAGCCTCCATACACCAATCCTTAAGCACTTCGTCATCATCGAATCCCACAGAATTCCACTTGTCATATCCCAAAATTAGGTGCCCATTTTACTGCACACCAATTGTCCCATTCCATTTGGGATGGATGGGAAAAAATTCTCCCAAGCACTAGCCCTCAGTTCCTTGGTCCTCCATGTGACCCAGTTCCAACCCTCGGGGTGCCTTTCGCTCATTATTTCTCTCTCCTCCACCGAAGTAAATCCCCGTCTGCTACTTATCACAGCTGCGGGTGAGGAAAATTTTATGTACATCAAATATCTCATCCCTTTCATGATAGATTAGGACACAAAAATTTGCACTCAACCTCATGTGGGGTTTAAAACTCAACTTTTGCAAATTTGTAAAATAACAATTATCGTGTTCTTCCTCTCCATGCGTACCCGTGGAACACTTACTGTTGGAATAATGTTATAGAAAACCCATTGCTCCTCTCCACTTCTCCATTTATCCATTTTTTACCTTCATTCCTACATAGGTCCATTACTATAAAAACCTCCATTAAACCTGTAATGCTTTCTTCAGTAGACACCATGTCTGTTGCACTCACGAGATTGACTCCATGGTGGCCAAAACCATAAAACGCTTCATATCTCACAATCCGACACAGTAGATTAGAGTGACTACTAAAACTTTGCAAAATGTATCCATTCCTCACAGAGGCCTTCAAGCTACAAGGAACTCACATAATAATAGAAGTGATTCCTTATATCATTTAATAACAGACAAAACCCCAAAATTTTGTGCCCTATATTTCGTTCCTTCGATTTCCTATCACTCTGGCGGACAGTATCAAGTTAAAATTGTGAGCACAATGAATTCGGGATTAGAAAACCTTATCCCGATAGGGAAGTTGGTTTCATCACAATCTGAGGTAGGAAATAAAAATTAATGGCTTCCATGGTAGCTTTGTGCCTGAAACACATACCAGAAAAAAAAATTCCAAAATATTAGTGACTCCATTAATGGCTTCCATGGTAGCTTCATGCGTAAAACTCTCACCAGGAAGAAATTTTATTTTTGATTTCCAATTGTTCTGGTGGGAAAAACACAATGAAATTTGGAGCACGAGATCATGAAGAAGGGCCAAATCTAAAAATAATATTCACCCATCACAAATCAAGGTCCATTTTCTCCACTTACTAAAAAATATCATATTTTATGCTCCTACTATGAGCTAAAAAATAGTAAGTTTCATAAATTACAAATTATGGATCACCCATGGAACAGTCAACAACAGATGCGAAATGGAAGGCATGCCAAAAATGGCGATTTTTCCAAAATAGCAGGTCTGGAAAAAGCAACTTGCTAAAACTAAAAAGGTTTCTAAAAATACCAATGCATCATCAATGGAAGTGGATGGTTAAGTGTGGCAGAAGGTTCAGAGAGGTCCATATATGAAGTAAAATGGGTTATATGTCCCAAAATAGGAGGCCCCGGTCCTACCTGTTAAAAATAGAAAATCTTTATTGTGGGTACATAACAGTTGCAGATGTTTTCATGTCTTCACTCTTCTTTCCACTTTTTGGACTCTCCACATGGGTATATGATGATCTCATAGCTCAAATAGATAAATGAATGTTCCATAGTGGCCTTGGAGGCATCATCTTGAGTTCAGCTGTGTCCAGAAGCATGGTAGAGCATCGCATAGTATAGCAGTGGATTCATCATCATCTCTTAGTGATTTGGGTTATTTGAGCTCGGTGATTTGATTTGAGCTCAGTAAGTTGATTCGATCTCAGTGAGCTAGGAATGAGCTAGGAAAAATCTCTCATCTTTCAGAGCAATAAAGGCCAAAGTTGTAATCTTGCAGTAGAGTGTGAAAAACAGGAATGCAAGTAATGACAATTGTGAAATAGTTGGTAAATAAATGAGAAAGTGAACTCTCACTCTCATTGAGGTGAGATCAAGAATGTACCATCATGGGTGAGGTTTTGTTCATCTCAAGCTCACATCAGTGAATTTTTTAACAGTATTTCTAAACATGCATTTGGCGACCCAAAGTTTCCACTCATCATGTAAAAGGAAGAGATTGTGATCTTCATCAAATTTCTTCATCATAGGGAGCTTATTCATCAGATGTGACAACATCTCCCTTCTTCTCTCTTTCTCCCTCTTCTTTATCTCCCCTTTCTAATTCTTTGTTTGGCATAATCATTGTATTTCTTCACATTCACTTAAGTAACTTCATAAAGTTACATTGTAAAATTCCCTTTGATTTATAAAAAGGGAACTTATTTCTCACTTCCTAGGAAGGTGAAAATTCATGAGTTAAATGAGACCACAAAGAGTCATGTGGGGGGGATAGGTGAAGATTCAATTCACATTGCTATAAATTGGGATGCATTCTCCATTCCAAAGGATCCAGAAAAAAAAAATCGTTGTAGCAATAGTGGATTGTGATATGTTGTTGAGCTTTGTATCACCAATGTACATGAAATAAAAGCTACATTTCTTCTATTTTCATTTTCTTTTATTCTTCTGCTTCTCTCTCTTATGCACTTTGCAAGCATAGTGATCCCAAAAGAGCTTTGTATATGTGATAGATTGAATCTAATAACTTGGTGTCTAAGGTTTTCTCTGCCTCACTAAATAGCTTAATTGTTGCTTTATTCTATAGTGAATGTTGAACTACTATAGTTACTAGGTGTGAACTCTGTAATTGGCCTACTCACGGAAATAACCTTCCTTCCTTAATATCTATCCTTCCCCTCTCATTACTATGATTTCCTCCCTTGTACCTCATACAATCAATTTGCCACAAGTTCAGTGGAGTGTCCCTGTGTGATCCTCAGCCTATTCGTGCCAACCCACAACATTTATTTTAGGATTATATTACTTGCATTCAATAATAGGAGTTACACCATTCAATGTAGAGGGGCATAGCCTTGTGATTTTTGGTGGAGACACCTAATTTTCCCATCTAAAAAAAGTTCTCACCAAAAAAATTTGGTGACTCCGCTAAGGAGATATTTTCCCCCAAGTGTACCTAGAAAGACCTATCTTCTCAAAAAATACAAAAATATATATATTCAAAAAATAAAATAAAATATATTTCAAAGAAGAATCATTTTTTAAGGTGACGTTTTCAAGGACTGATTCAGTGTCACGTTTGTTTCCTACCCATAATGAATAAATTTCCAGACTAGAGTGAAGTACCAATGAGTGACAATGAATAATAAGAAGAATGTGGTGGCTGACAAAGGTGGATTGTTGATCAGCCATGGTTCTAGACAAATTCTTTCAAAGAGGAAAATTCAAGAACAACAAAAGGGTCCCTTGTCTCAAACAAATATTTGTCTCTTGAAATCATGGAATGGATTTCTAGAATGAAGAAAATTGTTGTTTGTAAAGAAATTTCATCAAGTACATGGTGTTTATAATTCAAGAAGAGTGCTTCTAAAGGAAATGAAAATGGGAATCACTGTTACCGATGATCGAGAATACAAGATATGGATGAAGAAGGTCCATACGAGGTATAAGATGTTATATGAAGTCCACAAAGAAGAAGAAGAAGGTGGCTGATAAATATAGATTGTTGATCAACCATGGTTTTGGATGAGTTCTCGCAAAGAGGAGAATTCAAGAATTGTAAAAGGGTCTCCTACTTCAAGCAATATTTTTCAATCAGACAAAGGAAAGAAAACAAAACTTGTCAATGAAGAAGAAGGTAAGGACTGGTTGTAAAGGGCACAAAGAAGATAGAAGATGTTGTGTGAATCCCAAGAAGAACAATAATCTAAAGGTAATACTCTCAATCGTGCACATCAAAATGAAAATTTTGGAGCCATCTCTTTCATCACCCTCCCTTGGGATGATTTCCTTGCATATATAAATGATGAAATGGAAGCCTTGAAGATTGATTATGTGTAAATAATTATGAGCACCATAGAAGGAAATTATGACCCTCAAATCTACCTTGAAACTTTGAAGTATGTTGAATCCTTGAAAGAGATGTACGAACAACTTGAAGCACTCCCTAGCAAATAAGAAGAAGAAGATATTTTTCCTATAGAGGAAGGCCTTGATGATTGTCCATACAACAAGGTGTTCATCTTTGAAATATTATTTGATGCTTCTGAGGAATCTCTCATCCTTGACCCCTCCATTGGAAATCAAATAAACACCTGTGAAGATGATGAAAAATACATGGAGGTGGAACCGCCAGTCATCAACTCATTCTAGCTCGAGGCACAACCTATTAGAGGAACAATGTATTAAAGAAAGGAGGATTCTTTTTGCACAAAAAAAGATCCAATTATTTCCAAGGAATCCACCAAAATGGAGGATGTATGAGAAATCCATCCATCACCTTGGACCCATGATGATGAATACAAGGTATTCGTGGATAATTTTCTTTCCAATTTTGACTTTTCAAGTGATGAGGAAATGATTAATGATAGAATGGAGATATGTGAAGAATCAAGTTCCCTCCCTAATTCAATCATGGATGACCAAATAGAAGAGGCTAATTTTATTTTTGAAGTCAAGGAGACCGATTAATTCAAACATAACATCTTCGAAGAATCAACTCCATAATTCTCACCCAAGGATAATTATGTTGATTGTCACCGTGAGTTTGAAATATTTCATTTTCCA
This sequence comes from Taxus chinensis, assembly GCA_019776745.2. Lineage (NCBI taxonomy): Eukaryota > Viridiplantae > Streptophyta > Pinopsida > Cupressales > Taxaceae > Taxus > Taxus chinensis. Next base: position 297,328,832 of record CM034152.1, read on the forward strand.
AATGAGAAAGAGGATTCAATAATGGATTATCAAGATAGAAATGAAAATTATTCCCATATTTCTACCCCAACATGGCTCTATGCTTCCCATTAAAAGGAAGATGAAATGGATTTTGAAATCTTAAGGGGAGTGCCCTTCCCACAAAGCATGGATATATTCTCCTTATCAGAGAGGTGCTGTGAAACATAGTATGCCCATGCTTACAAGAAGGTGAGCCTTTGGTGAAACGTAAATCATAATAAGAGGTGAAAAAGGATGTTTCAAATGAATCATGGACACATGTATGGATCACTATTTTCAACTATCTCCTGGAAAATACAATGAAAAGATTCTTCCCATAAGGGTGAAGATGAGTATATGGAAATATCGGAATAGAGTTATCTGTGCAAGACTTCTTGAAGGCTGCGGAAGAGACTGAAGACCCCCAAACTTATTCTCGAGTTCCTGACTCATGCTATGGAAATTGCAAAGATAGGTATGAATGAATTTTTTTTTTCTCTTTTTGATACACCAATGTTTGATGTCAAGATGGAGTGATATAGTTGATTTTAATGTCCTTCCCAATTCCTTGGTCAGTGAGAGGGAATGTGAATACATATCTTTATCTTTCCTATTTTGTGAAGAAGATCAAAAATTTAAAAGAAGTTTATTGAATCTCCTTTGAACATCCCTAATCTTGAAGACATCTCCATCATGGATAATGTTATTAAAGAATATGTTGAGCTGATTTTCGTTGAAGAGATTTGTTCATAAGAAAGTGAAAATCTACAAAAGTCTTGTGAGTATATCCAAGTTCAATTTGTTCTCACCACTATTAGATGCCCCACCAATTTGATACTATTATATTGTTCCATGAGGATCAATGTTGGAACCTTGTGCACATCAAAGAGTGTTACACTTCCAATATAGATAAAAATGTTTCACGTAATTAGAAAAATCACAAATCACAAGGAAAATCAAGTACATAAAATACAACGAAGTGTCTGACATGGTCATAAATAAAAAAGAAGGGGTACAAATAGGAGTTTTGTGTAACTCATGTGCATGACTTGTGTACACACATCCTATTGATCTATTCAACTATGACCTATTCTCACTAAGTGAGATGAATAACCAACTATGTGGACAATACATCGAATGATGACAAGTCTAGTCATTTACACCAACACCCCCCCTTCATCAATGTTGAGGTAGAGGTCATGGAAAGTCAAAAATGAAAGATAACTCCCCTATTCAACTAAGAAATATGTGTCAATGAGGCTTAGATACTAATCCTAATAATGTACCCATGTACAAACTAGTCATGATGAGGTACCCATCTACAATAAGAAGAGGATAATAGGTCCCAAAAACAAGTCCTGATGAGGTACCCATGTACAATAAGGATCTAAAGTAATGGAGGAAAAAATCCTAAGGGAAAACATGCACTTACAAGAGATAAAAGACTCCCTAAACAACCTAAGATAGATGTGTTAAATGATTCCCAGCCACTAAAGGCCTAATAAGGTACTCATGTAGAAACTTCAATCTTTGTACAATAAAAAAGAGAACTAGAAAGCCTGAAGAAGATGGGCTGCTGCATTAGACCTCATCCCAAGAAGAGACCACAAGTGAAAATACTTCACCTTAGTGAAGGGTTTGGTAAAAATGTTTATAACCATATTAGATGTCTAACAATACTCTAAATTGATGATGTCATTATTGATCAACTCCTGAATGAAATACATATATATCTTGATGTGTGTCATCCTTTGATGTTGAACAAGATTTTGGAAAATTGATATGATGCTCATGGTGTCGCAGTAGATGATAGTAGGCCACCAATAGTGAATACCAAACTATGTCAAGATACCCCATAACTAAACAGCTCATGTGGTAGTGTTAACTACTCCTTTGTACTCTGCATTTATATAAGATATCATAATTACATTCTACTTCTTGCTAGTCCAACAAATAAGAATCGAACCGAGAGAAAAATTGTAACATGAGGTAGATTTTTTATGATCAAGATAACTAGCCCAATCACATTCATTATATCTAACTAACTCAATATCTACTCCTAGATATTTGATGCCATCAGTGTAGGTCCCACAAACATAGTGAAGTATCCACTTCAATTCTTTCTAATGTAACTTATATAGATCCTGCATGAATCTCAACATGATCCCAATGGCATATGATAGATCTGGATGTGTGTGAGTAAGGTAAATCAAGATCCCCACCAATTTTTGATAGAGGGTACCATCAACCAAGGGAGTAGAACAATCAAAAACCAAATTAACCCTGGAAAGGAAAGGAGTGGCAGAAGGCTTAAAATTAGACATATGTAACTAAAAAAGTAAATCAAGAGAATACTTAGGCTGAAAAATCACAATACCTGAGTCAAAAAGTGAAATAGGAATCCCAAAAAAGTAATGAAGCAATCCTAATTCAGTCATGGAAAACTTGTTGGATAAGAAAATATTTACAGTATCAATGATAGAGGAAGATCTTCCCATGATCAACAAGTCATTGACATAGAAAAGAAGGATGAGTATGGAGTCATCTTTGTGTAGAATGTAAACATTTGGGTCAGAGTGACATTGAGTGAACCCTATTATAAGTAAAAAGGAGTCCATCTTGGCATACTAAGCTTGAGGGGATTGTTAAAGACCATGAAGAGATTTATTTAACTTACAAATGAAGGAGGGATCATGGACATAACTCAGAGATTGTTCCATGTATATCTCTTCCTCTAGGTCCCCATGACAGAAGGTACTCTTAACTTCTATTTGATGAACTTCCCATCTATTAGCCACAGTGATGGCAAGGGCCATTTGAATATAATTCATCTTCGCAACTAGAGAACAAATTTCCATGTAATCAACCATAGCTACCTGGGAGAAACCATTAGCTACTAGTCGCGCTTTACACTTTTCAACGTCTCCCTCTACTCCATACTTTATTCAGAATACCCACTTACACCAAATGATTTTTAATCCTTTTACAATAAGGGTAAGATCCCAAGTATCATTCTTCATGAGTGAGTAATACTCCTCATCTATGGAAGAATCCCACTTAGGGATACCAAAATCCTCCCATAAATATTGAGGGTCAGAAGCGGAGGTGAAGGAGTGATGTCCAATGAACTCTCAGTGAGTTTTCCTCCTGTCGAAAGGATCTCCCATCCACTCTCTAGCACTTTGCAAAGATTACCTAGCCCAAGAAAGCCTAGGAGGATCAATCTCAGAGTAGGAAGATTCTCCACTCGAGTGATAAGGAACAAGGTTCCTGTTTGAGCTCAAAATTGTTCCCTTCCACGAGTCACAGATAACCTAGGATTTTGAGGCAACATGGGATTGTATCCAAGTTGTGGGACCTTGTGACTTGATACAAACCTCTGGAGAAGGTTTGTTTCTTTACCTAATCCTAATGTTAATTCTACTCCTAATGTAGAAATAAAATGTAACTAATCCTAATCTATGCATTTCAATTGACCGGGGTTAGAGAGAGAAATGTAGAAAATGGAAAGCCTAGGCTAAAAGGGGTAGTGATATCACTAGAAAAATGGGTGATATCTCTCCACAAGGGGAAGGAAAGAGAAAAAACAAGGGAGAGAGGGTAGAAAAATGTACCATAATTCAAGAACCATGCAACTCACTCACTTTGCATTGACAACATAACAAACATGGAACCTGCAAGCAAGAGATACACACAACATGCCAAAAAACAAATGGAAAGGTAGTTTTGTAAGTAAAACAAGTTAGCGCTGACAAAATGTGCCACAAAATAGATTCTACCAATTAAAATATGCACAATCCTATTATATTCATGGCAGAAGGTGTGAGATTACATGGAAAAGACTAAATTCGAGGTCTAGAACTCATGGGAAGTCAGCCACCATTTTTGCATGGTGCTATTACAACAAAGAGAACTTAAGCTCAGCTACAATATAACCAAGACCCCTTAAAGGAGCAATTTTTACATATATATATATATATAGAAAAAGGACTCCCAGCTATAAGGCATTAATTTTCTGATAGGTAGTTAAGCTACTTTGTTTAATGTTCATTAATTCCTAAGGAGTTGATTGGTAGCTTCATCTTTCAATTGTTGGCCAACAACATTGATCTGCTACCAGTCAGTCACATCTGTACATCCCATGTCCATGGCTAGGTTGATTTTGTGTTTGACTTTTGATTCTTTTTTTTGATCGAGAGCATTATTCTATGCGATCATCTGGTAGCATTCGTACCACCATATACTAACTCGCCTGAACATCATCACTATAACTTGAACTTATTGGCATAATACTGATTAATATAGTTATTACTAGTTAACTTTATTTTGTGGTATTTTAAGTAGGCATTTATTATTATGGTTGCAATAAGTTATTTGAATGATGATTTGTGTGATTTCACTCTTGTTTGTAAAAAACTTGTTATATGCAACAACCTATATGCAACAAAGGACCCGTTCACAGTAACAATCCAAAGGGAATAACCTGCATCCAAGGGAATCACCTATAGCCAAAGGACGTGTCCACAGTAACCCATCTGTAGCAAAATAAGATCACCTATAGCAAAGGATCTGTGATTATGAATATCTCTTGGAAAAAAAAGGATGACACTCCAAGTCTATATGTGTCATGGAAGAGGTAGTTACAAACTAGAACATGAAAACTGGAAGATAACTCAACTCTAGATCTGATTATTCTTTGCAACTAAATGAGGAACTGATTGATTGAATTTGTGGTTTAAGAACTAATTGATTGAACTGATCAGTTACTTAAGTTATGTGTTTGACATCTAAACACCTGCTAATTAATTTTGTTGCATGCATTGAATCTCAAGATGATCTACTTGTTTGAGATATTTTACTTGATTTTTTGAACTCCTAGTTCAAAACTCTTCTTCTCACGTTTCTATTGTAAACAAGGAATATAAAAGAGAAGGATTAATGTTGGGAATGTATGAGATGATGTAGAGATCTAGATAGAGAATTAGAGAGTAGAGGATACACAGATAAGAGAGTTATTTTCTTTTTGTAATCTTCATGCCAATTCAATAAAGAATATGAGTTCTAATCAATAGATTTTAGTTACAAGCCTTAGGAGGGATTAACACCCAAGGTAGGGCCCACTTGTGGTCTACTAAACCCCTCCATAGTTTGTTTCTTTTTTTATTGCATGGATAGATTAGCAAATAATTCATTCCTTTATATGCATTCTAAATTTGCAAGCTTTACTTTAGTTATAGTATTTGGAAGCTATTTACCTTTAGTCTGATTTTAGTTTTTTTTCAGCATTGTTATATTCAAGTATAGTAGTGAAAACTATTTCCTTTCCATACCTCCTAAATCTTTGTAATTGTGCATACAACACTGGCATTATTGAAAGTTTACGTCCCTTGGTTTGATGATTAAATGACTATGGATTAGTGAACAAACATATTAATTTATTTTTTGCACCGTTTCAAGGATACTACCAATTTATAAGGTTTTTGAGAGGTTTTTCATTTCTTAGAAGTAGTTTAGGTTTAGGAAATTCCACCTCCAAACCCCCCACACTAATTTGCATTGATTGAGTTGAGCTAGTTAATGCATGCACCATCCAAGAGATGCCCACGGTATATTTTTACCCAATCCATAAGTAGCACAGATCTCTTCATACAATTCTGAGAATTTTGAAGAAGACATACTTTCCTCTATACAAGGTTTGTTGTTAGAAGATCCCTTTCCAAGTGAAAGTTTGAAGTTGCTCCTGAGCAGTCAGACATGGAAGAAGAAGTAAACCAAAATGTTGAAGATAAGGAAACTACCTTTGAGTTTCCCATTTCCAACAATGATGATGTTATTGCTATGAAGAATATTTCTCCCTCTACCTTTCCCAAATTTCATGTATCCATAAATAAAGACCCAGACACCTTTTTGTTTGAATTTTGATGTTCTATGCAGGAACTATGATTATACCACTGATGCACATAAACTAAATCTATTCTCTACCACACTTAAGGATGCAACCTTGAGATGGTTCATGGGTTTAGGAAGAGATGTCATTACCACCTGGGCACAGATGAAGGAGAAGTTTCTCACTAAGTACCAGGACTATTGTAGGCTGAGTATCAAAGGAGGTCATGAAATATAAAATATGACACAAAAGGAGGATGAGCCATTGGAAGACTATCTAGAAATATTCATGTTCTGTGTTCAGAAGACAAGGCACACAAGACTACCTCTTGAATCTCTCAAATTACTCTTTTTGAAGGGACTCAATGAGGAGGACATGGATGCTCTAGATCTGATAGGAGCTAGAGACATTTCAAAAGATACCTTTGAGGAGATTTTTGAAGCCTGAAGGAATTAATCTAGAGCCAGCATAAAGAGAATAAGAAGTGTAAGATCAAGAGGTGGATCAGCTACCAAAACAATTGGGGATATATCCAAGTCATATATTTTCAACATGTTCAAGAACATGAAGTAGGATATTTTCAATGACATGGCCACTCAATTAGATGATCTACATGCCAAGAAGAAAAGAGAAGATGCAGAGGAAAAACTTACAGAGTTCTGTCATGCATGTAGAAGAAATAAATTTGACTGCAGATGCAGAGGATTGGCCAACATTGCACAAGAAAGGGAGGCTTCACCTGAATTCAAGATGTTAGAGACAAAGGATGGGAAATTATTCTATGTTTCTCAAAGAAAACCATGGCCACCAAGACAAGGAGGTATGTCACAAGACCCTATGCCATCATTTCATAATTGGGCTAGTAATCCATATATGCAACCCCCACCTTGGGATAATCCACAACAAGGTTGGGCTCCATACCCTAGCCAATACCAACAACAATGGAAACCTCAATTTATAGGCCAAAAACAATGGAAACAACCCCCTTCTTCATGGAAACATCCTTGGAGAGGAGGGTAGTAATGGAATAACCCACCTCCTAATTACCAACAATCTTACTAGCAACCTCCTTATCTACATCAGCAAGCTCTAATGCCAAATTCCCAACCTGGCTCTCAACCAAAAGCAACTCAACTACCAACTCAACCAACACCTAACCCCAACAATAAATCTGCTCAGCCAGCCTATTCCACTGAACCAACTCAATACCCTACATATTCCATTGATGTTAATAACATCCATATCCACTCAGGAAGATCACTTCCTCCACCAAGTGGACCCACCATTACAGAGATTGAGATGAACCATAGTTGTTGTAGACTGATCCGTAACAAAGTGAAAACATGTTGCAAGATGATATGTAAAAACCTGAATAGATTTCCAGAAAGGGTAAAGTGCAAGCTAATGAACCACCATTTCCAAAGAGATTACAAGAAAAGAATATTGACCTCAAATCAAAATCTGATTCTGATTTTGTCAATTAGCTGAGAGATATTTGTGTCAAAATTCCTCTTATTCAAGCCATCAAGGATGTTCCCATCTACAACAAGTTGGTTAAGGATCTATGCATTAAAAAACTAGGAAGAAAAAGAAAGGATCCATCCATTGTACAAGTTATTGGACAACTGGTTGATATCATGCTTGGGAATTCAGTTTTAGCAAAGTATATAGATCTAGACAGTCCTTTGGTAAACATTACAATCAATGATACAACAATAAAGAAAACTCTGATTGACTTAGGGGAAGCCATTAACATCATGAAAAATAAAATTATGGATGATCTGAAATTGGAAGGACTAAGGCCAACAACTATAGTCTTACAACTTATAGATAGATCAACAGTGAGACCTAAAGGAGTACTTGAGGACATAGTTGTGGTGGTAGAATCTTGGGAATACCCTACTGACTTTATTCTCCTTCAACCAAAAGCAAGTTTAGGAGGATATCCTATCATCCTAGGAAGGCCATGGTTGGCCACTGTTGATGCATTCATAGGTTACAGGCCTGACAACATGATTATTTCTAATGGGAGTGGTACTAAAAATATGATGCTCTATCCTCCTGCCCAACCATTGAATGATGAAGATCAAACCATTTAGGTAGAAGAACCAAAAGTAGATAAGAACTATGTGCAAAAACTCATGATGTTGGAGAAGTCTTGTATAATTGAAGGACAAGAAGAATATGTTGTTCTCTCTAATGTCTTACAGAATAACTATGGAATAAATGAAGAAGTGGATGATATATTAAGGTGTTTAAACTACCCCTTGAACCAAGTTCTACATCAACAAAGCACCATGGATATTCCAGGTAAAATTTGTATTCTCCATCAACTTCTTCCCCATGATTGCATACTGAATTCTATAAGAAACAATGTATATTCAATGATTGATCTCTCCAAGAAAGTGGAAATAACTCCAGGAAGGCCACTTAATGTAAACAAGATGCTAAGCATGCAACAAGAGCAATTGTTGATTGCCCTTCTGTAAAAACATAAAGCAATGTTTACATGGGATTATGGTGACATGCATGGAATTCATCCTAGGCTCTGCACACACAAGATTTATATCAAAGACAAGTGTAAACCAATCAGGAAGCCACAAAGAAGAATTAAACTAGTGGTGAGAGAGATTGTAAAAGGAGAATTGAATAAATTACTTGATGATGGATTTATATATCCAATATCAGATAGTCAATGGGTGTCACCCCTTGTCATTGTGCCAAAGAAGAATGGAAAATGGAGGATCTGCGTAGATTATAGAGAGTTGAATGCAGCAACAAAGAAAGATCATTTTCCACTACCTTTCATTGATTAGGTACTTGACACTTTGGCTGGTAACAAGTATTTCTCTTTTCTTGATGGATATAGTGGCTATAATCAAATTTAGATTACACCAGAGGATCAAGACAAAACTACCTTCACATGCCCATGGGGAACATTTGCATATTCAGTTCTTCCATTTGGCTTGTGTAATGCACCTGCTACATTCTAGAGGGTAGTCTTGAGCATCTTTTCAGATCTAAATAAATGACTACATGGAGGTATACATGGATGATTTCACATGTACATGGAAGACACTTTTGAAGAAGCCATGAAAAATATGAAAAATAACAAAGTTTTGAAGAGATGCAAAGGAGCACAATTTGTCCTTAAGTAATGAAAAATGCTACATGATGATGTCTGAAGGTATAGTTTTGGGACACTATATTTCTTCTGATGGAATTCAAGTTGATCCAACCAAGATATCTGTTATTGTAAATATTCCAACACCAAGGAAGAAAAAGGATGTTAGGAGCTTTCTAGGCCATGTTGGTTATTACAAGAGATTCATACAATATTTTAGCAAGATTGCAATGTCATTGTTTGTATTATTAGGAAAGGATGTTTCCTTTGAGTGGACTAAAAAATGTGAGACTGCATTCCAAAATTTGAAGCAAATGTTAACTACTACTCCTATATTAAGAGGACCTGATTGGAATATTCCATTCCACATCCATACTAATGCATCAAACCATGCCATTGGAGCTATATTAGGAAAAAAGGATGGAGTTTTGAATTATGTAATTTATTATGTTAGCAAGAACTTGTAGCATGCTGAACTCAACTACACAATAATAGAGAAGGAGTTCTTAGTAGTTGTGTATGCTATCAATAAATTCAAACACTACATCACAGGTTATCCAATGTTCATTCACACTGACCATGCTGCAATAAAATATTTGATAAATAAACTAGTAGTAAGAAACAAAATCATCATATGGTTGCTCCTTCTACAAGAGTTTGATGTCACAATATTGGATAAGCCTGGAAAGGACAATGTGGTAGCATATTTCCTTTCAATAATGGAGACTAATGATGAAGAACAGGTAGTTGATGACTCTTTCCTAGATGAGAACTTATTTTTTATCTCTACAAAAACACCTTGGTATGTAGACATAGCCAACTATCTGGTTTCAGGTAAAACACCTCCACACTACTTATACTCTGAGAAGAAATATATAGTTGAAAAGAGTGTGCATTTTTCTTGGATAACTAGATTTCTATTTCATACAGGACAAGATCATGTCATGAGAAGATGTATAGATGATGAGGAAATATATGATGTCCTTAAAGCATGCCACAGTGAACCTTGTGGAGGAAATTTTTCTACAAAAAGAACAATAACACAAAAAGTGTTAACAACTGGTTATTATTGGCCAACACTGCATAAAGATGCAACACTTTACACTAGGAGATGTGATAAGTGTCAAAGAATGGGTAAGCCTACCAGATCTGATGAAATTCCATTGTAGCCTTAGTTGGTCTTGTAGCCTTTTGACAAATGGGGCTTGGAATTCATTGGCCCCATAGATCCTAAATCTCAGCAGAAGGAATACATCTTGGTATGCACAAATTATCTAACTAAGTGGACAGAGGTGAAGGCACTACCAAGTCAGAAAAGTGAGAAAGTAGCCAAGTTTCTCTATGATCATATCTTCACTAGATATGGAGTTCCAAGGGAGATTGTCATTGATCAAGGTACACACTTTACTGTTGATGTAATTTTTGATCTAGCTAAAGAATATGAAATCAGGCATAGGAAGTCTACACCATACCATCCCTAATCTAATGGCCAGGTAGAGGTGACAAATAGAGAGATAGAGGCTATCTTGACAAAGACCATTGCACTTCACAAAAAAATTAGATAGACTTCTAGAGGTAGTATGGGCATTCAACACAACATGGAAGACAAAAACTGGCTTCACACCATTTGAACTCTTGTATGGTAAGACTGATGTTTTTCCAATTGAATTTGAGCACAAAACACTAAGGATTGCACTTGAGCTAGGCATAGATTTATCTGAAGCTCAAAGGAAAAGGATTATCCAACTCAATGAGTTGGATGAAATGAGAAGGTAAGTTGTGCATAATACAAAGGTAGTGCAGAAGAAAAGAATCAAATGGCATGACAGGTACATAAAAGACAAGATAGTTTCAAGAAGGTGATTGGGAACTCTTGTTTGACTCAAAGTATAAGGACCATATGGGAAAACTTAGGACAAGGTGGTTAGGACCCTATGAGATTGAGAAAATATTTCCCAATGGAGATGTAAAACTCACCACCATAGATCCTGTAAGGTTCAAGTGATTAGTGAATGGCCATAGGTTGAGTTTGTACAAGAAGCAACTGACAGAAGTACCTTCATGCAACAGTTTAGAGGAGGAAAAACAGGATGGAAATAAAGACATCAGAGTTAAAATCATAAGTTGAGCCTACTGGTTCATCTTCTGAGATTTTAGAGGATTGAGATATTTCAGTGGCCTTGGTATATTCATCTTGCTGAATATTCCAAGGAAAAATAAAAGTGTTGTGATCAGCCCTTTTGGTGATCAACAACACTCTGCTAACATTTTATTTTCTTAGAATTTTTGTTTTGCATAGGATTTGATGTTAGATGGTTGCAAGAGTGCATGATCTCCATCACAAGGAGAACATGCAATGACTAAAGGTCCACTTGCAGCATCATGCAAAAAACCTATGTTTTTTCATGTTTGATAGAGCTCATGATTGCATGAAGAAGATCAAAGATATCCTACATGTGTGAGAGATGAAAAAAGATAGTTGGTACCCCAACAGATTGGTGTTCCCTCTCTGGGAGTTAGTTGATGGTAGTAAGGAGTAGCTAATATAAATTCAACACATGCATGCAACATCATATGTCTGACATTTACAACATAATAACAAGTTTGCATGTCGCCAAAGCGTAATTCAATAAGCATGCACAATAATCATTCCAAAGGGAAATCGAGATAAGTGCACTTAACTACCACTTTATTAAAGTATAATTAGAATGATTATTATTGATTTGTATTTATGCCAAGTCATCATGTATTCATTTTCATTCATAAAATGTCACCCTTTATGATATGAGGTGTCATTACACATCATCCCATGTTATCATATCACTTTACCTTCACACTTCATGCAGTCACAATCAATTAATTACCTCTCCCATAACCATGTTGCATATCCTTTCGACCTCAAAATTCAAAAATACTCAAAATATTCACATAGCTCAATTGTGTATCATTCTTCAAGAAAAATTTTAGTGATTGTGTGTTGAGATCAAAAACAAGCTGTAGGTCCACAATGAGAGGAGACCTGATTCACCATGAAACCACATAGAACTCTCAACTTCTTAGCAACCCCTCAAATTTCACTGTTATTTTTGAGATAACGAGTGGCTAGACTACATAAAAATATTCCATGGTTTTAATGAATCAATGGTGGAAGAGTTTGATAATACATTCAGAGATGGAGAAACAAAGATAAAGGGTTTGTCAGTGAGAATTAGTGATGATATCTTGGAAGAGGTAACTGGACTTCCTACACAGGGTGAACTATTTCCTAAGAAAAAAATCCAGAGGTAGCCAGAATGGAATTTTCCAATGAAGATGATGTATTCATCAATGATAGAACAAGGTACACACAAAACTTCTCTCAAACCTTTTTGGTCTAAAGTTACAAATTATATTATCAATTATTTTACCTATGAGGGGAGATACTCTCGGTTAAATACAATTCACTTTAAATTTCTCAATCAAGTGAAGAACAATAGACAAGTGAATGTGCCCAATTTATTACATGAGATATTGAAAAGGATGAGTAGGGAAGTACAAAAGGGTAGGTCTACACTATCACACCACTTGTCTCATCACCCTGATTAGTAAAGCACACCCTACAGAGGGATTATCTTGAGATAAATGGGAGGATTTTTGCAAGAACTAAAGTATTGATGAATTGTTTGGGAAATAGGATAAAGAAGAGAAGAAGTACTGGAAGTTCCTTCACAAGCCCATATCTGAGCCCACATACCATTCAACCTCCCAACCTGAACCAACAACTGAAGAACACCCTGCCTCTAAAAATTTACCACCTACTGAAGAAAATCTTATTCTTGTATCCCCTGAAAGAATTTTCATTGTTGAAACCCTCCTTGAATTTTCTACTCCTGAATCATCCACCTCAAAGGGTAAAATAAAATCTTCCAAGTCCACCCCTACACCACAAAGGTGTTCTCATAGGCTAAAAACCAAACAACCAAAAACCTCCACACAAACAAAGTCACAAACCATATCACTTGATAGTGATGTGGAAGCTGCAAAGGAGAACATTGAGCCGATGGAGACAGATCAGGGAGGTGATGATGCTACATTCCATGAACAAATAACCTAAATAGCACATGGAGGGATAAGCAAAGTAAGCCCAGAATGTGGAAATATGAAGGAGGGTCATGAAGAGAGAAAGGAAGAAGAGGTTAGAGGAGAAATTGTACAAGAGTACCCTAAGAATTGCATGGAGGAGCATGCAACAACAATTCATACTGATGAGATAGTTTATGAAATGGAAGGATATGAGAAGTAAATGGGAGAAGAAATTGGCAAGAAAGATGACCAAACAATTCATTTACTAGAGGGTAATGAGGAAGAAACAGAACAAGATATTGGTGAACAAAATACACATGTTGAGAATGTCATTGAGCACTTGGTCCATGGAATTGAGGAAGAACAGATTTCTTTGGGAGTTGAATAAGTACCATCTAGACATAATGTAATTGAACTAATTTGCACCACCATTTTTATCACATGCTAACATACAACACGTAAATGTTGCCCCATTACAGCCACAAATTGTAATAAGGTAATAAGAGTATGTCAAACCAGTTTGTAGAGAAATGGCAACACAAACAACTATGACTTGGATTACTAGGTGAATCAATTTGAAACCTATGTAAATAGGTTAAAATGAAAGTGGGAAAGAGAAAAATAAGAACTCATCTTCTAAGCACAAGTAATAAATTGAGGCAAAAGATAAATAAATTGCAAGGCTAAAGAAAAAGAAAGAAGAGACACTTAAGGTGGCCCATGAGATATTCAAATATAGGCTTCCTTCCAATGTTTATTTTATTTTATTAAAAGAAAAGATGTTGCAGCTAAAGCTTACTTGTATCAACTCTTGATATGCCATTTGACATCAGTGGATTAAGGAACTTCTTTAGGTTGTATCTGAATAGCCCTCATGAAACTCATCTTCTACTTTGTGAACTCTACATGTATAATTATGCTCTTGAATATGATAGGGAATGGATTCCAGTCCTATATGTTGGAGATTTTCTAGTTAAATTCACTGTTTTATTTTAATGAATGAGTTGGATCGAGAAAGTAAAATGGAGGACTACATGAATCTAGAGAAAGTACAACCACTCAATGGTCAGGGCTAAAGATAATAACACCAAAGAAATTGTGGAGCAATATGGAAAGTATATGGAAAATAAGTAAATTAAAAAAAGGTGTGGCAGATGAGGAAAGCAACTCATGAGGAGGTCATAGATATGATTAAAGCTCATGAAATTCAGATAGTTCAAGCCTGTAGAATGTGCTTGAATGAAATATCTCCTCACTGAAACAAAAATAAATGCATTCATACCCTAACATAATACCAACTCTAAGAAGAGTGAATGCATACATTCACATTGCCACTGGATGTGCAGAAAAATGGTTCCCAATTTCTTATCATCCCCCAATCTTCCACTTTCTGATACCAAATTGGTCAGGTGATCAACCATTGAATGAAATAATACAAGACAAAGTCATGAACACACTCAGGATGAATGGAGGTTACTTCTTCATGGGACCAGAAGGGATTGATACAGTGGACTTCAGACGAGTATGCAACACCATTCAGGAAGAACCTAAGGAACTTGAATGAGGACATTCAGGAAATTAAGCTTGGGGATGTGATGAGTTGATTAAACCATGTGTATAAACAACTCATCTTTTGTATTTTGTTAAGACCTATGCCCTTGTATTTCCATGTCATACTGTTGAACATCATCACTATAACTTGAACTTATTGGCATAATATTGATTAATATAGTTATTACTAGTTAAATTTATTTTTTGGTATTTTGAGTATGCGTTTATACTTATGGTTGCAATAATTTTTTTGAATGATGATTTGTGTGATGCCACTCTTTTTTGTGAGTAAATTGTTATATGCAGCAAAAGACCCATCCACAACAACTCATTTATAGCCAAATGGAATCACCTACAGCCAAAGGACATGTCCACAACAACCCATCCATAGCCAAAGAATACCACCTATAAAAAGGATTCATGATTGTGTAGATCTCTTGGAACATGAAGGATGACACTCCAAGTCTGTACGTGTCATGGAAGAGGTAGTTACAAATCTAGAACATAAGAACTGAAGATAACTCAACAATAGATTTGATTATTTGTTGCAACTAAATGAGGAATTGATTGATTGAATTTGTGATTTGAGAACTTATTTATTGAACTAATTGGTTACTTAAGTTATGTGTTTGACATCTAAACACCTATGTTATTAATTATGTTGCATGCATCAAATCTTGGATGATCTGGATGATATTTTACTTGATTTGTTTGAACTCCTAGTCAAACTCTTCTTCTCACATTTTTTTGTAAACAAGGAATATAAAAGAGAAGATTAATTGTTGGAAATTATATCAGATGTAGAGATCTAGAAGAGAATTAGAATAGAGGATACAATTACATAAGTTGATCTTTTTCCTAAATGTAATCTTCATGCCAATTTAATAAATAATCTGAGTTATGTTTAGTAACTTCTAGGTACAAGCCTTAGGAGGGATTAACACCCAAGGAAGGGCCCACTTGTGGTTTGCTAACCCCCTCCATAGTTTTTATTCTTTGTTTTATTGCATGGATAGATTAGAAAGACAATTCATTCCTTTATCTATATTCTGAATTTACAAGCCATTTCTAGTTATAATATTTAGAAGCTATTTACTTTCATTCTGAGTTTAGTTTGTTTTCAAGCATTGTACTTTCAAGATTTGTTATTCTAAGTATAGTAATGACAACTATTTCCTTTCCATACCTCCTAAAATCTTTGTAACTTTTGCATACTACACTGGACATTATTGAAATTTTATGTCCTTTGGTTTCATGATTAAATGACTGTAGATTAATGAATAACATATTAATTGTTGCAATTTAATTTACAAATTTGACATCGGTCTGCAAGTATCATGCCTATATAAAATGAATTAGTTCAACTTTTGAATGAGCTATCCAAATTTGTAGGGGAATGAAAATTTTTGATAACATTTCCACTCAACACTATTGTGAGAATCAAAAGACTCCAAAGCATGAGGGTCAGAAGGTGAAGGGGGATCAAAAGGAGGAGGGGCATGCTCAACATCATCATCATCCAAAGATTTGGATTCTGAATCAAAAAGCATAAGAACCTTAGAGGGTAAAGAAGTAGGAATTGAAGAATACTCATCGAATTTCAAAATTCTCTCGATATAAATCTCATGAGTTGCAAGCTTCAACAATCGATATCCCTTCACACCATCAAGATACCCAAAAAAGATATAATTTTTTCATTGTGGTTCCAAATCCTTGCGTTTCTTCTTGCTAATCCCAGTGATAGCCTTAGATCTAAAGACTCAAAAGTTCTCAAAATCAGGATTACGTTCAAACCAAGCTTCAAAGGGCACTATCCCTCTTACTGTCTTGTGTGGAACACCATTTTGGATGTGACAAGCACAATTCACTGCTTCGGGCCAATACTATGGAGGAAGAGACTTTGAGTGAACCATACAAGTGGCCATCTCCTTAAGCATTCAATTCTTTCTTTTCACAAATCCATTTTGTGAATGGTTGTAAATAATTGTACGCTGCAAAGAAATCATTTCAAAACTACATAAATCCTTGAACCTGTTGCTCACATACTCACCTCCATTGTCAATTCGTAGAACCTTGATAGACCGCTCCACCTATTGCTCAACAAGGCCTTAAAGTCTTGAAAATGTTTAAAGACTTCAGACTTAAGCTTAAGAAAATATACCCAAGTATATCATGAAAATTCATCAATGAAGGTAATTATATAAATATATCTAGTAAACGAAGGATACAGAAACGAGCCAGAGATGTCACTATGAACAAGATACAAAATATGAGTATCTCCCTAGGATTTTCCTTTGTCAAAACTCTTTTCAAGGTGCTTCCCAAGGACACAACCCTCACAAAGACCCTTAAAAAATATGACGTGGGGTAGCTCATTAACCATTTCATTCTGGCTCAATTGTTCAAGTTAATGAAAATTTAGATGCTCGAAATGCTCATGTCATAGTATAGTAACCTTATCTACATGAGTGAGAAATGAAGTTGGCATCAAATCTGAAATAAAGTGGGAAAAGATATACAACTATGAAAAATGATATACCTTTCCCTCAACCACTATAGTGTCATTGTGAAGCTCACGTATAATCACTGAGTTAGGACTAAATTCCACTCGCATTCCTTCACCAAGGTGATTGATTTGGTAAACCGATAAGATATTGGTAAACAGATAAGTAACACTCAATACTTGGTTAAATGTTCCTCCATCCATCTCTATCAATCCACTATTAGAAACTGACATTGTCATGTCATCACCCACCATGATTTGGGACATGCCATAAGGTTCGATGTTGGAGAACTCAACATGCAAAGAAGTCATGTGGTGTCAAGCACTGGAATCTATAATCCACGTAAATGAAGGAAAAACTAAATATTCAAGGTTCTTTCCTTTCTTCTTATCATATTTATACTCTCTTGTAGTGGAAGACTCATCTTTCGAAGCATTTTGTTTGATAGAATCAGGAACACCTATATGATTTTTCTCAAGTAAATGAGTAAGGTTATCAATATGTTTTCTCATACATTGATGCTCTTCAACACCAGTCTTCTTGTAATAGGAACACTTACACTTTTCTTTCTTCACTTTAGGCTCAGAAGTTGAAACGTTCATGTTAGGTTTGGGTTTGGCTTGGTGGGTCTTGGTTTCCTTATTAGGTTGATCCTTTTTCTCTTTCTTCTTTTCAGTCTTCTTTCCCTTACCAATACTCGTTACAAGGGAATGTGACTTGGACTTGAGAGACTCCATTCAAATGATTTTTTCTTGTTCTCAAATGATTTAGGATGAAAAACTATCAAATGAAGGAATATTCAAATCACTTCCCAAAGTGGATTTCATAGTGTGAAAAATTGACATGAAGAAAAATTATTAAAGACCTAACTTAGAGAGAATTGACAAGATCAACTGGGAATATTTCTTCTTCACTTTACATTTCTTTAACAACAATCTAGTGTGGATGGACTTCAAGAATAATGCCTACATGTTTTCAAATTCACTATGATTTAATTCTCGTAGTTCATTTTCCAACTCATGCACTCTCATGTAATCTTGTTGTCCAAACATTTCATCTAATGTTTTCCACGCTGAATTAGGTGTTTCGGATGAATCAATGTGGATGAGAAATTCAAAATAAATAGATATGAAAAGTAAACCTAAGGCTTTGTCGCTTTAGTTTAACCACTTATGTTTTTAGGCTCATCGTCAGGTTCAGTCTCAGCTCCCATGGTGATGTGAAATAACCCTTTACCCTTTTGTTTCATTACCATTTTTTATTTCCATTCAAATAAGTTAAATGGCGTAAGCAAAGGAATTGAAAGTACATCCATTGTGAAGAGAGAAAAAGAAGGAATGCAAAAAAGAAAAACAAGCAACACAACCACCCAAGACAATATTATAACCCCCTGCTTTCAACACTTTATAATTAACATTAAAAAAGATTATTTAATTTCACTAATTTAAATGAAAAGAGCCTAATTAATTTAAAATTAGATACCTAATTAAAATAACAATAAATCTCTTAAAATGAAAATGCAATTAGATTTTAATTTTTAATTAAAACCTAATTATAATAATAATTAAATCCTAATAATAAATTAAGATCAAATTATATTTAAAAAGCACCTTTAAAAAACTATCTAAATTAAATAAAATATCTAATGATAAAAAAGCTACTTTATTAAAAAGCCACATACCTTCAAAAAAAAATTAGTTTATTTAAAAGCTCGCCTTAATTTTTAATATAAAAGGCATTTTATATAAAACATTACGTATCAAAAAGGACCCTCCCCTTTTAATAAATAAAGCCATTGTTTTAATATTTTAAAAAAGGCTCCATGTTTAATGTAATTTGAGCTCCTAAAAACCTTTTGAAAAATAATGTGTTACCTTTCTAAAAGGAAGGTCTCAAAAATTGAAAAAACAAGATAAAGGACAAGACCAGGTCAGGGGGTGGTTAGTGAGCAGGTCATGGGTGGTCTCTGGGGAAAATGGCAAGTCGTTTCAACGAAAAAGGAATCCAAGTCACAAAAAACATAGGGCATGTTGGAGAAGAGAGCAAACAGCCAAGAAAAAAGTAGGGGATGGAAATCCACGAACAAACCACACACAACCAAGGTCAAGATGCAGGGAAGATGAGGCATCACAACCAAAAACTTGATCTAGGTAAGAAAATAATCAAATGTAGGCTAAAAAGTAGAGAACCACACTATCACAATAAAAAAATAGAAAAATTAGTGTTAACTTGAAATTGGGTAGCTCATTCAAATGGTCGATTCGTGTTCAAATCCCCTTCCTGCAATTAAGATGGGTCTCAATGTAGGTAGAGTTTGGCAACAACGCAAGTCACAAAATATGCTAGGAGGAGTGACAAGTGAGAGATCATGGCTCCAATTAGTAAAACACAGGTCATAGAATACATCAAACGAAACAAAATATGGTAAAAGAAAAATGTGGGAAAAAGCCTCACAACTCGACACACTAGAAGAGGTAAAACCAATACGAAGGCCAAAATGCCAATAATGCAAAAAACTAATCCAATACAAATGAAAGGAAATGAAAAACATAGAAAAGCCAACAAACATGACTCAATGCAAAAGGAAAATTCAAGTCGACCCTGTAATATAGAGGAAAACCCAAGCAACCCAAACCAAGGCAAGGAGAGCAAGATAGGCCAAAAATTTAGATTTCCTAAAAAATCACTTGCAAACAAGCGAAAACCAGATATCTAAAAAAATCACTTCCAATTTCAATACAATTAAAAACCAAAGATGAAGATCCAACCTCTAAATTTAGTGATACCTCCAAATTTTGCTATGATTGGTAAAATTTGGGTGTAAAACCTCTTAAACCTTCACATGCAACAACAAAAAACCACACAAACTTCCAAAAAACCATATTTGTCAAACTTGTTATAAGATTCCAAATAGTAATCAAAATAAATTTCACGAAAAGTGATAAATCTAAAAAATGAAGTAATCAACAACTAGTTCAAAAAAGTGCATGTATACCAAACATCCTCTCTAATACCATAACATATTGTTCCATGAGGATTAATGCTGGAACCTCATACACATCGAAGAAGGTTACACTTCCAATGGAGATAAAAACACTTCACGTAATTAGCAAGAGCATGAATCACAAGGAAAATCAAGTATAGAAAAGACAGCGGAGTGTCTGACATGCTCATAGATAAGAAAGAAGGGGTATAAATAGGAATGTTGTGTAACTCATGTGCATGTCACGTGTACACTAACCCTATTGACCTATTCTCACTAAGTGAGATGAGTAACTAGCTAGGTGGATAATACGTCGAATGATAACAAGTCTATTCATATATACCAATAGGAAAAAGCACCCACATTGCAACATTCACTCAAGGGTGAAGAATGTTTCTATGACCAAAATAAAGGTTCCAGTTTTGAGAATGATGCCGAAACCAACTTAGAGTGGATGGACATTGATAAAATTTGTTCCGAACAACAAAGTGAGAATGTTCATGGCTCTTGTAGGAGAATTAAAAATCATATTAGAGAATCCTTCTTTCAATCCCTTTTTTTTTTGGAACATGCCTTCATGCTGCAACACTCTATTGATGATGATTAAGACCTTTGATTCAATAATGTAGCCTCCATTCTCAAAAGCATTTATGAAGACAAACAAAGTGAGATTTTCATAAAATCTATTGAATGGGAAGGAAATCAATTTATTCTCACTCTTTCAAAGTGCTTCATTGATCCAATGGATGTTTCAATGCTAAAGTTTACGGATGAAGGATGCTTCCATGATAAGATCAATTTTCCCACTCTTGAGGACATGGGGAAATGGTGTCTCATGATTGTAGGACATTAAGTTGAAGCCATGAGATGCAATAGTTCCAAGAAGGGGACATAATTTTCTTTAGATGAAAGAAATGTATCAGTTTATTATGAGCACAAAGATGGAATCCTGGTCTATCTTCTTCTTCTCAAGACATGCAAAGCCATCATGGGAGCATGGTATGATCAGATAATGACTTTTATTTTTTGAATGTCAAACTTCCATCCGTTATTTGATGATGGCATGTAATTTTCACAACCCGTCTCTGGGTATGTATTCGTTATTTTCCCACCTTAGTAAATATCCCTCCCCCTATATTATATATATATATATATATATATATATATATATATATATATATATATATATATATATATATATATATATATTCCATTTTTGTTGTGTGTCGTTTCTATTTTTGGTATGTTTCCCTTCTGCATGTTTGTTTGTGTGTGTGTTTTTAGAAGAAATGACTCTGTAAAGCTCTATGGATAAGGCATTGGTCCATAAAGTGAATTGATATTTTGGGAGTCCTCATGCTATGTCCTTTTTGTGCTCAATCCACAACATGTCCCCAAGCTATACCTATTTTTTTCATGCAAATGTGCAACATGAAAATTTCATATTTTCAAGGATGAAAATAGAACCCAATGTAAAAAAATTTGATTGTGAACCTTCCTCGACACCCCTCCAAGCTAGTCCATCCCAGTATCGATCCTATCCTACCTTTTCAAATGGATCATATGTCTGCTTTACCCTTCTCCATAGGTGATTTAGGGATAACAAATTCATTCAAGTACTTCTGAGGCAGTATCTCACAAGGAAGATTTTCAAACAAGATAAGAAATGGTTCTTTCTATCCTTTCTAAGAGTGGTGCACACCCTCTAGAAGTTGTAGTTGAAGGAAAAAATCCATCAAGGAGTGGTATTGAAGAGATAGGAGAATTTTGAAACTTATTTTGGAATCAATTTCAGGAAGTTTCAGATGTTTTGGAAGAAGTTCAGTGAAAGCGGGTTTTCAAGGGTGAAGGAGCTTGCAACTCAAAACATCACCTGAGCTTTGAGAAGTGATTTTGGGAG
This sequence comes from Taxus chinensis, assembly GCA_019776745.2. NCBI lineage: Eukaryota > Viridiplantae > Streptophyta > Pinopsida > Cupressales > Taxaceae > Taxus > Taxus chinensis. Next base: position 297,350,843 of record CM034152.1, read on the forward strand.
CTCCATATAGAGTTTGGAGGTAAAAACAATTACATTTGAAAGGCATTTCAAGGATCTAAGTTATGGTAATCTCAAGTTCTTCACAAGATATAAGAAAGTTTTTCCACAATTTTTTTATGCATGCACAACTGGAAGCATTGCAAGAAAAAAAAATATTTTCAGGGGGATACATGAAGAATTAGAACATGAGACCCATTTCATTCTTCTCAAAATTATATTTCTAGTCAAAATTATATAAATAAGTTCATGAAAATACCTTTGGATGCTCAAGTTATGCCTCCAACAAGCTTCTCTCCAAGGTACGCTTTGGGACTAAGTCAATTTTATGGGTGGACACATGTCACTCCCAGGTTGTGGATGTAATTTATTGCACCAACTATCTCATCCCCTTAGGACACAAGGGACACAAAAATTCACCCACTCGTATTTACACCCTTAGACCTTCATGTGACCTCCGGTGATCCCAAACAACCCAATTAAGCCCCCATGCACCATTCCTTAGCCCTTGCCATCATCAAATCCCATAGTGCCACTTTTCAAGCCCATGATGAGGAAAAAATTTAGTGTGCATAAAATGCCCCAACCATTTGGAAAATGGATGGAACAAAAAATTTCCCAATCCTATCCCCTTCCATGGTCACCCATTTGACCCAGTTTCAGGCCCTAGGGTGTTTTTAAAGCTGCTTTTTCTCTCTACCCTCCGCCAGCCAATCACGGGATGCCACTTGTCACAATGAGGGTGAGGTTAATTTTTGTGCACCAAATGTCCCAACCCTTTAGGGTAGATGGTACAAAAAATTACACCCAAGCCAAATAATTTTTAAAACTCAACTTTTGTAAATTTTCTAACTGTTGTGTTGCTTCTCCATTCTTGTCTGTGAAATTCACTTCCGGAAGAATTCATAGAGAACTTGCAAAACTCCATTGATCCTCCTCATTACATCATTCCTATAGATACATTACTGTGAAAACACCAAAAAATATTATTTTTCAACAAGCACCATCCCGTTTCACCAGAAGAACTCCATAGCCAAAAACCATGAAATCTTCATATCTCACAAATGAGTAACTGGGTACTACTGAAAATTTCACTAGTCTCCCTTCCTCTCAGGTGCCTTTAAGATGAAAAAAATGATAAATACCAAATGTTTTCCATACCATTAATGGAAATAAAACCCCTATTTTTTTCCCTAGCTTCTGTTCCTTCAATTTTCCATCACTCCGATAGACAAATCAAGTTTAAAATGTGAACACGGAAGTCTAGGAGAACAACCTATCCCAGGGAAGTTTTTTTCATCGCAATCCAAAGTGGGGAAGTAAAAATATCAAAATATTAGTGACTGAATTAATGGCCATGTCATGTTATCTTTGTTCCTAAAACACTCACCAGAAAAAAAAATTGTTTTTTTATTTTTAAGCATTCCAGTGGGTGAAACACAGTGAAATTTGGAGTAGGAGATCGTGACAAAGATCTGAATCCAAAAAATGTTTTTTCCTGTCATGGAAATCAATGAAAATTTTTACCACTTACTGAAAAATTATCATATTTTATGACTCCTCCACATGATAAAAATAGTCAAGTCCCCTAAATTACAAGTATGGATCATTCTGGAACAATCAGAAATGATGCAAAATGAAAGATAGGGAAAAAATGGCAATTTTCCCAAAATAGCAGGTTAGGGAAAAACAACCTGCTAAAAATAGACACTTTATAAAAATAAAAATTACATCATCAACCAAGGAGGATGAAACATTCCAAAAGGTTAAAAATCTCATATTGAAGTAAAAATAGGTGATATGTCCCAAAATAACAGGTCCCGGTCCTACCTGCTAAAAAAAGAAAATACTCTATTTTGGGTGTAGAAAGTTGTAGATGGCCCTTTCTTCAATCATATTTATACTTTTTTGAACACTTCACATGGTTATAAATCATCTCATAGCTCAAATAGATAAAAGAATCCTCTGTAATGGTCTTAGAAGTAAAATATTGAGTTCAGTTGCGTCCAGAAGCATGATAGAGCATCGTATGGTGCAACGGGTGGATTCATCATCATCATCTCTTAGTAAGTTGATTGATTTGATCTCGATGAATAGATTTGATATAGGCAAGATAAGAATGAGCTAGGAAATATCTCTCATATTTCATAGCAATAAAGGTGAAGGTTACAATCTTGCACTATATTTTACAAAATAGGAACGCAAGTAACGAAAATTGTGAAAGCTTAAGAAATGAGAGGATGACTCTCACTCTCATTGTGAGATCAAGAATGTACCATCATTGAGTGAGGTTCCTACGGTCATCTTGAGATCACATCAGTGGATGATCTCTCAACAGTATTTCTAAACACTCATTCGAGTGACCCAGGGTGCTCCGTGCATCATGTAAGAGGAGGATGATTGTGATCCTCAATCGGGGAGTTTTTCATCACAGGGAGCCTCTTCATCAGTTATGACAGCATCTCCCTTATCTTCTATCTGTACTCCCTCTTTCTTTCTCTGTCCATTCTAATTCTTCATTGGGGGGAATAATCAGTTGTATTTTTTCCCATTCACTTAAGAGACTTCATAAAGTATACATTGTAAAATTCCCTTTAATTTATAAAAAGGGAACTTATTTCTCACTTCCTAGGAAGGTGAAAAGTCACAAGTTGAATGAGACCATGAAGAGTCCATATGGGGGGTAGGTGAATATTCAATTCCCATTGCTATAAATTGGTATGGATCTCTCTATTCCAAATGTATCCTTAAAATTTAAATCTTCGTAACAATAGTGGATTGTGATATATTATTGAGCTTTATATCAGCCAATGCACATGAAATAAAATATACAGTTTCTTAAATTTTCGTTTTCTTGTATTCCTATATTTATCTCTCTTATGAAATTTGCAAGAATAATGATCCCAACAGAGCTTTGTATCTTTGAGTAGATTGAATCTAAGAACTTTGTGTCTGAGGATTTTTCTGTCTCACTAGATAGGTTCATTTTTTATTTCCTCTATATTGAATGTACAACTACTTTGAGTTACTGGGTGTGAAATCTATCAATTGGCCTACTCATGGTAGTAACCTTCCTTTCCTATATTTCTCTCCTTTCCCCTCTCATCACTTTGATTTCCTCCCTAGTACCCCATATAAGCACTTTTCCATAGGTTTAGTGGACTATCCCTATGTTATCCCCATCCTATTTAGCTAACCCACAACATTTAGTTTAGGATTATATTAGTTACATTCAATAATGGGAGCTGCAACATTTAATGCAGAGGGGCGTAGCCCCTTGAATGTTGGTAGAGACACCTAATTTTCCCAACTGAAAAATTCTCTCACCAACATGTCTCAAGTAATCATATTGCACACTCTCCCTTTCATCAAAATGGGGAACATATATGGGATTCACTATACAAAATCACTCCATCTTCCTCTTCAATCTGCAAATCACTAAGCAAATATAAATGGATTGTTTATGCAAATATATCCTCCCTGCAAAAGTCGCATGCAAACTTAACAAGTTGGATATCCAAGGCCAATATCTCCTATGTAAAATAACAAAAGCTCTTTGCTCAATTGGTCACTCTAGATTACAAAACACTAGATATCACACAAATTAATTCACTTGTACAAAATTTCAGTTTTTTTTATAAATACATGAGGAAAATTGTAAATATCCAAGTATAATATAAGCACCCATTTTGTAAGTTTTATTAGTACAACTGATGGGGGCATTGAGACATCATTTCCATTTCACCTTAAAAGGGTTTTTAGAAATTTCTAAATCTTAGATCTGTTTGCAACGATGTGGTCTCATTATTGGGGGCAAGCTAGAAATCCATATGACACTCTTCTATTGGTGCCAAGGACACCCAATTCCCACAAAAATTCAAAATCAAACATATTGTTATGGATTTGATCACCCCTCTACAAATCCGCCAAATTTAAATCTCCCTATTTTCAAACACCTACGTCTGTGATTACGATATCCCCTTTTAACACCTACAATACACTTATCCATTATCTCCATGTGGGTCAGACGATGACTCATGTTTTGTGCCACATATTATTGTTTTCTCTTAGCAGGCTTGTCTATTTTCTTCCTTCAACACTTTCACAAGTATGACTCTATTTTCATTTACGCTAGTAAATTCCATTCACTAGCTTAAAAGGGGGGGAAATTCAAACACCAAAATCCACACAAAATTATTACTACATCATGCTTTTGTTAGGTTTATTGTGCATGAGCTTTGAGCAATGGAACAATATCTTAGTGGAAATATTATTATTTTGTATTGCTCTTTGTGACTTATTTTGACCCCATCTCTTATTGTTTTGTCTCTTTGATTTGATTATGAGTCACCTTACATATATCTCTAGTATTCCCATTTCACTGTTACCTTTTATCTAAGCTTGGTCCAAGACCGTAAACCAAGGTCATGATGGTACATATAGTCTTGACCATTTTGTAAATTCTTGGCCCCTTTTGTTTTTTACTTACTTTCTCTTCATGGGCCCATTTGTCACTCTTTTGTCTTTTGGATTATATATTTTGTGTCAGCCTTTCCCACCATTTAGGTCCTAATTTTGAAGTAAGAACTCAGACACACACACACACACACACACACACACACACACACACACACACACACACACACACACACTTCTACCCTAATAATTTATTATCTGGTAATCACCTATCTATCTACCACATATTGAATTGAAAAGGAAAGCAATAAATATGCATATTGAATTCATAGCATAGGAGGGTGTAATTCTAAATTTGTCGTCTGCACACAAAGGTTTCTATTGGGATGAAGTAGCATAACCCATTATCCATGTTGATGTATGAGTGCTAATATAGGCTAAGGGATAGTTACATGCACCTTTTCACAAAGCACAAGGAGAACTACATTGAGTCTGAAACGTAGTGTAGTGCTCGGTGACTCACATATGGGATGACCTCCGAGGTTAGTTTGAATCGAGCATTTACATCTTTATTTTTAGAACTAATGATTACTTGAGTGTGTTATGTAATGTACCTCTTTCTTAAATAATTTTATTGAACAATTTCACCTATTTTGTCTACCCGACGGCCAGAGGGGGAGCTCAGGGTGACTTAGGTTTTATTAATTTTATTATATTGTGCTAAAATTAAAATAAAATATCACTAAAGCACATATAATAAATTAATAGACTTAATATTGACATAGACTTAGGAGAGCACATAATTTTTTAAAAAAAAACACTTAATGTGCTTCCTAAAGGAAAAGTACAACTTTCCCATGTATTACAAAAAAATAAATATCTCCCATTGCCATCAGAAAAGTGTAACTTGGTCTTTTGGGGGTTTTTTCTCTTTTAAAGAGGAAGTTGACTTGTAAAAATATTATTCTAGATTATTCAACATTTTATTCTTGGCAATTGGAGCTTGAAGATTTTACAGAAAAATTCAAGGATGAAAAACCCTATGGATTTTTACCTCTTGTGGAAAAAAACCCCAAGAGAAGTGAGAGGAATTTCTATTCAAGAGATTCCATTGTTATGCACAGGATTTTATCATTCCAGTAGTATTGTAGAAGAAATAAATTTATAGCAACAAATTTTAGACTTCTTCCTATGTGGGGAAAATCATATTGTGAAGGTTTTATTCTATTTTCAGAGGCATTTGCAATCAGATTTGTGTTGATTTTTTCAGTTCTTAAGATAGAGAAAATCGATTCAATATTTATTAATTTTCAGGAAGGGTTTCAACAGTAATTCTCAGTCTTTTATATGCAGACTTCTAGTTATTGTTGTAGTCAAAATTTAATATTAAAAATCTGATTTTAATCATGTCTATAAATGAAATGAAGATTATTAATGAGATATTTATGAAGGGATTTCCAAATAAACCCTAGGCACATTTCATTGATTTCTCTCCATTTCTGCAGGACTCACTTTTAATTATTTTGTGTGTAATGCGTGAATGGTATTCTTATTATTCTCTATTGACATTGTTAGCATAGATCCAAGCTAGAGTATCATATAAAAAATAATAATTCAGGCAACATGGTTTGGGATCTTTCAGTGGTATCAGAGCAGTGTATTCTTCAGCCTATGTCGGAAGGAACCAGATTTTTTTTTAAAAGTAGCAGATTTGAATGTAGCCAAGAGAGATTTTTCCACACAGATACTACACCCGAAGATGAGCATGACTTGAGGTTGGTGTTGAAATAGATGTTAGGGTTGAAATTATGGGTGATAGACCAGAGAACCCTCCCTAGGATGATCAGGTGGATCCAAACATAGATATTTTTAGGACTATGGTAGCCACTCAACAACAATTGATTCATTCCATGGAATGTTATTGGATCTACACTAGACAGGTTGGCCTTGGATAGACTAAGGGATATACATGATAGGAGGGACAGGTCTATATCAATTTCTAGTAATCACAGGGGGCACAATAGATCACCATCAAAGATTGGTAGTGTGACGGGATCTCTCACCATGAGAGGAGGAACACTCACACAGATGAGAGGAGGCCTACTCAGACAACATATAGTCCTATGCAGCCCAATTTCTTCCCTCAAGAGGATCCAACAAAGATTGAGGTTCCACTTGAGAAGGTAGCCTTCCAGGACAATGTTATGGCAGCTAGTGATGAGTGGAGGAGTTTACCACAACATGTGAGGGATGTTTTTCCCCTTAAACAGTATTCTGCACAAAGCAGGGATAACTTGAAGGCTAGACAAGATAGGAGGCCTAGGGCACAACAAAATAGGGAGCTTAAGAAGGTTACCAATAAGGTGTCTCATTACACTTTTTATGGTAGCAGAAAGATCAGTGCCATAGCTTGGATTCATAATCTCTACATATATCTTACCCTCAAGGCTATGCAGGAGCATGAGGCTATTTAGTTCACTACTCTACACCTTGAGGAAGTAGTTTATGATTGGTGGCATAATGGGCTGGTTACATAGAACCATAATCTTAAGTGGTCTTACAGTGAGTTCAGTGAGAGACTGATAGTGAGATTAGATCGCAAGGATGTGGACCTATACTAAATGGATTTGGCACAGCTCCGTCAGACTGATCATTTTGATGCCTACATCAATGAATTTTAGCGTATAGTGGTTATGGTTTTGGAGATTCCCAAGAAGAGGGTAGTGATGCTATTTATTGAGGGACTACATGATAGATTGAGTGGTTTTTTCAAGGCTCTTAAGCTTGGAAATTTGCATGAGGCCATTCAGACAACATTGGAATTAAACACTACTCCTTTGTTTCAGCCCCAAAAGAAAAATGTCAAGAATGAAAAATCAGAACAACAGGAAAGTGAACAGCCCACTTCTTCAAAGGTTGAATCTACACCAAAGATGGACCTTGAAATGAAGAATCACCTTATAGGAAAAACTTATGGTTTCATTACAAATATCCTTGGGGACCAGGTCATAGGTTTCTTGGAAAGGGTAAGGTACATCTCATTGAGGTTGTGGATGATGATACTAATTTAGAAAATGAACATGGAAATCCAACACCAAATAGTGAAAATTATGGTAGCCTCACTTATCTTTCAGGAGAACCAAGGTATAATCCATTCATGTTTGAAGGTATAATGTTTGGGTGTAAGTTCATGACACTTCTTGATAGTGGATCTAAACATAACTTCCTGGATGAAGGGTTGGTAAACAAAAGAGGTTTGCATTGTGATAATTTTTAAGGCTTTGATGTAACTACAACATGTGGTCTCACTATTCCTTGCAAGAAGAAAGTAAATAAAGCTAGCATTATTTTTGGTGAGTATACACTTTGTGATGACTTCTATGTTATTAACTTGAAGGATAACAATGTGTTCTCGGTATGCAATGGCTACATTCACTAGGAAGAGTCACTCAAGATTTGAAAGCTATGGAGTTGAGTTTCCAACATGAAGGGAAAAAAGTCACCATGAGAGCACTCAAATACATGTTGCCCCATAAAAAAACAACAAATTCTATGATAGTTATGGACCAAAAATCATCTCATGAAGACATTTATGAATATTTTTCACTATATATCAATATGGGACAACAAGGATATGATGAAGATAATGGAAAATTGGGGGCATACTTGAGGAGGATTATAACAATTTTCATGACTAAGTTACACAAGTTTTTTTGAAGACCTTCAACAGTTTAACATAGTACATATGAGGTCATTCGAAAAGCTTCGGTTGATTTGGGATCTGGGACTTGATTGGAATGTAAATATGTTATTTCTTGTGGGCAAGCAATCTCGAGAAGGGAGGACTGTAATGTCCCTCTTTCTCAAATAATTTTATTGAATACCTTTGGCCTATTTTGTCTACCTAACGGCTAAAGGGGGAGCTCAAGGGTGACGTAGGTTTTATTAATTTTATTATATTGTGCTAAAATTAAAATAAAATATCACTAAAGCATATATAATAAATTAATAGACTTAATATTGACATATACTTAGGAAAGCACATAAAAAATTTATTAAAAAACACTTAATGTGATTCCTAAAGGAAATGTGTGACTTTCCCATGTATTAAAAAAAAAATTTAAAAAAAATATTTCCCACTGCCAAGGGAAAAGTTCAACTTGGTCTTTTGGGGGTTTTTTCTCTTTTAAAGAAGAAGTTGACTTACAAAAAGACTATTCTAGATTATTCAACATCTTCTTCTTGGCAATTGGAGCTTGAAGCTTTTGTAGATGATGAAGCTTTTGTAGACAAATCCAAGGATGAAAACCCTCTCAATTTTTACCTCTTGTGGATGAAAACTCCAAGAGAAGTGAGAGGAATTTGTATTCAGGAGATTCCATTTTTATGCATAGGATTTTATCATTCCAGCAGTGTTGTAGAAGAAATAAAATTGCAGCAGCATATTCCAGACTTCTTTCAATGTGGGGCAACTCATATTGTGAAGGTTTTATTCTATTTTCAGAGGTATTTGCAATCAAATTTTTATTTCTCTTTTCAGAAACTAATATAGAGAAAATTGATTCGATATTTATTAATTTTTATGAAGGGTTTCTGCTATAATTCTCATTCTTTTATTTACAGACTTTTGGTTATTATTGCAATCAAAATTTAATATTAAGAATCTAATTTTAATCATGTCTATGAATGAAATGAAGATTATTAATGAGATAATTGTGAAGGGATTACCAAATAAACCCTAGGCGTATTCCTTGATTTCTCTCCAGTTATGGACTCCCTTTTAATTATATTGTGTGCAGTGTGTGGATGGTATTCTTATTATTCTCTATTGATATTTCCAGCATAGATCGAAGCTAGAGTATCATATAAAAAATCAGGAAACAGTGTTTTGGATGTTTCATGTTACAAGTAGCTAGGGTTTGTTTTATATGTTTCACATGCAACATCTGGGATTTCATGCAAAATTTAAGGTATCAAAAAGTGAAAAACATCAACACACAATGGCATTACAAGTTATAGATCCTAGCCATATAAAGGTGCAATAACATGTGATTAGGTCATAACTTTACCATACGGTCCTAACCAGAACTTGTAGAACTCCAAAAAGTGATTGTTCCAATTCACATAATATTTTCTTGCCCTAGATCACTCATCGACACATCCTGATTAATTTATGAACCAGATAAATACCTATTTCCATATTGTTCGTGTTTTCACTTGAAATTACATGAATGATATGGTTTATTATGATGTTGTATATTTTTTGATTTGATCTAAAATATAAATATGTACACATTCATTAGTGTAGTCTCTATAGCATTCATAATAATCAAACATAATTGCATTAATTAGGGTAAATAGGTTGTGTTGTCCATAATAAAACATTAGAAGTGGCATAGCCAAGTCTCCCCCTTCTATATTAAATGGGCATGGCTAGGGTGTGGTTTGAACCCCACCCCCAATGCCTTACCATAATAGTGGAATTAATTAATCTCACCCCTATGGATATATATGCAAAAAAATAAAAATACAAGCTTGTTTATAATAAAAAAATAATAAATAAACTCACACACACAATGTGTGTGTTTGTGTACATGCATATATGTATATATGTATCCTATTCTAAATCCATGAATAAACTCTGAAAAATTAATCTAACATCTAATTTGAAAATAGAATAACTAGTAGAATGAATTATAACCCCCAAATGGGGGATTTAACTTTCCTTTACATAAATACAACTTGAAATGATCATTAATTGGATATGGAATGAACTAGGACAAGAGAGACAGAGAGAGAGAGTTATTATAGTAGGATGTTAAAACACAATAATCTTCCTTAGTAAAAAATTCAATAAGCCACCATGATAGCATAGATCTCCAAGCTCTCCTCCTCCACGACCAAACCTCCAAAATGGGGATAATAGAGGCTCTCATATGCATTTCTATTATCTCATTGAGAAATTATGGAAACGAAATCCTAAGATCCAATGACTTAGATTAGTTTGATCTAAGGGCCATGATTCATCCCTCCATTACGAGGTTTGACTACTTAAAAAAATAATCCATATTTTTTGTGACTAAGTTATTTTAACTAATGTTAGTAAAAAAATCATGTTATTTCTATGTACATCATGCCTCTGAGTATGTTATATGCATGATTCCTAAGTAATAAAACTAGACATTAAAAACACTTGCTTTTCTTTTACATTGTTCTATCCTTGTGATCTAATCATTTACTTTTCTCAAATGTCTACTTTACTTTTAGACATTGGACAGCATATGACCCAACTCTATATTTTTCTTTATATCCTCTAAGTAACCTAGACAATACCACCCATTAGGGACAGGAGCCCTAGACGCTACTGTCCCCACTGGGAATTTTTTTCCTTTTCCCTCCTTTTCTCAAATTTAAAATTCCACATCATTTATTACCTTTTATAAAATTATTTTTATCACTTTCAGGTCAGCCTTTTTGGTTTTTAATGATGAAATCCAAACAAGGGAATCATATATATATATATATTATCACCTACTTATTATTTATTAGGGGTTGGACAACTTGGCATATTACTTGTAATCTACTACTTGTGTAAAGAGCAATATTCAAGGATTTCATTTGGGCTACATTATTCACTACATAGGAGGGGTTATTTCTGCTTTCAATCTCGCAAATTCATCAAGCAAAGTAGTTATATCATGTTATCTAGGTCCAATTGGCACAAGGGAAACCTAGCTTTAAGGGACAAAATTCAATCACTCACTCACTCACACACACACACACACACACACACACACACACACACACACACACACACACACACACACACACACACACACACACACACACACACACACACACACACACACACACACACACACACGAACTACATAGAGTCTGAAATGTAGTGCATTTTTGGGTGACAATCACATTGGGGTGACCGTTGAGGTCAGTCTGACTCAAGCATATGCATATTTTATTTTATCTTATGTTTGTTTGTTACTTTTTTAGGTAGCTAGGGTTTGTTTTGTAAGTTAAAGTGTGATAGTAAAACCCTACAACAAAGCTAGAGTGATAAAAATTTAAAGGAAGAATACAAGTTCAAACCCTAAAAATATCAAGAGCAAAGTTTTTACCAAAACACTAGCACCTAGTTCAGACAATAGTGTATGGGCAGTCCTATCCTTATCTGGGAGGTCCTGTCTGAAGGAGTTTTAGATCCTAATTTTCTAGAAAAATCATATGCGATCGAGATCCCGCTTATTCCACTCAATTTCCATACCAGAATTAGCCCAAATCTCTGAATACAAGCTAATTCATTCTTATCTCCCTATTGTACATACTTGCTTTTCTATTACATGATACATCTTGTTTGTTATTATTGTATTCATTTTATCTCAGACCTCTGATTATGACTGTTAAAGCATTTGGTGAACATGATCCTTTCATGTTGTTTATCAGATCTATTCTTCTCCAAGCCCTAACCATAGTTGCATTAGGGTTCATATCTACATCTTATCTTCAATTTGACAAGTGATTTTCATCTATCACTTGCCATTTTTCTGATCTATAAAAAAATCTCATGGTTTCATGGTTGGTTCTACTCTTTAGGTCACTTTCTATGGCTCTTAATTTTTAAACCACCTTTTGTTTCATATCTTGAGCATAATGACTCTATTTTAAAATTCCTTTGAGGCTATTTTTAATTTTTACATCATTAGACTCAAAAAATCCTCTTTTTATTTTGTAAAATTCAATTTCTATTTCGAGATATTGTGGTTTTATTTATTTGATGATACTCACATTTTGATCAACATCAATTTCAATATAATTTTATTTATTTGTATGGCTTGCTTGTGTAAAATTATTTTATGGCTTATCATACAATTGTTGACAAGGCTCCTACATTATATATTCAGGTTCAAATTCATAATGTGTTTGTTAAGTGTGTTTTAGTTGATAATGGATTTTCTCTTAATGTATGCAACATTTCCTTTCTCCATCAAATAGGATTTTTTTGCTAGTCTAACTCCATATACTCTATGTATCTATGGATTTAATAACACAACTAAGTGAGTGTTGGGAGAAACCCCTCTACTCATTACTATAGGACCTTGCACTATTAATGTTCTAGGTTACCTTATGCCTCATAATAACACTTATAATATCCTTCTAGGCCATCCTTGGTTATATATTATGCATTAGTTCCTTTCCACCCATGCCATCGTACACAATGCCCTTGCAACACCTTCTATGGATAATGATACAATAGATTCCACACCTCATATTGCTATTTTTTATGATATCCCTCTCATAGATGATAATAAAGTTACTATGTACATTGCACTTCATTCTTCTCAAGTGATGGACTATAGTGCTACTTGTTTACATGATGATATTTCTATTGGAACCCATGATACTTCTCCCACTATGTCTCATTCTCATTCACATGATGCTTGATACCTAATTCATATTATTTTACACTTACCTATATATAGAACTTTGTCCCCTATGATGTTTGTTACATGTACGATACCTAAGGTGTTGGGAGATACACAAATCCCCCTTCACAATTTCACCATGACCATGGATTTCAAATTTTTTACTTAGCACAACTATAGATGCATTTATAATGATCATATGCTTACTAATTTCAATGTTGCATCACTCTCTGCACCTTCCTTTCACAAGTTAGAACACATTGTGTTGATTTGAAAATGATTCCTAGTGCTCTCACTTTCCAAGATTCTATGCATGATTCATTTACTATGGCTACACCTCATCTTGTCACATCCATGGGGGAAATCAATTCCCCTCTTTCCACATTAATGTATATAGTCATAGGGGCCAGTACATACAATTTTAATGCTTCCAATATTCCCAAATTTCACCTATTTATTATGATGAATATTGTGTCTCTCCCTCCATTATTTTTAGTTGATAATGATGATCCTCATAGAACTATAAATCTTACACATATCTTCACTCACACATTGATCCTTATGTTTGCACTTACTTTCTCCACTATTTCTAACAAGGGAAATGTTCCACCTATTCCAGTTTCTCCTACTAAACACATTCTTATTATTTATACACTTGTTAATCATGCAGTTGGGATCTTAGATTTTATAGGGTTTTCATCTCACCATGTTACCAATGTGCTTTCGTAGCTCTTGTGTTATCCACCCTTGATACCTGATGACACACTCAAGTTCTAGGTCAAAACATAATTGTTGAGGATGCAATAACCTACATGGACCTCACCTTGCACACACACATTGGGGTAAACCTTGCTCCCCTATCCTAGTAATTATGTTTCATATTCTAATAAATAAAAAACATTCGAATATTTATAAAAATTCAACATTACTTACTTAGATCTTGATTGGATGTATCCTTTCTTGCTTTTACCATTATATATTGCACATTGTTTGTCATGTGAATCTAATTCATAGTTATAGACACAAAATCTATGAACTTGGTTACATTTATAGGTCCTAAAATCATGCCAGCATTTACATGATTCCTAAGAAAAAAATAAGTAATTGAAAACTCCCTTTGTCCTTTTGTTGTCTTCTACACTTTTATTGGCTTTATACATATTTCACTCCTGTCGACATTCGACTATTTTATTTTCCTACGGCCTTGGAAACTAGCACCAAGAACTCCTTTCCTCCTGAGTGCTCATGTCCTTATTTACCTTTTTCTTATCCTTTTGGACCCCTTTCTCTTCTTAATTACTTTTTACTACTTTGGGTCATCCTTCCAGTTGTCAATTATGAAATTCAAACAAAGGAATCATATAAATACACAGTTATGTTTTCAAAATAAAGGATCAAACACTAACATTATCTATTATCACCTAAGCTTGCATCCAAAGGCACAAAATCACTTCAAATCATCCATCTAGGACACTCATTTAAGGGACAAGGTATGCATTACTTCTGCATACACAACATAGGATGGGAATTTAATTTTATTCCATCCCACAAATTTAATACGTTTGCTACATTCTAGATATAGATCATTATCATTATTGTAGACACTAAATCACGCATAGTGTGTACATTTCTAGGTCCTAATCACATACTAATATTCATATGATTCCTAAGCGAGAAAATTACTAATTGACCACTATCATTTTCATTTTTTTTTACTTTCTAGTTTTCTTCTTGGCCTTGTACACCCCACTACCCAATTTTTCGTTCATTACTCCACCTTTTCTGATTCTAGACACCAAAATCCAGCCAAGACATCAGCACTTAGGTGCCCCCATCCCCTCTGGGTGCCCCCAGCCTCTTTGTATCTTACTCACTTCTTTTCGGTCCTTTCTAGTTGTTGGGAATATTTATTTCTTGGTGGTTGGACTTTTAGTGGTTAATTACAAAACTTAAACAAAGGAATGATATAAATACAAAGCTATATGATCATAATAAAGGACCAATCTCTAAGCATATGCTACCATCACCTAAGGTTGCATCCAAAGGCATTCTAAGAGAATCAAAGCATCCATGTAGCATCCACTTAAGGGACAAGGGATTAGATTATTCTACATACAGTTCATAGGAGGAGAAGTTCATTTTTCCATGCACACGTCTATCTACATCTTCTACATCTAGCTATTACTCACTATTCAAGTGTGTCTAGCATAAGAGACACCTAGGGAAGATGTATTCACACACACGTAGAACTACATTGAGTCTGAAATGTAGTGCAACGTCTAGATCATAAGTTCACTCAGTTGGGTGACCATTGCAATCAGTCTGAATCCTTGTTTACATTATTTCTTTGTTTTTTATTTAAAGCATTTTGGGGGTTCGTAAGATATCTCTTTCATTATAAGTTATAGGCAACATCAGTGGACTTAGTGCAACACACAGGAAATCAAAGGCAAAGGTCAGTGAACATCTAGTGACCCTGCAAAAACTAGTTTATGAGGTTTTGCATAGACTCTGGTGCCTAGATAGGGTCTCTGGCACCTAGGCACCCTAGTACTACTCCAAGTGCCCTGGTTCATCCTGTTCCATCACTTATGTAATTTTTTGGGTTCAGTTGCGACATCCTGTGTTCCAGTTCCATCAGTTTTCTAGCTTTGCCCACCTTTGGATTTACTGCAAATCAACTGAGTCTTTTCTCCTCATTCTTGCACTTAGGGTTTTAATTTATCTTGATTATTGTTTGTTACATTCTACAGTTTACTACAATATTATTTGTGTTGTGACTCTAAAATAGCCTATTAGGGTTTTACAAAAAAAATATTTTTGTTAAATCAATTGTGCAACTTGCATAAGGGCATCCTAGGGAATCATTACACAAACACTCACATAGGACTACATGGATTCTAATATGTAGTGTGGTGCTTAGTATTAATTTCACTCTTTGGGTGACTACCGAGGTTAGTCTGACTCCACATTTTACATATTTTTATTAGATTTAATGTGGTTTGTGTACAAGGATAGGTAGACAACTTGTTTTATAGGTTACAAGTGCATTCGGTGATCAAGGATCAAAACTTGAGTGACAAATAGGGACTAATAGTGAAGCTCCTTTAATACAGAAGAGACCAAATCCATATCATTCACACAGACACTAGAGCCCAAAACAAACGCTAGTTACTAGACGTTCATGTCCTATTGTGGAACTCTTGTCTGGTGTATTCCTAAGTCTTTGAACCTCTAACAAGCATCTACAACACTCTGCCCAGTTTGATCCAATAGCCATATAGCCTAGATCACCTCCAGATTGTGTGAAATAAGATAAGTCTCTCTATCTCCATATCTTGCTTAAGGTTTCATATATGCATATGTTTGTTTTCTTGTGTCCTACTGTATATCAGCATTTGTATATCATTCATTATAGTATTTAATCTACAATTATATTTAATTCAATTTAAATTAAATCATTTAGTGAACCCCACCCATGATCAAACATTTGGATCCTTAGTTTTCCTATTTTATTTGATCTTCTTTTATGGCTCCTCAATTCTTATTACATCAATTACCTCAAACGCACCCACCTTAAAAATATGTTCTCTAAAAATCCCTAAACACTATGTATCACCCTCGCAATAGGACACCTACACAAGTAAGATCCATTTTTTATTGTCTCTTTGACAACCCTATCAATCATGATCCCACATCCAATCAACCCATCTTAGAGTCAATTCATGCTTTACACCATCCTTTTCAAGACAAATTTCAAGCTATGGAAACCACGATTACATCCCTCAAATCTGAAATCCAATATCTTAAAGTTGCTTCTTAGGACCATGCTAGTTATTCTTCTACACCCATCCTAATCCATTTTCTTATACATGTGCTCATATAAGTGAACCCCAAGTCTTACTGCAACCAGAACTTCTCAAGTTTGATCAAAATTATAAGAAACAAGACATTCTTCCTAAGCTCCTCAATCACTAGTTGATCAAATTTCCAACTACTCATTGCTACCCTCCTTATCAAATTTCCAAATACATAGGACTCCGATGTTTCAATTATCATAGAATTAATGGACATTATGAAAATGATTGCTATACTTTAAAATGAAGAATTAAGCACCTTCAGCATCATGGTTTTATTTCATTTGCTACACAACATTTTGCTACATGATCATCTCTAATTACTAAATCTCATTGGGCTCCCAAATATGACCCATCCATATCTAATGAGCATCATGCCATAATTACTAATGTTCTTTCTTCAGTCAGTCAAAATTTTCTTATCCAACCCAATGTCATACCACCTATCAAAATCTGTACCCCATCACCTCCTCTTATCAAGTCTTCTACAACGTTACCCATTCCAACTAAGTAACCTCCTTTAAAAATTAACACCCCATCACCTACTCCTATCAATTCTTGTACAATGTTACCCATTCCAAATAAGAAACCCCCTTTAAAAAAAATCATGCATTCTCTCCTCCTATAAAGTCATATACAACATTACCCTTTCCAACTAAACAACCTCCTTCAAAAATCCTTCCTCAATCCTCTCCTTCTATCAACTCCACTACAACGTTACTAAATTAGCCACCACCAACCATGAAAGACCAACCAATTCATCCTATGATAGCTAACCTCTTTAAAATTCCTCTTATCAACCCACAATCCAACCCTGGTCCTACTCTTTCTTCTACCCCTCATCATGACAACAATATACTTTTTTATGATACATTCTAAACTCCATTACCATCACAATGTCTCTCTTACATCGTCACATATATCTCCATAACTCACAAACTTGGGGGCATCACACTTTCTCCCCCCTTCCATCAATATCAAGTTGTCTCTAGTATCTACTACAACACTTCACACTCTTCACTTTACAATTAATATTTCTTAACACTCCTACATATTTGGTACACACATTGTACCATCATTTACCAATAAAAAACTCTTGTGTTGTGGTTCACACTTGAATTTTGAGGGATACTTCATCAATGAACCTTGAATCATACACACTTTACACTTTGTGCTTCACGATACATCTTCCCTAGCATCTACTCTCACACAATACACTCATTTCCCAATGACACACTCTCTTTCTATGATTCATTCTTGACTCTTGAGGGAGAATTTATAGATGAAACTCATCTCATGCACATCTACTAGGGGAAATGATGCTCCTACCATCTTCACACCTTTCATATCACACCATCACACTCATATAACATTTTCATATCATGGTTACATTTATTATTGTTATTTTATACTACTTACATCTTACACTTTATTTACTATGCTAGACAGATACTCAATATTTCATTATCTTTATTATATACACATGTGTATTCACTTGGTCTCTAGAAGTGAATGTATATATATTTCAACTCCTTACATGATGCATGATGCTCAACATTGAATCCCTTGCCATTCTTGTCAAGGATCCGGGGGGCATCTACCTTGACTATTCTCACACACTACAAGTTATATTTTTCCATCATATACTACTTCTTCTTACTAGAACTTGTTTTTCACTAGTATATACATGTTTTGACATACTATTTATCATTCTAACATGCTAACAGATGCTTCATGTGTAGCATTTTCCTTGTAGGTCTATATACAACCATGGTTATTTGATACATTTTTCTTACTATTGTCGGTTATTGTTTGGAGGCTATGCCCTATGTCTTGTGTGATCATTATATGCCTTTGGCCGCTTTGACACTAATTTTATTATGAAATTGTGGGTGATTTCCCATGTATAAAACTCACCTCTCATGGTCTATCTTGTTTGCACACTTTCATGTCACATTATCTTCTTTTGCACACTAGCTACTTTTACTACTAACACTTGTTACTAGCCTCTCTTCTTTGCATGTTCCTTGGTTTCTACCATGCACATGCCCTACCCTATGTAGTTATCCCCACTTCAAATATGCATATCAGATAAAGGTCCTCTCCTTTTGACCGCATTCTCCTCGAAGTGTCACATGCACCCCAAACAAGTGGGAATCTATGGGGGAAAAATTCACCCCTATAACAGCTTAGAGCTATAGTACAGATCAACACAATACATGATTAGCACATTAATACAGTTATAGAATGGTCTAGAATTAGTATTGTACCTCAAAATGGAGCAAAGACAAGCACCCAGTAACAGACAGTAGCATATGGTGCTTGTGTCCTCCCCAGGGCGCTAATGTCATGGGGGCAGAAACATTTAATTTCACAATTCATCATTATTTCCAATAGATTTAAGAATAATTCTACAGTATCAGGTGTCGGTCCTCAATTCTACACCCCCTGGTGGCCTGACAACATTCTCTTAGAAAGGGGTAATGCTTGGATGGTGTTAGACTGAGTGGTATGTGTCATTTTGTAGCCAGGAAGGGGTCTAAAACTTTCCTTGGGATCAAGTTTTGAGATGATTGAGGGGCATGTACAGAGGGGATGGCCTCATCCTACTACTTTTAGTTCTGCATTATACCAACATGAGAGGAAACATGGGGTAACCTAAATGCAGAGGGTAGATAGGGTCTTTGTTCCCCTCAATTTTTAAAATTATGGATCAATTTGGGATAATCATGGCCTTGAATACAACACTTCACTCTCATGATTTGTCACTAAAAATGTTGTATATTCTTACCATATTAAACATAAGTTACTATAGACATCAAACTTCAGTAGTTGTTGTATTCTCTTGACAGTATAATTAAATCTAAAGGGAACTTTCAATGATATTTAGAGACGGGGTAGAAAAACAACAAATGGAAGTTAGTATGGGGTGGGATCAATTATGGTAGTTGTAACTTCACAAAGGGGAGATTTATATGATGACAAATTCCTTGTATCAAAGCATTTAATTCTTACTAAAGCAACATGCTATTCTAGAAAGAACATAACACTTGATTAAGTAGTGATAGTTTATCCAAAGGAATATTTGCATTAATTGATACTCAACAGATGCAAAGTTCCAACACAATCTCTAAAATACTCAACACAAAATCTCATGCAAATATTCTAATAAAGTATTTACTATTTCTACTCTAGTACACTCAAAGGCTAACAAAAATCACTTCGAAAAAATGGCTACAGTAAGGATTTTAGAATTATGTCCAATATTGTAGAGTAAATGCTCACACCACAATATTGAATTAATGACCAAAGCACAACCATTAAGGAATGATCTAGTGTACTACACAGAGAACTAATAAGCATAAAATTGCAGTAGAAAATATAACTCATCAATCAACAATTCAATATACAGAACCCAGAACACAGGAATTAAATCTCACAAGTGGACATATTTCATTTAGATTTTTAATTTATTAAAAAATGAATATAAAGCAAGTGCTCTCAATGTTTGTCAATGGTTTTACATTGAAATCACCTTGACACAGAAGTTTGGGAAACTGAAATTTATATGCATTTCACAAAAGAAACATGCAGTCTTACAATTGTATCTCTCGACCTTTTCAGAAATAGAAAAATTTAACCCCCCTTTGATACGAGGACAAGCCCCCATATTTATACAAATTTGGTGAGTTCTTACAATTTGATTCCCCCCCCCCAAAATAGCAAGTGAATCTTCTCCTTGTTCATAAAGAAATATCTTTAATCAAACCAAGAATGTACTTTGTCTAACATAAAATATCCTAATTTCTGTCAGTATTTTGGGATTCATTCCATGCTTTCACTGCCACATGTTGGTTTCTATTTGGTTGCAAGTTTGATATTTTCCTATATGTGAAAAATAGTTAGTTAATATTGTCAGGTGCAATTGTGTCCTTCTTTCTCTTTTTCCCTCACAAAATGTCATCAATTTCTCAATCAAATGATGCTAAATTGAAGGGCTCAAGGATACCTTTCCAAATAGATCAATTTTACGTGCTTTGGAGCTTTAGAGAAAAAGTTATGGCTATTTGAATTTTTACATGTTGGGAGGAACAGGAGAGTGACATGTGATAGCAATTGATTGGCTTTGAGAATCACTTTTATCTACGTGTCTGCTTCCTTGACCTTTTCTGTGTTATGTGGCTTTACACGTAGGTATGTTCCATTATAAAATGCGAGCCAATAAGAAAATGCCATGCACCTTCACCTTTATTTTACTTGTACTAGCCCCCACAAAATATGAGCCAATGAGAAAGCTCCACACACCTTCGCAGCGTCAGACTGTTTGATAAACTTGATTGATAACCACAAAATATGAGCCAATGATATAGCTTCATGCTCCTCACAATGTCAAATTGTTTAATAACCTTGACTGACCATTATGAAACGTGAGCCAATAAGGAAGCTCCATGCTTACTTTGTAATTCATTTTCATTTACAAAAACCTTATTAGAGTGTGAAGCATAAACTAATGAGAAAACTTAATGTTACTCACAATGTCAAACTTATCAGAGTGCGATGCATAAACCAATGAGAAAGCTCTGCGTACCTTTGCAATTTAATAGTTTCAAGTTCAAGGACCTTTGTCTTTCAGTGTCCATCTCTTGCTTTCATGTTTACCATTCATTGGTTATGGGGTCGGGCCTTCGCATCACGACTTCTATCTAGGTAGACTTCATCATTGGATTTATAGAAATGTTTCCACATATCCACCTTAACCTGTCAGACCACCCAGACCCGAAGCCTTATGAAACTCAGTTCATTCTATGGACTTGAGGTCCACCAAAACCCATTTGTTTGACTTGCCCTGGAATGGTTACACATTTCCATTGCCCATCATTGATCTTGCACCATCTTGATATCCCCTAACTTTACCACATTTCTTTTTTATTGCATTGACTTTGTTTACTCCATCATCGACCTGAAAATGTATGAATTTGGTACATTCTATAGACTTGAAGTCCACAAAATCTGAATGGCTTATAGAGGCCTAGAATCCTATCATGTTTCCTCTCCTTTGTGGGTATTTGAATTGTTTAGTGATGCATATCTTTTATGGTCATTTGAATGTCCCAGGATTTTTTAAATGGCCAAGTCCATTTTAAATTTGACATTCGGTGTTGATTACATGTTTTTACCTTTGCTGATCACCTACAAGTTTGAAGATTTAATACTTTGATAAACCATTCCATTAACCAATCCCCAAGGAATTCTAATGGTTCCCTAAAGAAACAAGGCCTTAAAAAATCATGGGATTTGTATTTAAGATTCACAGTAGAATATTTTATATATAAAAGAGTTTGAATTCATCTTAAATTCTTAGCTTTTGGTCCCATAGACTCTTCAGTATCATGGATGTCATTAAAATATTTGATTTCCTTTCATTTCAGTCCTCCAACATTTCCTTTGAATCCTTTCTTTTTATCTTGAAAAGGCAACAAATTTATTACAAATTGATAATTCTCCTTTACTCAGGATAAACTTTGAAGCAAGGGGAACAATATGAAACATACAGAATAGTTACATCTATGAAGAGTCTAGGAAAAAACCAGATCAATTCAGGAGCCTAGATTGAGCACTAATAGTGGCTCTTTCTTGGGGATGGGAACCCCCTGTGGATGCCACAAGAACCATAAAATATCACAACAAACGAACCAGGTGCCTAACGCATTGGGTAAGGAGTCGTGAGGAAAAACACACATGGTCATTTGAACATATACTTAACATTCACACCAGAATACTTACATATCACAAAACCTGGTCACTATAGACTAGAGCATAAAAAGGAAACAATAACAAAAATAAAGGCAAAAACAACACAACAAAACTACACATTGTATAATGATCATACCTAATCATTTGGATTAGTCTAAGAAGTGTTTAAGATGCATGTCATTAACAGGAAACTCTAGAAAATTTCCTTCCAAGTCCTTCAGAAATAAATTATGTTCTCTAATCCCGATATCAATAAAATAGGGTCCAATCCATAGGGCATCAAACTTTTCATGTTTTCCCTTTTCTTCATGTCTACTGTCCCATAACATGACTAGGTATCCTACATTGAAAAATCTTGGAGTTACCTTCTTGTCAAATATTTTCTTGACTTTTTATTTGAAATTGACTTATCTTTGGTGGGACTCTCTTCTTTCCCCATTTAATTCCATGATTTGATTGATCCTTGTCTCATATGGACTCACCTCTTCCCCATATTCAAATTATTGTATGAACTGATAGGTGGAAAGTTGTAAGTGGAGGGGCAAAAGGGATTGAACTCTATAAAGTAATTCAAATGGGATCTTATCAGTAGACCTCTTGTTAGTAACTTTGTCTACCCATAATGAAAACTTTATTTATTCACCACATTTCTTCTTATTTGTCTCTAATGTTCTTATGAGGATTTTAAGTGCATTCTTATTACATGATTCTGCTTGGCCATTTCCTTGAGGATTATAATTTGATGCATTTATCAAGCCAAAGTAATACCATACTCATGGCACATTATTGTCAATGGTTTAGATTTGAAGCTCATGGCATTTTTAGAAACTATCTTGGAAAGCACCCCAAATTTACAAATTATGTTATTGAGAATAAAATCCATGACTACTTAATGAGTTGTCTTCCTAGTGGGCATGGCTTCAACCCATTTGGTAAAGCAATTAGTGGCTACCAATATCCACTTATGACTAGGGCTATAAGATTTTGATATTTAACCAATAAAATACAATCCCCATTGTTTAAATGGAGCTTATATTGACACAAGTTGTAGGGGTAGGGCCCCATAAGCTTTCAGTCTTCCACAAAAATGTTGACAACTTTCACACTTTCAAACCAACAAGGAAACATCTTTGAAAAATGAAGTCCACCCATACCCTTCCCTTAAAATTTCTTGGGTGGTAACTCTTCCAGAAAAATGGCCTCCAAACACTCCCCCATGAAATCCTACAATTATTTTAGGTGCCTCTTCTTTAGTGATACATATTATCAAAAATACTTCTGGTTTCTTCCAAGCCATGCGATGATTAGTCAAAATATACTTTTGGGAAACCAGCTTGAGTTTCCTCCTTTGATTTTTGTCTAAGTGCATAAGACAATTCAAGTTTATCAATTAATATACTATATCTTTATACCAAGTTGAAGTGATCACATTTTCATGAGGATGTGGCCCATCTTCTTCAACATTGTGTGTCTCCACCACCTATGGATTTCTCTTTTTCATTAACCTTGCTAAGCCCTATCCTAGAACTAGTTTTGTGGTTTGAATCTTCATGTAATATTCTTACAACTTGTTGACCTAGCAATATCTTTTACTGGACATTTCCATTTGAGACAGAATGTCTTTCATTATTGTGTGGGGTACATAAGCTACAACTTTAGAGCTTAGTATGTAGGGTCTGAAATTTTTAGTGGCTTTCACCAAGGCAAAAGCTTGTTTCTCTATAATGGATTATTTCAACTCAATTCCCTTCAAGGCCTTGCTAAAAAAATGTAATGGGATTTTCATGACCCTCTTTGTCCTTCATCAATAACACATAAACAATTTTATTTTTTTATGCAAAAGAGAACCTCTAGAACACCTTTCTATAGTCAGGGTTGGTTAAAATGGGGGAAGTCTTGAGTGCCTCCTTTATTCCTTTAAATTATTGAACAGGTTCGTCTTCAAACTTGATGAATTGATGCTTTTTCAACATACTTGTGACATGCATAGTAATCTCAACAAATTTGGAGATGAACCTTCTTTCAAAATTTACCTATCCAAAGAAGGATTGAATACCCTTTTAAGACATAGGGATTTGGACTTTATCAATTACCTCCACCCTTTTAGGATCTATCATAACTCCTTATTATAAGACTATATGTCCCAATAATTTTTCCTTTTACACCCCAAAGTGGCACTTCTTTGGGTTCAATCAAATCCCATACTCTCTACACTTGATCAATATCTTTTCAAGGTGTCCTAAATGGTCACCCCTGAGTCTAGAGAAGATAGTTATATCATTTTGATGAACTACTATGAAATCATTGATGAAACCATAAAATGCCACATCCATAGCTCTCTGAAAGGTTGCACCAGTATTCATTAGTCCAAAGGAATTCTTACCTAGACATATGTTCCCCATGGGGTATTAAGAGTAGTCTTGAACTGTTCTGATTATTTTACCACCACCTGGTTATAACATGAGAAATCATCCAGTGTAGATGGTAACTCAAATATTGTTACCTTTTGTATCATATTATCCATATTAGGCAATGGGTAATTATCATTAAGAGATGTTTGTTTATATTTCTAAAATACGCACAAATCCTTATGTCCCCATTTTTCTTTCTGACTGGCACTAAGTTGGCAACCCGTGAAGAGTATCTAGTTGGTTGAATTATCCCACCATCTCACAATTTAGTCAATTGCTCTTACATTTTTGTTGTAAGAATGGGATTGATTGGAATTTTATTTTATCTTAAGGGCTTGGAGTGAGGTTCCACTGGTATCTAGTGTTGAAACATTTCTTCTCTGTAAGCTTTTAGTTTTGAATAAGACCATGCCAGGAAATCCTGGTATTTCTTCAACAACTTGGTATAATCCTATTTTTCTTCTTTGTGTGTGCTACATGATAGAAAAACCTTTTGTTGGAAGAAAAATGGACTAAGAGGGGAGGTGAATCAGTACTTACAAAAAACATTAAATCAGATTTCATATTATTCAACCAAACCAAACATTCACTTATCCGTACACCATCAAATATCATAAATGTAACCAACCATGAAATATAGAATCAATACAAGAACACAAGATATAAGTGGAAAAACCTCAAGGGGAAGAAAACCCACTAAAAAAATCTTTATATTGATATATTTCAAATTTAGTGAGGCACCAACCCCTAGTTTAGTAGAGCTATAACCCTACAAGAAGCACCAACCCCTAATTTTGTGAAGCACCAACTCCACAAGGAGGATAAAACCCCCAAGTAGATAAATTACCCACTCAACCACCTTTTTATGCTTTTATATATGAATTATTTCTACCAAAACTAATAGAGATCAATGGTTTAGTTAATAATTCTTCAAACTCTCAATCAAATCTTAGGTGTTCAACCTTTCACAAACTAGCTCTTTATTCACCTTTCAAGTATTCAAACCCTTTTACACATGATTGTTGATTTTATTAAACCTATACACACTTGATATGATCTCAATTCCTTCTTTAACACCTGCAAAAATCACGCTCCTAGGTCGCACTTCTTGCACACATCACACACTCACATAACTAGCTCCAAAAAACACCCAAAAAAATGCTTTTGTAAGCTTCTTCTCATTTCAAAATTAAAAAACAAAAAAAAAATCCCTGATTTTTTGAAACCAATACATCATAAAAACATCTCACGTAATTTTCATAATAGAAACAAGTGACCCATATGGGTCGGCCTAGCAAAAACCCTTCTTCCAAACACTAAATATCACCAAAACCCATGCATTAGAATGCCAAAATTATTTTCACACCAAAACTATTTTTAGTTGTGCTTTAAAATTAATCACACATTTTTAAAATAGAATTTAAACATAATGCTTGGTTGTAATTTTCATCAACCAATCATATTATTTCATTGAATGGGACCATTGCTTCTTATACTTTTTAAAACACTTGTTTCCAGCACCCTTCAGGACCTTGATTCTGACTTTGGACCTCAAGACCTCTTAAAATAAACTAAACTATACAATGTGACCACTCAATGGAAATTTTATAACCTTTAGAACACTTTTAATCAATTTATAGTTTATGAAGCAACCACTGGTTCAAACTACATCAAATTTTACCTTCACCAAATCATGTCGCCCAAAAAGTTGTTTTCAAAGAGCAACCGGTTAACACCCTTCCTGACACTTTAAATACCTCTAAATGGATTAATTGGATGAAAAATTCATCCCTATTTATATTATATTTTATATCAAGCATCACCCAATCCATATCATGCTCCAACCAACTCAGTTCTTTAGCAACAATAGTTCTATCCTAAATAGCAATAAATATTATTTCTCACAAATTGACTTGGAAAAAATATAAAAAAATCTTCATAAAGAAGAATTAATTTTATAACTATAAATATATCTTAATTATATTTCAAACACAACTTGAATCACCTCCTAACTCCACCTATAGCTCCTGTTATGACCATTTTACTGAAGACAACTTTTTACTGCCTCAAAACTGCCCTTTAACCAATCAACCTAAATGAAGCATACTTGACAATGTAACTAAATCACCATGACCTGAAACCTCTTTTTTCATAAATAAAAACTTACATACATCACATAATGGAAATTCAATTTATAACTCCTTTAGATAACCTTGTCTCAAAACACAGTTCTTCAGAAACTGACCTTTTTGAGTGGGGTCCACTCATCACCATGACCTCTACCATACCTTTCTAGAAATATAAATGATTATCCTACATGTTCCAAACATCATCCTTACACTAGTAATTAATTATGGCCACTTAGAAATCAAATATCACAAACTACTTTCAAGCTAGGGTTTCAAACTCATAAATAGGTGTTTACCTTCTTAACATTCGTTCATAAAAATGTGATGATGAACTAACCTCATTATTTTTTTGAAACCTTATAAAATAAATGTAGAAACATATCAGAAATCCAAAATTTCCCATGAAAATCACACAATTCAAGGTGAGCATCATAATTTCCAATTCGAGCTAGAAATGCACTAGTTCTTGACCTTGTTTCACCGAAAACCTCATATCTTGCAAAATTCACATCGTGGAAACCTGATATTTTTACCACATAATAAATACATGCCCTAAAAAAACATCCAATCATCATCATTCCATGATTACGTCTCAATATTTCCAGCCATTGAGACTTGTATAGCTACCCCTTAGGGTTTTGCATTGTGGAAGCTAGGGTCAACTCAAAGAGTATAATAACTCATCATGAAAACACTAAAAATGGTTCATACATACCTAATACATAATGGTACACCTACCTATATGAATCCATGAGCTCATATATCTCCATAACTCAATCGCATACCTCCTAACATTCATACCTTCTCTAAATAAGCACATGCATCATGGTCACCAACCAGTATCTACACCCTGAAACTCATATGAGTTCCCAAGAACTCTCCAAACATGATCTCCATCATGTCAACATGATTCTAAAGTCAACAAGAAGCTCCTACCACCATACAACATCACTTAGGAAAGCTAGGTCACCTGAATGGGCTTACGAGAGTAATCAATCCTCATTGAATCACCTTGTATCATCATGAACACATCTGAGCCATCATGTCAACATCATCTACAACATCTTCTGACCCTACACTATCATCCACTTTGTCATTAATTTGGTTTTGCATCAACAACAACACCTATAGGACCACATCCTAACACCTTTATGGGATTTTGAGAAGTTCCTAAGTTACATTCTTTAACATCTCTGGGTGTGTTATCCCCGTTTTGAGTTCACAACGAAACGATCGGATAACCCCTACAAAATTTTTGAAGTGATTTTACATCATGACCTCTTTTAGAGAAAATCAGGTTTTCGGGTGTTACTAACAGCTTGACATAAGTTTTAACATGCTTTATGTCTTATGACCTCCGAAACCCGAAACCCGCCTTGCAATAAGAAAATCCTTTGTAATCGGGTTTTCAGAAATTCAACTCATCGGAACATACTTGAGTTAAAACATGCTTTGTGTCGCGTGACTTCCGAAACCCGAGACCCGCCTTGTGTTAAGACAATCCTTTGTATTCGGGTTTTCGGAACTCTAAAGCATCGGGACATTCATGTTCCAAAACATGTTTTATGCGCCATGTTCTCCGATTCCCGAAGTCCGCTCAATCCTTTGTAATCGGGTTTTCGGAAGTTCAATGCATCGGAACATTCATGATTCAAAACATGTTGGGTGCTCCATGTTTTCCGAAGCCCGAAACCCGAAATGCACTAAATCTCCTCGTGTCGGGTTTTCGGACTCCTCCAACATACTGACGTGGCATTCATGCCGAGTGGTCGGTGAGTTGCACGTGCCGAGCTGAAGTGTATTTATTACTGATTTTCTTATAAATACGCGGATTTCCATGTCATTCTTACCGTTCATATTTTTTTAATTCGTGGATTTTTCGCATGCTCTTCCGCTCCCAAAACCCGCAAACTCACGTTACCAGACTGGATCGTTTGTTTTCGATTTTACCTGTCTCGAATTGAAGGTATTCTTCTTTCCTTCTTTATTCTTGACTTTTCTGGAACGACTGCGTGTATTTTCTTTCCAATTTCTTGCCAGTTGTTGAGGGTTTTTCTTCCTTCTTCTTTCTGTGTTGTTTTGGAAAGGGTTTTGGGTTTTTAGGGTTTATTCTCTTTTTGGGATTATCAATTGGTGTTGTTCCTTCCAAATTTCAATTACTTGCATGATGTATGGAATATGAATAACAAAAAAGAAAGGAAGTTGTGTATGTAGAAATTCAAAGGAAAGACTCTGTTTTTGTTTCCCGGATTTTGAAGGTTGTGTTGCAGATTCAAAAGTCCGAAGAACATTGGAAGCTCGAAGTGACGGGGTTTCTCAACATTCCGACCTCAACACTAAGTGCCGGGTTTTCTCCTGTTTCTGCCATTGAAAGCAAGTGTCGAGTTTCGCCAAGATTCCGACATATCAGACCTGTCGGGTTCTCAAAGTTTTCCGATATCTTCTTCTGTGTGTCGGGTTCTTTTCTCCTTCCGACGCATTCAGTCAATCAGGTTTTTCAGTGTGCACAGCATCTCCAGAGTTTCGAGCCTTTCTCCTTCCAATATTCTTCATGTCAGATCCTGGTTCATCACAGGAGAAGGCCGAAAAATCTAGCAGGATGAAATATAAATTTAAGAAACCAGAATCCCCGTCATATATCGACTGTAATTATGATATCAGGGATACTTAAATGGGCAACATAGATATGGACAACTTTTGGAATAGGGTGATGAGTTCTTCTCAAACCCCATGGATGGTGGCTTTAGCTAACAGTGGCTTGCCCCTTGCAGCAGGCTTCCCCATGTCTGCCCAATGTCCAGAGTTTGTTTTGGCGTGTGCATCCAGCTATGACTCAGCTTCTCGTTCCGTAAGGAATCAGGCTGGTGAAGTAGTTATCAAACTAGATGGAGCTTATTTTGATGATCTCCTGAAACTACCAAATTTTGAAGAGTATGGGGCCCTAGACATCAAGTCGGCTCAGAAGGCCTGGGACAGTAACCAGGAAAATTGCATTAGGGATGTCAATAAGAAGTTCTTGGTCAAGGAAAAACCAGTAATATCTAGATTTCCAAGAACTATCCCTAGATCGGATTTCATACAAGAAATCAACGACATTATCACCCTGCTGAGCCGGGTTTTTGGCTTGCCGGAATCAAATTTATTTCATGGATGGATGTACCAATTTATGGTCACCATCAAGAAGAACAAGCAAGGGATTGACTGGGGAACCCTTATCAGTGATGAAATTGATTCCCAGATGATGACGGTCCTGTCAACCGGGAAGTTTTATATGTTCTCATATGTGGCCTATGCAGCAGCTGGGATGAGGAGCTATCCCGGGCTGGAGACTAAAGGAAGCAGAACGTCAAATCCAGTCTATAAGTATTATCCTCAAATAACGAAGAAGGGGTCCAAGGATCATTTTAGGAGGGTAAATGATGCCTTTTTCTACGAGAACATCTGCCAGCTGAACCCAGGGCTGAGAAAGACAAGGGTCTCAGACGAGGCATGGGCTGAAGTATCTAAATGGGGATGTATCTTCTTACAGTTCAAGAAGTTTACCTACCTTCGAACAGTCATGTACTCAGGAGAGCCTTTTCGTCTGCCTCACTATCCAGGGGATAGATTGATATTGCTAGAATTGGTCAGACAGCTATTGGATTTTCACAAATTCCAACAGAGCAAGCATAAGGCAGCTGTATCCTTCCCAATTTCTATTGGGAGATATACTTGCTCAATAGTGGCAAAGGCTAAAAATGTTGAATGTGAACTCCAGGAGAAATTAAAGAAGCATATGAAGTCTCGGGATGGTTTTGACATCCGAGGAGTACTTAGAACCTATGGAGCCCTACATCTGCACAGGCCCGACATTGAGGATATCTGGGTGGATCTGCGTAACGAAGTTGCAGTTCACAGAAAAGATAATAGTAGGTTAACTATTAATGAGATTCAGACGCTAGAGCTTTCTGATTTGCCAGATGGCACAACTGACAATGAAAGTGTGTTGGATATGTCCTATGATGGGCTTAATGAAGATTGATATATTTTCCCGCCTATTGATTGGTCGGCCAGCGAAAAAGCCTCTATCACCGATAGGTCAGCCCTAATTCTGGCTCGTACAAAGAAATGGCTCTCCTCTTGGGGGATGAATTTTAAGGATGACAAGTTCCCAAAGTTGGCTGCTTCTGAAGTGGGGCCCTCCCAAAAGAAAAAGGACAAAGAATCTTCTGGGGGGTCTATAAAAATCAGGATTCCCAAGAAGAAGAAAGAAAGACAAATCTCTTCAATTGTCTCTCCAGCTCAAACGGTGGTTGTGCCAGAATCACCAACACCACCAGAAATAGGGGAGATTAATTTAGAAGAAGGAGGAAGCCAGCTCTTGACTTCACCATTTGCTGATTGTTCAACTGGAGAGACCTTATCTCTTGCATTCAAGGCTTTGGAAACTGAATCTGTGCCTCCCCCTCAACAACCACTTCAGCCTCCTCATTCCCCATCCACTTCTTCAAGCATGACCAATATTTTCTCCGGGCTCTCACCCCTCTCTGCTGGAACCCAAGTGATCACCAACACTCCCCCACAACCTGTGCCTCTATTCATTGCACCTACTACCACGTTGACTGTTGTTCCCCCTCCAATAGTAGAATCTGCTCCCTTTGAGAGTAG
Organism: Taxus chinensis; assembly: GCA_019776745.2. Lineage (NCBI taxonomy): Eukaryota > Viridiplantae > Streptophyta > Pinopsida > Cupressales > Taxaceae > Taxus > Taxus chinensis. Next base: position 297,382,495 of record CM034152.1, read on the forward strand.
AATACCAGTTACTACAACATTGGCAGTTTCCTCTGATACACCACAATGGCTACTCGAGCAAACTCCGAGGAAGAGGAAAGTGATTGTACCCCTACCAGCCTTTGATTTCAGCTCACTCAAGGCTTCTACTGCGAGATCAGCCAAGAAACCCAAAACAGTTTCAAGGGTTTTGGTGGATGCTTCAGGAGATAAGTTCGCAGAGATTGCCACTCCCTCAGCTGACAAAACTAAAGATGATGTAACAGCTGCTGATTACCAGGTAACCAGGGTGGCTCTAGGGAAAGTGACAGCAAAAGGGGTGCAGCAAGATGTAAAGGATTCCATAGACGTCCTGTGCCAAAAGTTGAAAGAAACAAAGGACAGCAGAAATGAGCTTAAGGAAAAAGTGGAGCAGTTGACAGAGGTTTTGATTAAACTCTCAACACCCCTGGAATCCATACCATCTGCTTCTGCTTCTGCCGGATTTGATTTCTCATCGGTGCCTACGATTGAGAAGATTACCAAAAAAGGAAGAGTGGTTAACGAATGGATCCAAAAGTTGCTCCAACAAGGGAAGGAAGTAATTCAAGACGTGGTGAAAGTTCATCAGTCCTTGGCAGAGATTCAGAAGGAAGGAGAGAAGATGGATGAGGAATTCACTGAAGAACTTGGACAGCTTGATTTGACTTGTGAAGCTCTCCAAGTGCTAAAGCAAATACCAGCACATCTCTTGGTAGAAGAAGGCGTTCTTCCACATACAGATAAACACTTTCAGCTGATCAAGGCCATCAAGTTCAAAGTAAAGATCCTCAACAAAGCCTGCAGCAAGTTGAGAGAATCAAGGGATAAATTGATCGATGGGAAAAGTGATCTGGAAGAAGAATTGCTAAAGATTTGTCCAAAGGTGTCAGTTGGGAACTCAAGTGCCCTATCAGCAGATAATCTCTTCAAACAAGTTCAAGAGACTGTTCAGCATGAACCTGTAGATGGATTCGACCTTGAAGTCATTGGTCAGTTTGTGAGGATTGAACATACGTTGGAGGCCTTAAGAAAGCTCAGCAAAAGGTTGAAAAAGCTTCCCGGCAGTGCCAGTGATATCCACTGCACCTGAGGAAAATGAAATGCAAGGCATTATTCGGAAGTTCCAGGAGTTCCGGAACAAACAGTCTCAGCTGGAGGAGGAGAAAGAAGAAGAATCAAAAGATGATGATTCGGATTAATTCCCAACGTCCCATGTCATTTCTATTTTTAGATTGACATGTCTTTGTTATTTCCGTTTTATCATATTTTTAATTCATACTTTGACTTGATCTACTACGTGAGAATCATGTAAAGCTGAACTCTAGTTAGCATGCTACTTTTCAGGATCTGTCCTGTTTTATCTCTAGCTTCTTTTGTTATAAATAAGGGATGCTTGTGCATTCTAAATGGTCGAGAATTTTCGAAGCATTAAGAGGCTATTGGAAAGGAGAAAAACTTTGTGTTTTCTTTCAATCATTTTGAAGAATAGAAGTGGATATTGTTTTGCAGACTTTGTGTTGTGGAATATATCTTATTTAAGACAGTGTTCTTATGTTCATGATCTTAAAGCTATTCTTTGCATAGAATCTCAGTGTTTCTAATTATCTCGGACACTATATCTGTGATCTAAAACTCGTATGATTATTTCGTGCTCTGTGTTTACTCGAAAGAAAATACGTTTCTCCCATTTCTTTTCTACCGTGCTTCTTTCACTATAACAGTTTCTAACCTATTTCACTTACGAAAGCAATATCCTTGAATCGTGTGAATGTGGATTTCGGGATTTCATCCCAACCCCCAATGGTTAGATTAGTGTGAATATTGTATATATTATTTACTGTGTTTTAGATTAGCAATAAACAGGCAGCCTCACCTGTCTTTGAGGAGGGATATTATCCCATGTACTATGGTTGAACCTCATATTTTGGTTTGACAAAATATCCAACCAACAGGGTGCATGGATAAGCTTGCTGAAAAACTTGATCTGTACATCAAAATTTGACTCAAGGTTAAAAATTCCTATAGGAATAATATTTTTTTTCAATTTAATTATATATTTTCTAAAGAGGTTATCCTTTCCTTCACATAACATCGCCATGGGTTCTAAGTCAATGAGATGATTTGTGAACTCATCTTTACAATTTAAGAACCTCTTAATCTAGAAAAAATATTGCGCTCTGCAACTTTTTTGAATTTTCTAATGTGATTGGCTCCTTCTTCGATGGTGGATCTATCTGGGTGGACTCTTGACCCCCCTTCTAATTTTGTTGATGTCCCCACCAGCTCCTAAACAGACGTTGTTGCTGGCTCTTCAAAACCTAAGGACCTTGGAAAAATTCAACCTCAGAGAATTGATGATACTTTCTCTCTACAAATCCCTACCTTAATTACTGAAGCTACATAAGCCTCTAGGGAACTGTCACTGATTGGAAAACTTATGGGGCCCAAGTCACCCCTGGAAGAGATTCACAAACGGGTACATATCAAATGGGCTCCCTATGGTCCGGTGGATATTCCTACCCTTTCTAATGGTTTCATTCTATTTACTTTCTCACATAAAGAAGATTTTTCTCATGCCCTATTGGTGGGATCATGGTTGTTTGGAAGGAGAGGCTTCTATATCCATTGTTGGACACCTAAATTCAACACTAAAAATGAAACAATTTCCTCGGATCTGATATGGGTTTGGCTTCTCGGTCTCCCCTTGGAGTTTTGGCACTCTATTTTCATTGAAGGCATAGTCCGATCCATTGGTCCTCTAATAGCAGTGGATCAAGCCACCAAGGATGTCTCCAGATTCATATGTATCAGATTTTTTGTCAACGCTGAAATTAGTTTACCTTTGTCGTCTTCCATTGATCTTCACTCTGAGTTGGGAACTTAGGTGCAGCCCATTGAATACGGATATATTCCTCAAGCTTGCTCCAACTACAAAAGCATTGAACACCATGCCCAGGCTTGCCCCTCCAAGCTAGCTCATATTCCTAAAGAGAAGACTCAGTTACCATTGTACAAATGTAAGTTCATCCCTAAATATACAAATTTTGTTAGTACTTCTAGCCCTTTTTAGGTTCTTTCAGAGGAGAGTGCTCTCCCATCGGTTTTTGTTCCACTTCTCCCTCCTTTGTCCCATCTGGTGATTCCGTCTTTCTATGCTCTGCTTTCTCCTGCTTCCTCCTCTTCATTTGTGGTTCCCTCTATGTCGAGTATTGTTTCTGTTTTGCTTCCTCCTCCCCTTCTTTCACTCCTTCTCCCCCCTCTTCTTCTTTTCCTTCTTCTTCTATCTTTCCCCCACCTTTCTCTCCTTCTTTGGAATTCTTCTTACCTTCCCTCTTTTTAGATCCTCCCCTTTTGCATCCTCTCCTCCTTCTTCCCCTTCCCTTAGTGAGTTTCTTGAGCCTGTCCTTCATTTCCTTCCTTCTTTCCCTTTTTTTATCCCTATTGTTTCTCACTCCCCTCTTTGAGATAACACAATCATCTCTCCTTCTGCTTCACTGTCAGCTAATAGCATTCCTGCAAAGAATACTAGAAATAGCACAAAATCAAAAATTGATGTGGGCACTAAAAAAACTAAAGGGAGACACTCAAATCAAGCAAAACTTTAGGAGGAAGCATTTCTCAATATAACTCAAGGAACACAAGGACTGTTTTCCATCCCAAGTGGAGGTAATCCAAAAAGAAATGAATATTTTCTCTTAGAATGTTAAGGGATTAAACGCTCCCTGGAAAAAAAGAATCCTTAAAGATTTTAGACCCAAACATTGTCCTAATTTCTTGATACTTCAAGAAACCAAGTTGAAAGAGGAGAATATGCTTCATAAGATCTAGCCCAATGCCTCATTTGTTTCATAGGAGTCTACTGATAATGTTGGAGGTTTGAGCACTTTCTAAAACCTGAAAATTCTCTTTGGGGAATGTATCATTAAGACCCCCCATTTTTGGGGAATGTTTTTCCAAGAGATTGGTTCAAATCTAGGTTAGATTTCTGTAAATATATATGCTCCCTAACATTTAATCTTAGAGAGAGAAATTTTGGAAAGATTTGTTAGATTTTTGATATTCCTATAAGCATATGTCATGGCTTATAGCTGGAGATTTCAATACTCCTCTTTATATAAATGAGAAACAAGGAAAAACCAGTGTCGGCACTAATAACTCTGAAGCCCTTGCTGAATTTATCAAAATGGGGGAATTATTTGATATTGATCTTCACAGAGCTACCTATAGGTCAAACAGACGTCTTAGAAACAATCAAATTCAAATTAAATAAGATATATTCCTTGTTTCTATGGATTGGATTACATTCTATAATAATTTCTACTTGCAAGATCTACCTAAGATTGCCTCATATCACTACCCTATACTCATCACTGCCTCACAAGCTCAAAACTCAAAACATCCCCCATTTCGTTTTAAGTTGGCTTGGTTACAAAATCATCAGTTAGAAACTCTTATCAAGGATTGATGACAGACTGAAATACAAGGCTCAACTATGTACAGGTTCGCTAAGAAGCTCAATTTTACTAAGAATAAGCTTAAAATTGGAAAACTTGGGTTTTTTTAGATATCCGTGGGAGAAAATATTTGCTAACTCTTAAGCTTGATTCTATATAAGAGGAGATTGGATCGAAGGAAGATCCCCTCAACTTCATCAGTAGGAGCTTTCCCTTCTCAGTGACTACCACAATACCCTTATGAAGAAGAAATCTGTTGGCGTTAAAGGTCTAGAGCCATCTAGCTTTAACAGGGAGACCGCAATAGAAAATTCTTCCATATGACTATTACGAAACATAAAAGCAGAGATAAAATCAAAGATTTGGTCACTATTGATGGTGCCTACGTAAATAAAGAGGAAGAAATTACTATTGAATTAATTAATTATTATGCTAGTCTCCTGCATGAGGGCCCTCCCCCAAGGGAAGAGGATTGCCAAGAAATGCTCCAGCATATACCAAAGCTTATTAATAATGTTATGAACACCAAACTCACCTAGCCCTTCTCACTGGAAGAAATAAGAAAATTCATTTTTTATATTAAAAGAGATAAATCGCCTGGTCCTGATGGTTTCCCTGTGTGGTTTTTTCATAATTTCTGGCACATTATAGATTTTGATTTGAATGCTATTATCCTAGAGTTTTAATAGAAATACCTTCTTTTAAAGGAATGGAATAATATGTTTTTTGTCCTTACGTCTAATTCTATGGGATCCAAATTGATTTCTAACTATAGGCCCATTAGTCTTTGTAATACCTCTTATAAGATTATAACAAAAATGCTTGCATCTAGGCTAATACCTTTGATGAATAGCTTAATTTTGGAAATACAAAATGGGTTTATAGGAGGTAGGCTGATTCAAGAAGGCATCATTACAGTACATGAAGTGATGCACTCAGATTCACTCAAAAAAAATTCTAGTATGATCATCAAACTTGATATGTAAAAGGCATTTGATAGAGTCAGCTGGCCCTTCTTACTTCGGGTCTTGGAGAAATTTGGTTTCGGGGAGAAATGGAGATCCTGGATTTTTAACTATATTTCAACTCCTATATTATCCATTCTCATAAATGAAATCCCTAAAAATTACTTCCCCTCCAATCATGGAATCATACAAGGGGATCCTCTATCTCCCTTCTTGTTTATACTCATGGTTGATACTCTTAACAGAGCTTTGGAAGTAGCTAAAAGCAATGGTAGCATCAAAGGCATCACTAGTACTTCTAAGACCCCAAAAACTTCACACATCCAATTTTTTGATGACATTATGTTGTTGGGTATTGCTTTAATTCAAGAAGTAAAGGTTTATAAGTGTATTCTGGATTGCTATCAAATAGGTTCTTATCAAAAGATAAATTTTGGGAAAAGCAGTGTTACTTTTATTAATACCCTAGTCAGCAGACAACGAAAGATTGTTGACATCTTTGGCTGCAGTATTATGGTCCTCCCATCTTCCTATCTCGGGCTCCCACTTTTTCTGGTAAGACAAACTAAGATTCTCTAGAATTATGTTATTAATATATTCAAAAAGAAACTTGTTGGCTGGAAAGGCTCCCTCCTTAGTCAGGCTAGAAAGCTACAGCTAGTTAAGGCCACCTTGTAGAATCTATCGATTTATTTTATGTCTCTTTTGAAAATGCCTGCAAATGTGGTAGTTGTTATTGAACAAATCTAAAATATATATTTTGGTAAGGATCAGAAGAAAGAAATAGAATCCACTTAGTTTCTTGGAAAGTAGTTTGTAAACCTACTATTTTAGGGGGTTTGGGCTTGCGTAGAATTGTTGAAATGAATGTTATTATGCTCACAAAAGTAGGTTGGGAAATTACTAACAATGGAAAATCCTCTTGGACTCAGACAGGGATCTCTAAATCCCTTTCTTCGGTAGAAGACTTTTATGATGAAAACATTCCAAATGGTTCGGGTATTTGGAACTCCATCAAAATCACCGAAAACTTGATTTAGGTAGACACTAGATGGAAATATGGCAATGGTAATAAGGTCACCTTATGTACTGATAAATGGATCAGAGACAATGCTTTACTTATTGGCCCCTCCTGGGACCCTATAAGATCGAGGATAATTCGAACATGTGGTACTTATGTATCAAATTATACTGATAGATCCTCCTTATACCCATGTTGGTCCATACCCATTTTGGAGGGAGCGAGTTGTCATCAACTTCAATTAATTGAAAACCTGAAGCTTTTATTGGCACATCACTTCTTTCCTATTTCTTCTATGGAGGATGTTAGAATCTGGCCTCTTTCTGTTTCGGGTTCTTTTTCTCTTAAGGCTGCCTATCTTTCTCTTCATCAAGTATGGTCACCTCAAGTTATCCCTAAACTTAGTTTTTTCACTTGGTTGGCTTCAAGATATGCCTTCCTCTCAGGAGAAAACCTAAAACGACGGTGTTACTCTCTACCTACTAGTTGTGTGTTGTGCCTTAATTTTATTCAATCTTTGGCCCATTTACTCTTTCATTGTAAATTCTTTGTCAATGTTTGGAGTCTCTTCCTTAATATTTTTGGAGTGTCTTAGGTCTTTCCTAAGTCTATCCCGGAGATTTTCAATTAGTGGGTTCCCCTCTTTCAATAAAAAATCATCAATCTTTCCTAGAATTTTATCCTTCCTCATACACTTTAGAACATCTGGAAAGAACACAACAGAAGAATTTTTAAGGATCAACACAGTTCTCCTCAGTATATCTTCACTTTGGTGACAACATGTCTACAAGAAAATCTTAATTGTTGTATTTGGAAATAACATAAATGTAAAATTATTCTCAGCATGGATAGAAAATGGTTGCAACAACTTCAAATACCCCTCCAGCCTCATAAGTCAATAGCTTTAAGGGCTAATACTATCTGGAACCCTCCCCCATTATGATGGCTTAAATTCAACTTGTATGGAACTTTTAAAGGTAATCCAGGAATTTCTAGTGGAGGTGTTGCTATTAGAGACTAACTGGGACAACCAATGGAATCCTCTGCTTCCTTTTTTGACCTAGAATCAAATCACAGAGCTGGAGCTCTTTCCATTTTAAAAGGGTTGGAACTTGCTGCTAATTTTGGTAGGATCAACATAATTGTGGAAAGTGACTCCTTAAATCTGATTAATCTCCTTAATAATAAGGGTATCGCCAGCTGGACTATCAGCAATATCATATCGGATATAATATTACTCCAATCTCAATTTAGCAACGTTCAATATCAACATGTTTATAGGGAAGGAAATAAAGGGGTTGATCTTCTTTCTAATATTGGGGTCTCTCAACAGAAACAACAATCTTGGATCGGGAATCTTCCAAAAATATTACTAAAAGCCTTTAAGGATGACTATTCTGAAAATCACTAAGTATAGCAATATTTTAATAAGTAATACTTCTCATCATTTTTTAGGCTTTATATTTTTTTGGACACGTGCTTATCTCATTGTCGGTGATGATCCCATTTATGATTATTTGAAATATCGTCTCCTTGATTTTATAAGTCACACGTGGGAAGCCAAACATTTGAATTTTTATCCTTCAATGAAGAATTATAATAATAATTGTGAATTGTCCCTCTACTAGTGAGAACTTGTCAAAAGGGGCTCGGGTTTATTTACTTATGACTATGATATGAAATTAATTCAAGTCATTTTTCTTCTCAATTTCATGTCTCTGCAAAAAATGGGGGGCTCTCTGGTTCAATTAGATCTTTTCGATTGTCAAGAACTGAAAAAGGACGAAGGAGTTTGGAAAATTCTTATGGAGAAGGGGGTCGCGATGCTCATTAAAAGACTCTAAGGGCACTCTGTTGTGGTTTCGAGTAGTGTTTTGTCTTCCTAGAAGTAGGGCCAAGTTAAGGTGGGAAAAACTAAGTTTGAAATTTTGGTGGAGATTATTGCAGAAGCTACATAACTCCCCAACAATGGAAATATCTATTTTAAGAGGTACATAAAGGCATAAATGGTGTCTTTTTTGGCTAAAAGAAAAGAGAAAGTTTACATCTACAAATTGGATTACAAATGAACCTCATTGAAGAAGCCCTAGGATTGTGTGGTAGAGCATATTATGAGGTAATTTACACTAGAGGGCAGAGACAAGTTGCTTTATGGGCCCCAATTTTTCATTTTGGCTCACTTTTACAATTGTGGTAAGGTGAACTTAGCAAACTTTCTTTACCAGTCTCTGATTTTATCCATCCAAAAGGCTAGAGCAGGTGAAGGTAATTTACTTCATCATGGTTTAATCTATCTTCTTTTTAAGCATGTTGTGGATAATCATGCTCTGAAAAAATTTCCCACAGTCATTGGCTAAGCTCACCACTGCCCCCTCCTCTACCTCCTTCCCGCCTCACCTCTTGTTGCCTCTGTTGCCACCTGAATCCCCCACCTTCATCTAACCTAGAGGTTATTATTACTAGTTATTGTGATACTAATTCTTCCCACCTACCTGCTCTCCCCTGCGTCTAGCTGCCTCTTCCCTGGCAATGGCTTCCCCTCCCTCCAATTTTTCCCCCTCTCCTAGTTTTGTGGGTGCTTCAAGTTCTAAGAAAAATGATACAATCTCTAAGATTTTTCTCAGACTTACCAAAGCCTACCTGGAATCCCTAATTCCTTCTTGTTCTGGTAAAAAAATTATTATCTCTGATGAGGAAAAGGAGGATTCTTATTTTGAAGTCGAAGAGGATATGACAGATGATGAAAAATTTACTGAGGAGGATGTTGTAGAGAATATTACTAAGGAAGTTGTTAGGGATGTTTCTAAGGAGGAAGCTATTTATGATCTTTTTGAGGATGTGACCAACCCAAATGTTGATGTGGACAAGCATGCTGAAACTACCATGGAGCTAATTCATGGATTTTTTGGTAAAATTAACAAAAAAAATTAATGTCATTAAGAAATGGAAAGAATGTACAGGTGAAACCTAACTCCGTCTCCAAAATGGATGCAACGAAATGTTAAGTGTTGTTGAAACTCTTGCTAGAAAATATATGGAATTTTCTATTATGAAAGTTTCTAATGATCTTAATAATATTATACTTATGTAGCCTAGGGTGTGGGCTTTTTTTGAACTTTTTGGATTATGGTTTATTTTTTGTTGATAAACTAGCTACTCTTATGTTTTATCAATTTTATCTGGATGGTAGGGGAATTTTGTAAATTGGATGAGGGTCTAATCAAAACCCTCACTTTTTAGCATAATCCAAAAAAAAGAACCTCTGAATCTAAGCATCATCCTCAAAAATATGACTATGTTGAATGTTGTCAGGAACTAAAGGTCTGACTAGCACTTCTACTTCATAATGACATTGAGGATATATTGTCTCATTTTCATACTGAAAGGCTAAGACATATGAGGTTACAATTTATTCCTCATTTTTTAGTAATTGCCTTCTCTTTAAGAAGAATCTGAATGGTGTGCTATTAAGATGTGTTGATGACATATAGACTGAAAAGGTGTTAACAGAATTTCATGACAAATTCTCTGGTGTAAAATTCTCTGCCAAAATTACAACAATGAAGATCATAATGACAGGTATCGTTTAGCCTAATCTATTTGTAGATGCACACTAGTGGGTCACAAAATGCAAGGAATGCACTTTCTATGTAGGAAAGAAGAGATTAACAGTGCTTCCTCTCTGACCAATCCAAACAGATCAAAATTTTGCGCAATTGGGTCTCAACTTCATAGGCATGATCAATCCACCTTTAAACCATTATCTATGATAATGCAAAATCCTTCCTTGGCACTAAAATCACTTATTGGACTCTAAATCTGGGCATCTATCTGAATACATCTTCCAACTATTACCCTCAAGGTAATGGGTATGACATAGTCAACAAATAAGAACTTGACCAGGGTCATGAAGCACATGATGAACATCAGCCAAAGATAGTGGCATACAAAGGTCGCATGTGTGCTATGGGAAGATAGAATCATAGTTAAAAAATCAATAAGAACTTTGCCTTGCAAGATTGTCTATGGAAAGGAGGATACTCTTCCTTTGAAACTTGAGTTGAACTCATTAGCACTTGCATAACAGCTAGAGTTTGAAGGTGCAAACCAAAGAGAAGTCAAAATGGTAGAGCTAATTAATCTTGAAGAATCAAGGAACTTTTCCATGATCAAACTAGAACAACATCAATAAACAACAAAGAAGTGGTTTGACAAAAAGGCTAGGCTACAAGATTTAAAAGTTAGGGACATGGTCTTAAAATGGGATGTTGATAGAGCTAAACCAGGCACTATGAAAAGTTCAATGCAATTTAGAGTGGCCCATATACCATCAGTTCATGTAAGGAGGGTAACTCTTATGAGTTAACTCATCTTGATGGAGGCACACTACAAATCTCAATAAATGAGATCTATCTCAAACCCTTCCATTGAATTTGCTGCATCATCTTGTAAATATTAGAGTGGCTTCAATTCCTCAAAGAGTTTTGTGCGCACATTGTTTGTTTGTACATAAGTTGTTTCTTCTTGTGTGCTTCTTACACGCTGTCTTCTTTTTAAGGATGTGACCAACCCAAATGTTGATGTGGACAAGCATGCTGAAACTACCATGGAGCTAATTCATGGATTTTTTGGTAAAATTAACAAAAAAAAATAATGTCATTAAGAAATGGAAAGAATGTACAGGTGAAACCTAACTCCATCTCCAAAATGGATGCAACAAAGTGTTAAGTGTTGTTGAAACTCTTGCTATAAAATCTATGGAATTTTCTATTATGAAAGTTTCTAATGATCTTAATAATATTATACTTATGTAGCCTAGGGTGTGGGCTTTTTTTGAACTTTTTGGATTATGGTTTATTTTTTGTTGATAGACTAGCTACTCTTATGTTTTATCAATTTTATCTGGATGGTAGGGGACTTTTGTAAATTGGATGAGGGTCTAATCAAAACCCTCACTTTTTAGCATAATCCAAAAAAAAGAACCTCTGAATCTAAGCATCATCCTAAAAAATATGACTATGTTGAATGTTGTCAGGAACTAAAGGTATGACTAGCACTTCTACTTCATAATGACATTAAGGATATATTGTCTCATTTTCATACTGAAAGGCTAAGACAACCAATTTGTCAGTTATCATATTCTGATTTCTCTCACAATAAAGGATATTGAAGTAATCAAAAAATTCTATGAGATCCTAAATTACATGCTTATATTGTATCAACCTCTGGTTTTTAGTTGTATATAATTTCCTGACTTGTTCTACAACTAATTCAGAATCTCCTTTGACAATAATGTTCTTAATCCCATGCTTCCATGTAACTCTTAAACCAAGGAGAAATGCCTCATATTCAGCAATGTTATTGGTACATTGAAACTTCAATTTGAAAGAGAAATTAAAACAACCCTGCTTTGGAGAAATTAGAACCACTCCAACTCCATTTCCAACATTGGAACATGCTCAATAAAAATTCATGGTTCAAGGGATATTGACATCTTCAAGGTGTGAATTAATATCCATACAATGATTTTCAAAATATGCACATCATGTGAATTTTCCCAAATCTGTATCAACAAATAATACCTTGTAAGAAACATGCATAGGATCCTCAATAAGATAAAGAATTTTGTCTTCTCTATGTCATTTGACTAGTTTCCCTTCTAATGGTATAGAGGTGAAAGACATGTCCATCTGAACACTAGCAACCCATTTTCTTGATAAAAACATACCTCATTTAGCAAGGCAATCAACTATAACCATATTCATAGTTAAATCTTTTCCGAGATAGGTAGAAAATTGTAATAAAATACCTCTGACATATCCAACAATAGGTACCTCTCTTGAATCCATAGCATAAAACTTTCCAAAACCATATGTTATCTTGATGTCTAATCCATTCATGACTTCTAGTGGCATTATATTGGAAAAGGATCTTGAATCTAACATGCAATTGTAAAGAATTCATCCATTGACAATCAGAGTGGTAAAGAAGTGATCCACATCTAATTGGGATTATACCAAGGATGAGCCTAAATAGACTTCTAAGGGTTCTTCCATGTTCTCTAGGTATTCCTTTATCTCAACTTTAGCAACATTTGAGGGAGTTACCACATGATTTGTACCCCTTTCTTTGACAACCATATCATCTTTCATCCCCAAGTATTCAAATGTTATTTTTTTGTGTTCTGCAATTCTAATTAGTTACATAATTGGGAGAGTAATCTTTATCTAACTTATCATTTGAGACATATCACATATAACATACTTTTTTAGGGTTGTATTAGAGGCAATAGTGATATTATTTTCTAATGGGATGTTATCCTTATTCCTTGAGCAGATGCATAAGTACTTGGTCTTGAAGTATTGACAGGACCTTTATCAGGCATACTTCTTTTGGGGAAATATTTGGGAATGTCGGTCAAGATAGGAATTTTTGGTTTAGGAATAGAGATAGGTCCTTTGAATTATCTGTTCTGAAGGTTATACTCCTTTTCTTGAGAAATAACAAAATTCATTAATAGCTTCCTATCCTCTTTAGAAGGTATTCCACCATTATACTTTTTAATCATTAAATCTCTTAAATACTCAAAGTCGTGATTTGGAAGCTCAAATCATTGAGCCATATCTATATCAGCATGAACTATAGAATAGAGGGAGAATACCTTATTTGTGCAAGAAAAAATTCCTCCACATTTTTATCATACAATAGACCAGTTGAAGTGGCTCCTTGCATTGAATCTTTTGGACACTCCATCATACATATATCATAAAAATCAGCTCCCTCATTAATATCATACTCTTCAACAAGATGTTCATAAGGAGGATGTGGCAACATAAATTATCACATCATTTAATGATGTGGTCTTCTTATACTAATAATTCCCTTGTTAGCAATGGATTTGAGACAATTTAATTATCTCTGAAATCCTATTGCTTATTTCCTAAACTCGTAGGTCCTTTTCCTCTATCATCATCTCGGTGATCTTGATCCAAAAATTGACCGAATTTTTTTTACTCGACCATGGACCCCTATAGGCTTTAATTTATTTTCTAAATTTACCCCATTATAATCAACCTTAAACAATGCAAGAATTAAAAATACACTACAAAAATATTGATAAAAAAATCCAGCAGAAGGCCTACATCTCTGGGTTCATCAATAAAACCGATATATTATCCACATCCATGACTGTAACAAATAATACAACCTAAGCATGATAATATTAAATACAAATGGAATAAGAACCTGAACACCAAGTGGCTACCCTGGTAGACTCAATCCAGTATTATATCCATGAATACCTCTACGCCTCCTATGTACGGTTCTAAGTATTCTTCCAGAAACCTCCACGCTTCCGATGTGTGGTGTTAAGTCTTTATATTTCATTAGACATAAATTGTCACCAACAAGCTCATACTGAGTAATGACCCTCCTCCGAAGCTAACGATCTGGTGATACATACAACATACTAAGGCTCTAAGCTCTACTACTTCTCTAATGCTTTGTCACGTCCCTCGGCTCTGTGGCGTCTCTAGACTCCTGCTTGAGAAGTCTCTTTATTGGTGAGTTAAAAAAAAATAACTCCCAAACCATATTGTGCCTATTTAATAATAGGTCTTTCCGATAACAAATAATATCGGTCCTCAATATGCTTATAAAATAAATAGGTATTACTTTATCAATATGCCAATAACAATAATATTGGACTTTTGTCATGTTCCTATAATGAATAAAATAGAACTTATTCATTTTTCATAATGCCTATAACAAATAATATAGGCAATCATGTTTATACTAATAAGATATAAGTGTTTATATCTCTCCATAATGTCTCCATTACATCACCACAATCATCTTCAAACTTCATCAGTTGTTCGCCACGGCTCAGGCATGGATCACTGCTTCTTGGAGAGAACTCAGAGCTTCATCTTCAAATATTGCCTAATAAATAATAGGCCGATAAAAATAATGCCTTAAAAAATAATTAAGACCTTTTAACATAGCTTAGAAGATATATTTAATAATACCTCAAATGCCTTTACAAAACATGATAAGCTTAAGGCTTGTGTTTTTTACAATGTACCCAAGTCCCCTATTTATATTGATTAGGAGCCCGGAATATAAGGATATTTGATAATATCCATGGCTTATTTTTAAAGAGCCAGTAATAATCCTCAACAGATTGGGCTTAGCCAAAAATCCCCATAGCATAATAATAATTTAGCCACTAATATGTAATCCGCTTCAAATAATATAATAGTTTTAATAGGCTTTGAGTGGATTAATAGAGATTAATTCCCTTTTTTAAGCTTTTAAATAAGCTTAAGCCATATTTTTACAAAAATAAACCCCATAATAATATCCACTCTTCATGTGGATGAAGCAGCTTTATGTAGGACAAAACCCCACATTATATGCAATCCTTTTTAATAGGCTTTATCCACCATAATTTATTTTCCCTTGGAATTTTCTTCTTTTTCTTTTATAAAAACATTATAAAATCTTTTATGTGGGTAAAAACCATAAACCCAACTTTAATGCCACATCCACCTGATCAAATGCAGATTTTTCACGTGTCAAATGTAGTTATGCCACGTGTCACCATGTCATTTATTCATTTGGTGCATCCTTCAATTATTGACCACCAATTAATCAAACTTTGGCTGGTCATAACATTCGCATACAAACTCGGATTTAGTCCATTCAAAATGTGTCAAAAATATCTTGAAAATATCTACGCAATGGTGTTGACGTTCGATGATTTCAAAATCATTCTTTTTTGTTGACCAATGTTGACTAGTTGTTGACCAAACTTTGAATAGCCACCAGATGTGTGTATGGACTCTATTTGTAGCATTCAAATAGTCACTGAAAATATCTTAGAGTGATCTTTTGTACTGTTCCAATCATGGGAGATTTAGGTAACATATGTCCTCCAAAATGTCCCTTGGATCAGATTTCCTTTGGGATGATTCCCAAATCTATTTTGTCCTTGGGCCTAGTGTTGAGCTTGAGGATTTGAAACCAATCATTTCTCTACTCTAGAAAGCTTATATGAAATCTATTTGACTACTTCAGCCAAATTTTTAACCACTACTTCTAACTCTACTGCCTTACTTACCTGAGGCTTTTCTATATTAATCAGCTTGACACCTTCCCTCTTTGGAGACCTCCCAGCTACTTTAATATTGTTCTCAATCTGGACGACCATAGAGAAATTTTTCCTCAAAGTTATAGGATTTATTTTCCCTCATATAATAAACTACTTTCTAATCAAAGGCATATGAGTACTTAATCAGAAAAGAACCATCACTAGGCCTTATATTAGTAGGCAATCTAGTAAAAGTTTTATTGAGCCTAGTGTTAAAATCTTACACACACTCATTAGGATTTTTTTTATATTTTCAAACTCTGATAAAAGAAACCTAGGGTCATTCTTGTCACCATATTGGAGTTTGAAATAATTTTTCATTTCTACCCAAGAATCAATTGAATTTTCAGGTGATGAGCCCCTATTTTGCCATATTTTATCCCATGTAAAAACCTGTGTTATTTTGGTATCATTTTGCATGATGTATAATATTGAATTTTTATAGTTTATACTTTACTATGTTTTGGAAGGAAATGTTGTGCATATTATTTTTATTTTTATCTTGTTATTGCTTCTTCAAATATGGATTGAATGAACATTTATGATTATTAACAATGTATTTGGGAAAGCATATGTTGAATTCATCAAAGGATTTAACTGTAGACTAGCGCAAGACTCACCTTTTAGCACAAGGCTCACCTGTATATTAGCGCAAGACTCATCATGGAGTGCAGGATTCATCCAGATCACCAATTCAGACTGACTTAAGATGAGGGACTCACGTAAAAGAGATAAATAGCTTGGATGGTTGAACTATGATTCATGTAGATTATGAGGGTCATGCAATCCTAACTTAACTTCAGTTGTTGGAAGACATGATGCAAATAAATACTTATGGACTTATGATCATCATGATTATAAGGAATCATTTTAGGATATTCAATATCTTCTAGCGTTGATTGACTATCTCGAGGAGTAAATTACAGGCCTCATTTATATTCAATAGGATTTAGTTCAATCCAAACAAGGTATAGATCAATCCTTCCACAATTGTAATTCTTAGAAGAACTAGTTTTTGTGATAGTCATTGTCTAGTTAAGTACTTAGTAATTTATAATAACTAGTCCTCTTCTAGAAAAACTAATATTTCTCTTAATATAAAAGGGCGAATGTAATAGGAATAGGAGTTAGTTGACTTATTGTAAAAGTAGTTCTTTCAATTCAATAAATTACAGATTCAGGGAAATTATTTACTAGTGTGATTTACAACGTTGAACTTGATTGAAGGGAAGAAGCAAGGGTCACTCCTCCCTAACAATAAGGGGTGATTTATTATTCATTTCCTTTCTGTATTTTATATTAATTTGAATTATCAACATTGCATTATTTCAAGTACCTTTAATTCTATATTCAATAGTATTTTGTTGTCAATCCATTATGTTTCCTAACTGCAGTTAGTATAGTATTCAGTTAATTTCATTATTAAGTACTGAGAACAATCCTGATTGTTCCCTTTGTTATAAACATCCATAGACACCACCCTTGACTAAAAAACATAATATAACTAAAGTGCAAGTATAAACGACACATGTCACGTTTTGGAACCATTTCCAGGGAACTCAAGGTGTAATCAAAGGTTAAGGTGCTAGCTAAAAGTGCTTCTTGGTTGTCTAGTAAGTTTCCACTCAGAAATTTTATTTCCATAGCTCTTTCTTTTGAAGTAAGAAGACCTTATAGTGATAGCAAGATTCCTCTATGCTTTAGAAAATGTGGAACACAAATAATCAAGTTAAGCATTAATAGTTAGGGAATTATCCTCAGTATGAAATAATTTTATGTTTAGACTTAGATACCGTAGAGGTAGATTCATTAGAGTAAACTTTTAAAAAAACCCCTCAAAACCAGCATGTGGAAAAGCTTGCTAAAAAAGGAATGATGCTTAATGAAATAGATAACCCCAATGGTGCAGAAAATGAAAACCCTCATGTTGGAAGAACGTTTACCTATCCCATAAAATTGGATCCTAATGATCAGGATTATATAAAAAACATATCCCCTTTAATTTTACCAACCTTCTAGGGATTAGTCTTAGGAGATCTTGACCAGTTTCTTTTTGAATTCAAAGTCTTGTGCAAAACCTATGATTATACTTCCAACTCCTAGAAGCTCAAATTATTTCCCTCCACTTTAAAAGAAACAACTATGATATGGTTCATGGGCTTAACCCCAACTCGATCCATAGTTGGCAGGAGATGGAGACAGTTTTCTTGGACAAATACCAAGACTACTATAGAGTCAGGGACATGAAGGAAGAAATTTTTAAAATAAAACAAAATGAGGATGAGAGTGTGGAATATTATCTTGATCGGTTCCTCTTGTTTTACATGAGGTGTGGTACTTGCCTAGAAATTAATCTACTCAAAACTTTATTCCTCAAAGGATTGGATAAAGACACACAAGAAGCCTTCAATCTTATAGGAAAGGGAGACAGGAAAATATTAGAATTTACAAAAATCGTTGACCTCTATAGGAATTAATCTCAAACTAGCCCCAACCTTTGTAGACAGAAAGGAAAAATGGCCAATGGAGATATATCCAAACTAAGGGAAGAAATTATGAATTCAAGAACAAATATCTTAGTTAAATTCAATACAACTATGCATAGGGAGAAAGCCAAGAATATAGAGCCTTTGTTCATCTATTGCCCAAGATGTAGGGACAAACATGAGCTCAAGGACTGCCCCTTAGATAAGAAAAAAAAATTCTTCTATGTGAACTAAAGCATGCTACACACAAATGTGGATAGTTTCCCTTACTGAAGAACCATCTAAAACAAAACACACAAGATGAATCTAAGTTAAATTGTATGGCTCAGAGGTAAGGAGGGATTAATTAGTTAAATAAAAATCAGTCCTACACGCAAAAAATGCAATGGGTCCTAAATCAATGGAATGCACCATGGCCATACCCCCAACCTTGGACTCAACAAGTCCCAGAGGAGTGGAGCCCATAATGGAATGCACCACTAGGTTAGTATCAGAAACCATGGGCTCCACATCCAAACATTCCACCATTTCAACAGTTTAATCCTCAATATCAACAGTAGTGGAATGTACCTCAAGGATCTGGGCAGCAATACTACAATCAAAGAAGACCCCAAGGTCAACAAGATTTTTTGAATGGACCTACAAATGTTACCCCATCCAAAAAAACCTACCCAGCCATAGATACCAACACAAACTGTGGAAAATCTCAAAAATTTGAGGTAGGTAACCCAACATACACTATGGAATCAAATAAAAATCCCATAGTAAACTATGTGGATTGTAGGAATATCTTATTGCATTTAGGTAAGGTTACCTCAAAACCTTCATCTCTATTAGGAAACGTATCTAGTGCTCATGGTAAATATTTTTTTACCGTATGGTAAAATAATTAGTACTACAGCTATATTGCATTATTAGTGAGGTTGTATAAACAACCTATGTAATTAGATTAGTGTTCTACGATTTTTTGGAACAATTCATGTATTATTAGAGAGTTGTTAGATATCATATTTTATAGGAAATATAGAGTTATATTATTCTATGTTGTTCATTGAATAATCAATGGAAAATTATTCTTTGTGTTAGATTATCTGACTCTTTCATTTGGTATCAAAGAAAATTATGTTTCTAGGGAGTGTATTACTGTGTATTTTCAAGATGATGTGAAGTTTTTCAAGCAACATAAATTATAATTCATCGCCCTGACATATGAGAATTTTTTATAAATAGTGAGCATGTGAATTAGAGAAGTTTTATATATTCTAGTTTATTCCTTAAAATGTTGCATAACTAGGCCGCATCTCTGCCTGATGGAGTTCAGTGCATTCAATTAGATCTTAATGATTTAATCCTAGCATTTGACTCATTGCATTTAGTTAATACTTTTGTATATACAGATCACTATACTCTAAATCATTCTCGAGCCTATAGATATTCCACTTATGTGCATTGGTTATACAACCACATTGAAATTTGATTTTAAACTGGTTATTGATCCTTCTCAATTGTTTATCAAATTACGTCAAGGTTTTTGACAACTCACCTAGTGGTCGTTTGTGGAGCATTGTAACAGTGTTGTTTCAGATTGGAATTGTTTTGGATCACCTATATTAAACTCATCTCTGCAAAAAATTGTACATTAACTACTAGTTTATGTGGTCTTCCATCAATGTTTGGGCTTCATTTTCTATCATTCCATTGATACATTTTTCTTTCCTATATATCTATTATTTATCCTGATATTTTTTCATTTTTATAGCTACAACATACACATGCAACGATTTTCACTACACTATTGTCTCTGTGTATTATATTCCAGTCATGCACATTCTTCTACCTCTACAAGGACTTACATGGTTATTTGATCAACTTAGCTAAGGTTTTGTAATTCTTCATGATCTACTCTGCCCATATTTTACATTCAGATCAAAGACAACTCCTTCAATTTGGTCATCCATCGTTGTGATTCATGTCAACAGAATTACAAGAAAATTTGCATCTCTATCGACATCGTATTTTAACATCATTACATGGCCAAACCAGCGTCTTATAAGCTCATAATTTTAGGTATTTAGGTTTAAGTGTTTTTAAATGGTATTTGGTCAATAGTGTTTTTCTAATAGAGTGAGTTTTCCATTAGCGTAGTATTTAATTCATTTAATGTCCGTATGATCTATTATGAACGATAGTTAGTATTTATTTGTTGGTATTTTTGAGTCAAAAGTTAAGTCATATAATTCCTTATTATTAGTTTGGGAGTCTAAGGAGTTATTTTTTAGGTGATCTTAGGATTAATAATATTATCTTGTTTAAGATTCACTTAGTCAAAATCAATTTTATAGTCAAGTTACAAAATATTTGGTCATGTTGTCAATATAAAATTTGTGTCATTGTAAAAGTCTTAAAAATTAAAAAAAAAATCCTCAATTTTCAATAATTGGACGCATTTTCGCTTGCATGCAACATCCACCTTATGGGGGTGAATTTTTCAAAGAGTATCAAAGCCAATCAAGCTAACTTAACATCCTTTTATCAGATGAAAAAGGCAAATGGAGGTTGGATGTCAAACAACAACCTCTCGTTTGTCGCCAACAATGGGGCCGCATGAAGGTTTGGTGACATATGTATTTTCAATTTACGTAGTGTGCTTTCCAATGTGTTTTTCAGAGTGCCAGTTTCAGTGTTCATGTTTGCGGTGTTCTTGTGTCAATAAGTGGAAATTTCACATTGAGGGGGGGAATATAATCCAATGTTCCATTTCAAGTTTCCAGTTTATTTTTGTGAGCAGTTTTTCCTAGGTTATTCCCTACAGTGAAATGTGATGAGGGCTGAAAATAGTACTTGGCACATCATGATGTGGTTGTAGGTAAACCACTTGAAAACCTTCATTTTTTTTGGGACTCCAATTGAAAACCACCATTTTCGGTTTGTGGTCAACCATTTGAAAACCATACGATGGGTTTGTGATCATCCTATAGTAAAAATAACCTACTCATGAAAGCAAGTGCAAGTACCAAGGTATGTGTTGGTTCTAAAACTTGCACCCGTGTCTCGGATCTGGAAGAACTGAATCGTTTGAGACAACAATGGAACCATCTTTAAGTTTTTGGACCTTGCGCACTTGAGACAAATCTCTGTTAAGGTTGGTTCCTCTATCTAATTATACTACTACTGTTACTTCTAATGCTGAAAGGGAAAACTAAGCTAACAATGCCAAGGAACTAGGGATAGAAGGATAACATGAAGGAAAGTTAAACTAAGGAAGATGATAGCACTAGAAAAAGAGGGATGAATACCATCTGTTCTAAGTGAAAATGAAAGGACAAGACATGGAAGAAGGCTAGGCATCTGTAGCACAACTAAAATGCATTTATGAGATCAGTTTCATGGAACACAACAAAAAATAGAGTTATAAGGGACGTAGAGTGACACAATAAGT
The DNA here is from genome assembly GCA_019776745.2 of Taxus chinensis. NCBI lineage: Eukaryota > Viridiplantae > Streptophyta > Pinopsida > Cupressales > Taxaceae > Taxus > Taxus chinensis. The sequence goes on from CM034152.1 coordinate 297,404,011, forward strand.
ACACAATGTAAAGAAAGGCATGAAGAAAGAATACAAACATGCTTAGGACATAGAATAGTCACAAAACAATGCTTCCATTATTTCTAGAAATGCATAGAACTGTTACAATGGAAAAAGAGGTTGATATCTACATACACAAGCCAGATATAGAGGTCCATGACTTAGTATATAGAAATATAAATTCCTTAGCCAAGTGCGTAAGGATCCAAAGTTTCAAACCTTAAAAATGAGCCCAACTCTTACATATATAGTTGAATTCATGGAATAAGAAGAGGAGGAGGGAAAATATGAGTTTGAAATACAACCACCAACAAGAAGCATTCAATGCCTGCAAATCTATCAAATACATTTTCCCAAGTTTGTTTGGTGTGTTGGAGAAGGAAGGAGGGCGGATCAGATCAAATCAGGTGGCTAGAGCAACCAAATCTACTCATCAATGTCCAAATTTATGTTTTCCCATTTCTCACCTACCAGATCCACCAAGAATTTGAATTTAAATGTCTAGCATTATAGCCCACGTCAACAAATATCGATTGAGGCTAGGCATGCACCAATCAAAGCTCTATGGAAAAAGATATGGATTTCATAAGATTTTCAAAGTCATATGCGCATACAAGACATGTGGCATGTGTTGATTGGTCGAGAAGATGGCTAAATGTGCAAATGATTTGTCATTTATGCCACGTGTCACTCACTGATTTTTTACAAAGGTTCGGCACCCTATTGGCACGCTTCATAGGTTACATGTTGAACACTCAAGCATGTCAGAGAATGGCGTGGCATGGAATGGTGCAGAGGAGGCACAAAGGTATGCGCATGGAAGAATGTGGAGTGGGAAGATGAAGGGAGGAAGGTGTGCGTAATTGTAACGCACGCGGAGGAAAGGGTGCATGGGAGTGCCAAGGACTTACCCAATTTTGGGAAGTAAAGGCCAAGGCACTCGTGGAATGTGAAGTAATGCAAAGGTGGAAGCTCAGAGATTGCATGTAAGGAGAAGATGGAACAAGGAAGAAAATGAAAAGGAAATGGGAGAAGGGAAAGCGCACAAGGTCCCATGAGGAAATAGTGACTAAGTGAATGTGTCAAGGAGATAATTGAGGAGCGCACCACTTGCAATGAAGATATCTAAGCCAGAATATATATGTAAGTTGTCTAGATAACTAAGAGAGTTATTTGGATAAAAATTTTGGAAACTTTCGGGGCCATTAGCATGCTAGATGAATGAGATTAGTATCCTAGAGTATCCATTGGGTATGGAGCCTGTTATGTAATCATGAAATTCTAACCTTTAAATTTTAAGAATTACTCCTGAAGTCACTTAAAGGATCATTTATTGAATCTATTCTAAATCCTGCGAATTGTTGAAAGAAGATCGGCACCCTGGAAGCAAAAAGAAGAGAGCGTGTAAGAAGCACACAAGAAGAAACAACTTATGTACAAACAAACAATGTGCGCACAAAACACTTTGAGGAATTGAAGCTACTCTAATATTTACAAGATGATGCAGCAAATTCAATGGAAGGGTTTGAGATAGATCTCATTTATTGAGATTTGTAGTGTGCCTCCATCAAGATGAGTTAACTCATAAGAGTTACCCTCCTTACATGAACTGATGGTATATGGGCCACTCTAAATTGCATTGAACTTTTCATAGTGCCTGGTTTAGCTCTATCAACATCCCATTTTAAGACCATGTCCCTAAATTTTAAATCTTGTAGCCTAGCCTTTTTGTCAAACCACTTCTTTGTTGTTTATTGACGTTGTTCTAGTTTGATCATGGAAAAGTTCCTTGATTCTTCAAGATTAATTAGCTCTACCATTTTGACTTCTCTTTGGTTTGCACCTTCAAACTCTAGCTGTTATGCAAGTGCTAATGAGTTCAACTCAAGTTTCAAAGGAAGAGTATCCTCCTTTCCATAGACAATCTTGCAAGGCAAAGTTCCTATTGATTTTTTAACTATGATTCTATCTTCCCATAGCACACATGCGACCTTTGTATGCCACTATCTTTGGCTGATGTTCATCATGTGCTTCATGACCCTGGTCAAGTTCTTATTTGTTGACTATGTCATACCCATTACCTTGAGGGTAATAGTTGGAAGATGTATTTAGATAGATGCCCAAATTTAGAGTCCAATAAGTGATTTTAGTGCCAAGGAAGGCTTTTACATTATCATAGATAATGGTTTAAAGGTGGATTGATCATGCCTATGAAGTTGAGACCCAATTGCGTAAAATTTTGATCTGTTTGGATTGGTCAGAGAGGAAGCACTGTTAATATCTTCTTTCCTACATAGAAAGTGCATTCCTTGCATTTTGTGACCCACTAGTGTGCATCTACAAATAGATTAGGCTAAAAGATACCTGTCATTATGATCTTCATTGTTGTAATTTTGGCAGAGAATTTTACACTAGAGAATTTGTCATGAAATTCTATTAACACCTTTTCAGTCTATATGTCATCAACACATCTTAATAGCACACCATTCAGATTCTTCTTAAAGAGAAGGCAATTACTAAAAAATGAGGAATAAATTGTAACCTCATATGTCTTCTCTTTTCCTTGTTTAAACCAAGGGGTATGTACCCTTGGAAAGGAATCTGATCATGTCCTTCATCCAGTCACGTGCACTAGGATCTATATTCTACTCAGGTTTTGTGCATGGGAGAGCTTCATCAAGAAACAATGAAGTCTCAAATTCATTGTGTGCATCCTCGGAAAGTTTCTTGCAGAGCATGCTACCTCTTACCGGCTTCATGGATTTGATAGTCACATCATACTCCATTATTTTGGTCACCCATCATGCTCTCTTTTCACTAATTTTTGGTCCCATGATGAATTCTCTAAGAGAAGAGTGGGAGACTAACACCTTGATATGATTTGTGGCAAGCATACTTTTGAACTTCTTGCATGCATAATGGTGTAGACCTGTTTCTCTATATGACTATATCTTAATTCATAATCCTTCAGCATCTAGATGAAGAAAGCCACTGGTTGTTCTAGCCCTTGTTCATTTTATTGTGTTATGAACACAACAACACTCATATCAGTGCCATAAGAATAAAGGATAAAATACTTTGAGCAATTCAGGTTGATGATTTTCGGCACACAAGCAATGTCTTGCTTGATTTTGTTGAATCTTACCATTCCTTTTGTTGTCCATCTGAAATTTATGTCCTTCTTGAGCATCAGGGTGATGGGTTGAACCAGTCCTGCAAAGTTAGGAATAAAACACCTAACAAAATAGATCTTACCAAGGAAGGATTGTAAGGCCATTTTGTTTGCTAGAAGGGAAAGAGCTAGGATGGTTGAAACACGCTCAGGATCTATTATGATGCCATCCTTTAAAACCACATGGCCCAAGAGCTTTCCATGTATCACTGTAAAATTACACTTCTTAGGGTTAAGAGATACCCCATACCTTATGCATCTCTCAAAGAATTTCTCCAGGTGTGCCATGTGATATGTTCTATACTTTGAGAAGATTGTAATGTCATCAAGGTAAACCAAGATGAACTCATTGATGTAACCTTTGAAGGTAATTTCCATGGCACTCTGAAATGTTGCACCTACATTTGACAGACCAAAGGGCATCTTCTGATACACATATGTTCCCCACTTGGTTGTAAATGCCATTTTGAATTGATCTTCTTCTTTTACCAAGATTTGATTGAATCCAAAGTATCTGTCCAACATTGAGAATCTTTGTGCATTAGCCACATTCTATAGAATCTGCTCCATAGAAGGCAAAGGATAATTATCCTTTAGAGATTCCTTGTTCAAATCTCTAAAATCAACACAGAGTTTGATTTCACCATTCTTCTTACGCATTGGAACTAGATTCATGAACCAGGTAGAGTACTTGATGGGAAAAATAATCATCACCTCACTGAGTTTGGATAACTCCTTTCTCATGAGGGGCTCTATATTTTGATTAACAGGTCACTGCTTTTTTCTGACGAGCTTGATGCTAGGATCAAGGTCAATGGAGTGTTGGGTAATACTTGGATCAAAACCTTTGAGGTCTTCATACTCCCATAGAATATATCATTGTATTTTTGACAGAGAGAGATGAAGACCAATTTTTCATCATGTGTACAAGATTTACTAAGCAACAACTCCTTTCCACGCGTAATAGTGACTAGGGAGTAGTCTTCTTACATGGTGCTCATATAATTTTCTTCACCCTTGAAATCATCATCAGGGCTAAACATTTTCTCTAAGGTGACAAGCCCTTTAGGAAACTTTTTTTTCTTCAGCTGTATTACTTGGTCACCATATTTTTCATGCAAATCAGCTTACATACTTGATGAGAACTCAACTTCATTTTGGATGAATTGGATGATTTGCACATTGTCAAACACTTTTTAGTTGTTGTTGTTATCTGGAATGGATGGTCTGATTACCATCTTAATGTGTTGAGTGTTTCCTTTAACAAAGTCCTCAATAGGAGAGAATGGTGAGCCAAGCGCAACCATTTGATCAGCTTCCTTATTCATTTTGTGTGGCACCAGCTACATAATTAGAGCATCAAATATCTCAAGGAGGTCCCAACTCAGTGTTTATAAGCTTTGAGAATCTTATTATTTTCCGCACACTTGTTGGTAACCTAGTGCATAACCAATTATGTGTCCCCAAATATTTTCATCACCTTAATCTTCTTCTTTCTAGCAATAAGAAACCCATGCACCAGTGCTTCATATTCTGCTACATTGTTAGAACATGTAAACTGCAACATGTGCGTGAAGAATAGTTTATCATCCTTAGGGTAAATGAGAATGACTCCTACTCCAGAACCATTTCTACTTCTAGATCCATCAAATTATAACTTCCATAGACCAAGGTTCTCTTCACTTTGCTTGAGAGTGTGCGGCAGTACAACTTATTCTTCAAGGATAAAGTAGGTACCAAGCCTATTTTCATAAGCTTCCAACTCTTCAGCATATGCATCAAATCTATGGTGTCTCTTTTCCCATTCATCTAGCACTAAGTCTAGGATAGGAGGTGCGAGAGGATATTCTTCTGAAACTGAAACTTGTTCTTCTTGAATTAAATAGTTGACTTGGAGAGGGGATGGGACATACGAATCTACATGAAAGGAAAATATTGGCTTAACTTGTATGGTAAATAGGGTACCGTACCTTGTCTTGAGCAACATATGGGTCTAATCAGAAGACAAGTAACCACCCACTTTAGTGGTAAAAGCTCTTGACAAACATAAGGCAAACAAAGGGGGCAGATCAATGATTGACACATCTTGAGTTATTGTTAGGCTTAAACATGCATGGAGAGTTAACTCAAAATCATTGATGATTCTTAGGGTAGTGATAATTGAACCATCAATTTGAAGGAATCCTTTTGTCAGAGGGCTATACTTAAGACCTAAGACATCAACAATCTTCTTAGGCATGACAGAAGTACTAACACCTGATTCAATCATGCAATTATGGACAAGATGTTTGCCTATGATCAAATACATATAGAAGGGTGTGGTTTTAACAACTTTACTTACTTGATTCTCCCCTTCTTGGCAGATGTTGATAGAAGCACATGACTTCTGTATAGTTGGATCAATGCGTGTGAGTTGCGCCAGAGCTTCATGCAACAAGTCATGCTGGGATGGAATAGTGAGTGCATCCCACATTGTGACATATACATTTGTTTTCTTCATCTCATCAACCATGTTGAATGGAAGACCCACCGACTTGTGCATTTGAGGTAAAAAAAATGTCCTTTATTGATTTTTCAGGCACAGTGGTAGGAGCCTTAGCTGGCGCAGAGGCTTGACCTACCAAATGAGGGGTGCTTCACTTCAAGATGAGCTTTGTGTGGAGCCTCATATGTAGGAACTTGAGTGATTTATTCTTCTGAGGGTTATCATGTATTACTGGAATTGTGACCTACATGCCAGATTTGAGCACTCTCTTCTTGTATCTTGTGTATCAACAACTTAGGTGTGTGGTCTACTTGTATCCTCTGCAGCTTGATTGATTACAGAGAAGTCCTCAGTGCCAAAGATCATAAAATTTGCCTCTAGAGGAGCTTCTGGACTTTCTTGGTTATCTGCTTCAGGTGGGCTTATTGAAGGCTCAAAACTAGAATCATTCTAGATCATGTAGGCTTGTGTGTGCGCAATATTGGTGTAATGATATTGACTATGAGGCATATTGCAAGGAAAGCACCATTCAAACTCCTAGACCATGTTGCTCTGGATTGGGATAAGTGCTTAAGTTATGTTTGGTGCTGGAAGAGGTTGTACAAGAGGAATAACTTGGAAAGGAAAGTATGCATTAGCATGTCATCTATCATTATATTGTTTTTGTTTGTATCTTTGATTCTTATACTAATTCTGCCAAGGTTGATTGCTCTGGTTTTACACCTGATTAGAACTACTTCTCTAGGATTACGCCTATTGCTTCTCCAATGATATGACCTTTTTGGACAAGTTTCTAATTAGGGCCTTCAATTCATCATCTTCTTTTTGTTGTGTAGGAGAATAGGATGTAGATGTAAATGGTTGTGTGCTTTGCACTGAAACTAAAGCAATAGAAGGATCAAGCATTGGAGACATATTTGGGAACAAGTGTGTAGGAGGCCTAGGCATCAACTTACCAGCCTGAATGAGATTGTTTTCTACCCTTCTTGTAATGTTGTATGAAGCAGGTAAGGTTCTACCTCCCATAGATTGAATCATGATTAAAATGTCACTATTCAAAGCCCTTAGATAGTAAAAGAAATCATGTTGGGATATAGGCCTTACCACTTAAGGAATTTTATCCCAAGTCTTCTAGAATTTGATGTTGAAATAAGTCATTTTCTCATTGGGTGCATGCTTTGTTGTAGTTATCTACTCCACCAATAATAGATGATCTGATTTATCTTCAAAGTAATTACATATAGTCATTCTAAGATCATCCCAAGTAGCAATAATATAGGTCTCAGGCAACAGTACCATTGGATTATTTTACCCTTGAAAGAATCTACAAGCAACCTAAATAACAACATCATCATGTGTAATCAAATAGACACAACATACATTCACCACATCTTGAATGTGTTCAATAGAGGTAGCTTGATTTTCTCCCGTGAAGTAGGGGTTTATGGGACTCCAATTGAAAACTTCCATTTTCAGTTTGTGGTCAACCATTTGAAAACCATACGATGGGTTTGAGATCATCCTACACTAAAAATCACCTAATCATGACATTAGGTGCAAGTACAAAGGCAAGTGTTGGTTCTCAAATTTTCACTCGTGTCTCGAATCTAGAGGAACCGAGTCGATTGAAAAAATAATGAAACTATTTCCAAGTTTTGGGACCTTGTGCACTTAAGACGGATCTCTGAAGAAGGTCGGTTCTTCTATCTAATTCTATTGCCACTGCTAGTCCTAATGTTGAAAGGGAAAAATAGGTAACAATGCCAAGGGGCCAAGAATATAAAGATAATAGAAAGGAAAGTTAACTTAAGGAATGTGATAGCACCAAAAAATATGGATGAACACCATCCATTCTGAGTGAAAATGAAAGGACAAGGCGTGAAATAAGGTTGGGCACATGTAGCACAACTAAAATGCATTTACTATATCAGTTTCATGGAACACAACTAAAAATGGAGCTGCAAGGGATGTAGAGTGACATAGTAAGCACACAATGTAAAGAAAGGCAAGAAGAAAGAATACAAACATGCTTAGGATAGAGAATAGTCACAAAATGATGCTTCCATTATTTATGAAATGCATAGAACTATTACAATTGTGAAAGAGGATGATATTCACATGCACGAGCCAAATATAGAGGTTCGTGACTCAGAATATAGAAATATGAAGTCCTTAGCCAAGCGCGTAAGGATCTAAAGTATCAAACCTTAACAATGAGCCCAGATCTTACATATAGATGAATTCACAGAAGAAGAAGAGAAGAAGGAGGGAAAATATGAATTTAAAATACAACCACCAACAAGAAGTATTCAATGCTTGCAAATCCACCTGCGAATCTATCAAATAAATTTTCCCAAGTCTATTTGGCGTGTTGGAGAAGGAAGGAGAGTGGATCAGATCAAATCAGGTGGTTGAGGAAATCATATCTACTCATCAATGTCTAGATTGACATTTTCCCATTTCTCACCGACCAGATCTGCCAAGAATTTGAATTTAAATGTCTAAAATTATAGCCCACATCAACAAATATCTATTGAGATTGGGTGCACACAGATCAAAGCTCTGTGGAAAAAGATATGGATGTCATAAGATTTTTAGACTCATCTATGCACGCAAGACATGTGGTACGTGTTGATTGGTCAAGAAGATGGCCAAATGTGCAAATGCTTTGTCATTTCTACCACGTGTCACTCACTGATTTGTTGTAAATGTTTGGTGCCCTGTTAGCATGCTTGATAGGTTGCATGTGGCATACTCAAGCGTGTCATAGAATGGCACAACACTGAATGGCATAGAAGAGGGTGCAAAGGTATGTGTGTGGAAGAATGAGGGGTAGTAAGATGATGAGAGGAAGGCACGCACAATTGTAACGCACACAGAGGAAAGGGTGCACGAGAGTGCCAATGACTTAGCTGATTTTGGGAAGCAAAGGTTAAGGCACTATTGATTGGATATTTTGTCAAACCAAAATATGAGGTTCAACCATAGTATATGAGATTAAATCTCTCCTCAAAGACAGGTGAGGCTGCCTACTTATTGCTAATCTAAAACACAGTAAAAATGATATATACAGTATTCACACTAATCTAACCATTGGGGGTGGGATGGAATCCCGAAATCCACATTCACACGATTCAAGGATATTTCTTTCGTAAATGAACTGGGTTAGAAATTGTTACAATGAAAGAAGCACAGTAGAAAGGAAATGAGAGAAACGGATTTTCTTTCAAGTAAACACAGAGCACGAAATAATCATACGAGCTTTAGATCACAGATATAATGTTCGAAATAATCAGAAACACTAAGATGCTATGCAAAGAATAGCTTAAGATCATGAACATAAGAACACTGTCTTAAGTAAGATATATTCCATAACACAAAGTCTGTAAAATGATATCAACTCCTATTCTTCAAAATGATTGAATGAAAACACAAAGTTTTTCTTCTTTCCAATAGTCCCCAAATATTCCAAAAAATCTTGACCCTTTGGAATGCATAAGCATTCCTTATTTATAACAAAAGAAGTAGAGATAAAATAGGGCAGATCCTAAAAAATAGCGTTTTAACAAGAGTTCTGTTTTGCTTGATTCTCACGCAGGAGATCAAGTCAAAATATGATTCAAAAATGTGACGAAACAAAAATTAAAAAGACATGTCGATTTCAAGATTGAAATGACATGAAACGTTGAGACTTAATCTGAATCATCATCTTTTGCTCCTTCCTCTTTTTCTTCCTCCAGCTGAGACTGTTTGCTCTGAAATTCCTGGAACTTCCGAATTATGCCTTGCATTTCGTTTTCATCAGGCGCAGTGGAATGATCATTCCAAATTTCACAAGTTTCATGAGTATCGCTGGTATTTCCGGGAAGCTTTTTCAATCCTTTGCTGAGCTTTCTTAAGGCCTCCAAAGAATGTTCAACCCTTACCAACCGATCCATGATCTCAAGGTCAAATCCGCTTATTGGTTCATACTAAACAGACTCTTAGATTTGCTTGAAGAGATCATCTGCTGATAGGATACCTGAGTTCCCAACTGACACCTTTGGACAAATCTTCAGCAATTCTTCTTCCAGATCACTTTTCCCATCAATCAATTTATCCCTTGATTCTCTCAACTTACTGCAGGCTTCATTGAGAATCTTTATTCTGAACCCGATGGCCTTGGTCAGCTGGAAATGCTTATCTGTATGTGGGAGAATACCTTCTTCCACCAAGAGATGTGCTAGTATTTGCTTTAACACCTGGAGAGCTTCAAAAGTCAGATCAAGATGTCCAATTTCCTGAGAGAATTCTTCATCCATCTTCTCTCCATCCTTCTGAATGTCTCCCAAGGACTGATGAACTTGCACCACGTCTTGAATTACTTCCTTCCCCTGTTGGAGCAACCTTTGAATCCATTCATCAACCACCCTTCCTTTTTTAGCAATCTTCTCAATCGTAGGTACTGATGAGAAATCGAATCCGACAGAGACAGAAGAAGGTGGTATGGATTCAAGGGGTTTTGAGAGTTTAATTAAAACCTCTGTCAACTGCTCCACTTTTTCCTTAAGCTCATCTCTGCTGTCCTTTGTTTCTTTCAACTTTTGGCACAATACATTTATGGAATCCCGTGCATCTTGTTGCGCCCCTTCTGCTGTCACTTTCCCTAGAGCCACCCTGGTTACCTGATAATCAGAGGCTGTTATATCCTCTCTAGTTTTGTCAGCCGAGGGAGTGGCAATCTCTGTGAACTTATCTCCTGAAGCATCCACCAAAACCCTTGAAACTATTTTGGGTTTCTTGGCTGATTTCGCAGTAGGAGCCTTGAGTGAGCTGAAATCAAAGGCTGGTAGGGGCACAATCACCTTCCTCTTCCTCAGAGTTTTCTCGAGTAGCCATTGCGGCGTATCAGAGGGAGTTGCCATGGTTGCAGAAGCTGGTATCATACCCTCAAGGAGAGAAGATTCTACTAGTGGAGGAGGAATAGTTACCAACGTGGTAGTAGATCTAATAAAAAGAGGCACAGGAGGGGGCGTGTTGGTGATCACTTGGGTACCAGCAGAGAGGGGTGAAAGTCCAGAGTAAATACTAGCCATTACTGAAGAAGTTGATGGAGAATAAGGAGGTAGGAGTTGCTGTGAGGAAAGAGGCACAGATCCATACTCCAAAGCCTTGGATGCAACAGATAAGGTCTCTTCAGTTGAGCAATCAACAAATGGTGAAACCAGAAGCTGGATTCCTCCTTCTTCCAAATTAATTTCTCCTATTTCTGGTGGTTTTGGTGATTCTGGCACATTCACCGTTTCTACTGGAGAAACAATTGAAGAGATTTCTCTTTCTTTCCTCTTTTTGACAATCTTGACCTTTATAGGCTCCCTAGAAGATTTTCTGTCCTTTTCCTTTTTAGAGGGCCCCGCCTCTGAAGCAGCCAACTTTGAAAAATTATCATCTTTAAAATTCATTCCCCAAGAGGAGAGCCATGCTTTGGTGCGAGCAAGGATTAGAGCCAACCTATGTGTAATAGAGGCTTTTTCGCTGGCTGACCAATCAATAGGTGGGAAAACATATTGATCCTCCTTTAGTCCATCATAGGAAAGATCCAAAACACTTTCATTGTCACCCGTACCTTCTGGTAAATCAGCAAGCTCCAGTGTTTGAATCTCAGCAATATTCAATCTGCTATTATCCTTTCTGCGAACAGCAACCTCATTACGCAGATCCACCCAAATATCTTCTATGTTTGGCCTGTGCAGATGCTGGGTTCCATATGCTCTGAGCACTCCTCGGATATCAAAACCATCTCGAGGCTTCATATGCTTTTTCAATTTGTCCTGAAGTTCGTGGACAACATTTTTGGCTTTCACTACTGTTGAGCAAGTATATCTCCCAATAGAAATTGGGAATGATACAGCAGCCTTATGTTTGCTTTGTTGGAATTTATGGAAATCCAATAGCTGCCTAACCAACTCCATCAATATCAGTCTATCCCCTGGATATCAGGGCAGGCGAAAAGGAACTCCCGAGTACATGACCACCCGAAGATATGTAAACTTCTTGAATTGTAAGAAGATACATCCCCATTTAGAAACTTCAGCCCAAGCCTCATCTGAGACTCTTGTCTTCCTCAGCTCAGGGTTTATCCTACAGATATTTTCATAGAAGAAGGCATCATTCACCCTCCTGAAATGGTCTTTGGACCCCTTCTTTGTCAATTGAGGGAAGTATTGATACACCTGGTTCGCCATTTTGCTTCCCTTAGTATCCAGCCCGGGATAGTTCCTCATCCTGGCTGCTGCGTATGTGACATATGAAGACATATAAAATTTCCTAGTTGACAAGACCGTTGTCATTTGGGAATCAATCTCATTGCTGATGAGAGTACCCCAGTCGATCCCTTGCTAATTCTTCTTGATGGTGATCATAAATTGATACATCCATCCTTGAAATACATTCGATTCGGGCAAACCAAAAACCCGACTCAGCAGGGTGATGATGTCATTGATTTCTTGGATGAAATCACTCCTGGGGATAATCCTTGGAAATCTAGAGACAGCTGGTTTGGGCTTGATCAGGAACTTCTTGTTCACATGTTTGATGCAGTCTTCCTGATCGTTGTCCCAGGCTTTCTGAGCTGACTTGATTTCCAACTCTCCATACTCGTCAAAATTGGGTAGTTTTAGGAGATCATCAAAGTAACCTCCATCCAATTTGATCACTACTTCACCTGATTGACTTCTCACAGAACGAGACACTAAGTCATAATTGGATACACAAGCCAAGATGAATTCTGGACACTGAGCAGACATGGGAAGACCCGCTGCGAGAGGCAAGCCACTATCGGCTATAGTTTTCATCCATGGAGTTTGGGAGGAACTCCTCACCCTACTCCAGAAATCTTCAATGTCTATATTTCTGAGTTCGGTGTCTCAGATGTCGTAGTTGCAATCAATATACGATGGAGATTCCAACTTTTTAAACTTGTATTTCATTCTGCCTGACTTCTCGGTCTTTTCCTGAGATGGACCAGGGTCCGACATGAAGGATGTCGAAGGAAGAAAGTTTCGAAGCTCAGAAGATGCTGCTCACTGTGAGAATTCTAACCTGCTAGATATGCTGGAAGAACGGAAGAGTCTGACACTGGCGAAGATGATGTAGGAAAATCCTAAAAACCTGATGCGCTAAAAATGTCGGAACTTCTGAAAAACCCGATACGTTTGATAATGTCGGAACTTTGGGAAAGCCCGACACTACCGATGATGTAGGAAACGGAAGAAATCCCGACACTTGTGTTGATGTCGGGAACTCTGGAAAGTCCGACACGCCAAGCCTTCAATATACTTCGGGTCTTCGACACTACATAACAGCCTTCAAAACCCGAGAAGAGAAAAACAGGGTTTTTTGTTGAATTTCAAACATGCAATCTCCTTTTAACCATTCATGTACCAGGCACATAATAAAATTTTGAGGAAATAGCACCAAATGGTAATTTAGAAGAGATAAACCCTAAAACCTAAACCCCTTTTTTCAAAAGAACTCCAGAAAGAAGAAGAATAAAAATCTTTCAAAACCCAGCAAGAAAATGGGAAGAATTTACACGCAATCAATCCATAAAAACCCGAAACAATGAGTGGAGAGAGAAATACCTTCAACTAGAGAAAGGGAAGATCGAAAAATGGTGATTCAAATGGGCACAGCCAAGCTTTCGGGTTTCGAGGTTGGAAGAGCATGTACGAAAAATCCACGAGTTAAAAATACGTCCGGTAAAAATGACGTGGAAATCTGTGTATTTATAAGAAAAATTGTAATTAATACACTTTAGCTCGGCACGTGACAACTCACCGACAACTCGGCATGAATGCCATGTCAGCATGTTTGAGAGGTCCGAAAACCCGACACAAGGGGGCTTAGTGCAATTCGGGCTTCGGGTTTCGGGAAACACGAGACATAAAGCATGAGATGTTTAGATGCTTCACAGCTCCGAAAACCCGATACAAAGGACTAAATCGGACTTCGGGTATCGGGGAACAAGTGACACAAAACATGTTTTGAATAGGTCATGTTCCAATGCGCCGGAGGTCTGAAAACCTGATTTACTCAATATGAAGCGGGTTTCGGGTTTCGGAAAACAGGGGACACAAAGCATGTTAAAACTCATGTCGAACTGTCGGACAAACCTGAAAACCTGAATTTCTCAAAAAGAGGCCATTAGGAAAAATCAACTCCAAAAATTTCGTAGGGGTTATCTAATCGTTTTGTCGTGAACTCAAAACGGAGATAACAGGCACGCGTGGAAGGTGAAGCAATGCAGAGGTGGAAATGTAGAGAGTGCACATAAGGGGAAGATGGAGAAAGGAAGAAAAGGAAAAGGAAAGGGGAAAAGGGGAAGCCTGTAAGGTCCCACGAGGAAATAGTGACCAAGTGAATGTGCCAAGGAGATAACTGAGGAGTGTGCCACTTGCAATGAAGATCTCTAAGCCATAATATGTATGTAAGTTGTCCAAATAACTAAGAGATTTATTTGGATAACAACATGTTTTCCCAATGTTTGCACTAAGGGGGAATGTTAGGAAAATTATCTAGTGCTCACAATAATTAATATTTTACCATATGGTAAAATAATTATTACTATAGTTAAATTGCATTATTAGTGAGGTTGTATAAACAGCCTATGTAATTAGATTAATGTGTTACACGTTGTTGGAACAACTCATGTATTATTAGAGAGTTGTTAGGTATCCTATTTTATAAGAAACATATAGTTATATTATTATATGTTGTTCATTGAATAATCAATGGAAAATTATTCTCTATGTTAGATTATCTGACTCTTTCAATATCTTGTCAGAGAATAAATTATTGATGATACAGAAGAAACGTATCCCAGTCCTGTTGTTGAAGAAACACCTCAACCAAGTGTTGATATTCCTTTTCCATCCATACTCTTAGAAAAACACAACACTACATTTTCTAAACAACCACAGTTAGAATTAATTCAGGGACTAAGGAAATTGAGTATTGGGATTCCCCTGTTACAAGTTCTTAAGGAAATTCTTGAGTTAAACAAAACCTTTAAAGAGATCTATTTTAAGAATTCATGAAGAATAAAGAATCATCCTAAAACCATACATGTTGATGGGAAACTTGCTAGTATACTGGAAGAGAATATGACCCCTCCTAAATATGGAGATCCTGGAATTCATATTTTCATAGTTCACATTGGAGATGTCTAGATCCCAAATGTCCTAGTTGCTCTAGGATTTTATATAAATGTGATGACCACGGATACCTTGTCCACACTATCACTTATTGAACCGCAGTCAACCTCCATAGTTTTACAAATCCCATATTAGTCTGTAAATAATCCAAAGGGGATTATAGAAGATGTCATCATCACCATTGAATCATGGGATTATTTGGTAGACTTCGTGATCATAAAAACAAAGAATAGGAAGATTGGATACCCTTTAATCCTAGGATGCCCTTGGTTAGCCACATCTGTCAGCCTCATCAATTGTAGAACAGGGAATATGGTGATTTAAAATTGACATGATTCCAGAAATTTATCAATTTACCCTGTCACAAAACCTTTTGCTATAAAAAATAGACATTGATGTAAAGACAATTCGGATGAATCAGATGACATCATCTCTTCTCTAGCCATGGTCATAATTCAATGACACTCAAATCAAATTCAGGATGGTGACCATGAGTCCTGCACTATAAAAATTATTAGTCCTACGCCCGAGTCCTGCACTAAGTTTATTTCTAGACATATAATGGAAACAAGAGATGCTTTTATGGATGAAAACAACCAACCTATCATCTGCCCTTTTTCACAGAATATAGATTTCATCGATTCCATCTTTCAAAATATCATTGTTGTTCACTAACTACTTCCCCTAAGGTGTCCATTGAAATCATTACTAAGAGAGTACCTTGTTGTAGATTCTCTTCATCTAGATAACAAACAACTACCTATTTTCCCAGGGAAAACATTGTCAGTCAATAGTTGGTTGAATATTCAGGAAGAAAATACCTTGTTTAAAATCTTATGCTCTCATCCTCAAGTGTTTTCTTGGGAATATAGCGACATTAAGGGTATTCATCTGAGTATTTGTACACATCATATCTACGCTGGTGATTCCATACTAGTTAGACAACCCCAAAGAAGGATAAACCCTACCTTAAGAGACATTTCAAAAACTGAAATTGAAAAACTTCTCAGCATGGGATTCATTTATCAAATCTCATATATCCAGTGGGTTTCTCCATTAGTTATAGTTCCTAAAAAGAGTTGGAAATGGAGGATTTTTTGGATTATAGAGAATTAATTAAGGTAACTCGTCGAGATTATTTTTTATTACCTTTTATTGATCAAGTCTTAGAAAATTTATTTGGAAAAAGGTATTTTTCGTTCCTTAATGGGATCATTGGGTACAATCAAATAATAGTAGCACCTAAGGATCGAGATAAAACCAATTTTACATACCCATGGGGAACATTTGTTTACAAAGTGTTACCATCTAGTTTATATAATGCTCCTACCACGTTTCAAAGAGCCATGTTGGTAATCTTTTCTAATCTCACCCATGATTGTGTAGAGATTTACATGGATTATTTCACTGTTTATGGAGCAACATAGAGGTAATTGACTATCTAGACAAAGTCCTTTCTAGGTGTGAAAAAATACCAATTGTCCTTAAACCATGAAATTTTTTAATTTATGATGAAACAAGGGATAGTTTTGGGCCATCATGTTTCAGCTGAAGGAATCAAGGTGGGCCCTGATAGGGTCAATATCATTATAAAGCTCCCATCTCCCAAAAACAAAACAGAGGTAAGAAGTTTTCTTGGCCATGTTGGGTACTATAAAAGGTTTATTTCAAACTTTAGCAAGATAGATTCTCCTCTATTTTCTCTCCTAACTAGAGAATCTGAATTTGAATGGACAAAATCATGCCAATAATCTTTTGATACTATCAAAGATAAACTGATAAATATGTCAGTTTTGAGAGGCCCAAATTGGAAGCTTCCCTTCAATATACAAATAGATGTTTCTAATGAAGCAGTAGGGGTTTTCCTTGGACAGCAAGAATAAGGAGAAATGTATTTTATTTATTATATTAGTAAAAACCTTTCCCTTGCTGAAATGAATTACATTGCCACACAGAAAGAATGTCTTAGAATTGCATATTCAATCAATAAGTTTCACCATTATATCACAGGCTATGAAGTGATTGTTCATACTGACCACTTTGTTATTAAGTATCTAATGAATAAACCTTTAGTGCATGGCAAGATTGTAAGGTGGTTGTTTTTACTACAGGAATTTAATATTAAAATCATTAACAAGTTAGGGAAATCAAATGTGTTAGCTGATTTTCTTTCAAGGCTAACCACTTCAGAAGAAGAGGAGCAGGTCAATGATGATTTTTCATATGAACATATGTTTGCAATTTCTACTACCTCTCATTGGTATGAAGATATGGCTTACTAATTGGCTACAGGGAATTTCCCAACCTTTTTCACAGAAAAGCAAAGAAAACAATTGATTAAACAAAGTATGATGTATACAGTTAAATAGAATTCTTTTTAAATGTGGACCTGACCATGTTTTACATAGGTGTGTAGTTGAAGATGAAATATTTGACATACTTAGGGCATGTCATGATGAGCCATTAGGAGGTAATTATTTAGTTTAAAGGACCATTCATAAATTCTTAGGAGTTAGTTACTATTGGCATTCCTTGTTTAAGGATGTCAAAAAGTATGTGTGGAGATGTGATTAATGTCAAAGGATGGGGAAGCCAACATTTACATCCGAGATGCCACTCTAACCTCAAGTTTTCTTGGAACAATTTGAGAAATATGAATTGGATTTCATTGGTCCAATTAACCTAGCCTCTCAAGGGAAGGAGTACATTCTAGTTTGTACATACTATGTCAACAAATGGGTTGAGGTGCAAGAAATGCAATATGCAAGAGATGGGAAGGTTGCAGATTTCTTATATAAACATATCTTTCAGAGATTTGGAGCACCAAGATCCATTGTTTTAGATCAAGGACCATAGTTTATGTTAGGTGTAATCATTTCCTTTATGGTAACATACCAGCTGAAGCACAAGTTATCACCATACCACCCATTGTCCAATGGTCAAGTCGAGGCTACTAACACAGAGTTGGAGAATATCCTAAAACAAATAGTGGATATCTCAAGAAAAATTTGGGTTGAAAAACTACTTGAAGCAATGTGGGCCTACAATACTACTTAGAAAACAACTATATGATTCACTCCTTATGATTTGGTTTATGTGAAGAATCCCATTCTTCCCATAGAATTTGAGATTTAAACTTTGAGAACAGCTACTGAAGTGCGAATTGATTTATCATAATCACAAAAGGTAAGGATTCTTCAACTGAATGAGTTGGATGAGATGAGATTACAAGCATTATATCAAACTGAAATTGTTCAAAATCATAGACAAGTATGACATGAAAAACACATTAAGCCAAGAAAGTTCCAAAAATGAAATTGGACTCTGTTATTTAAATCAAAATAAAAGGATTTCAAAGGAAAGCTACAGAAAATATGGATGTTCCCATACCAAATTGACGAGGTGTTTAGGAATGGGACAGTTCAACTGATCCTCATTGATGGTGAGAAGAAAGTGATGTTGGTTAATGGGCATAGATTAAGGCTATACCATAAACCAACATCCAGATAAGAATTTCAAAAGATTCTTCAAGAAGATTCAGCTTTGAATTGTTTAGAAAAAAATTACGTTGTCTAACTCAACTCAGAACTAAGCTATTTCTCAGCAAGAATAAATGGGAGATGATTGAAAAATAGAAATGGTAGCCATCATCCTCTGAGGCATTGGCTGAAAACCAACAATTGGGGTCGTTGCTTCTATAAATAATAATAATAATCAATGTAGGTGGTTGAAAACCAGCAATGGTGGTCACCACCCCTGAATCATGCAGGTAATAAATGAAGAACAATGTGTGAAGGAAGGATCAAAACAACATCAAAATGATGGCCAATGATGTGATAAATGAAATTAATTAGGTATGCAAAATTGTTCCCTTCTTAAATTTTGTAAAGATTAATTCATGAAATGTTCATTATTGTACTCGTGTAAATTGATTACCTTCCTCATTCATTATGTCTTCCTATGCTTCGCATATCCTAACAAATCCTCCATCCACCTCCATATTAATTGCCACACGTACCCAATCACCTTGAGATCTGTTAAAACCTTTCCCAATTCGTGTTGTTTATTTGTAACCATTTTATTTCCCCTGCCTTTTTCCCAATTTTGCCATTACACTCCTGCACTACTAACCCACTCCATTCTTGTGCTTATTTCCATCTTTGTAATATTGTATTTTCAGTCTTGTGCTCTGTTATTTTTTAATTACCTACTCTACGCACCAATCATGGGGTTAAGAGTTAGGCATGAACCAACAAATTTAGCAGAGCTATTAGCTGATGCAAGGTCAGTTGTAATATTTGAGAAGGAGGGATGTTGGTGGCCATCATCCCCTGAGGCATTAGCTGAAAACCAAAATTTGGGGCCACTGCTTTTATAAATAATAATACGAATAATAATAATAATAAATACATGTGGTTGAAAACTAGCAATGGCGGTCACCACTCCTAAATCATGTAGGTAAAAAATGAAGAACAATGTGTGGAGGAAGGATCAAAGCAACATAGAAATGATGGCTAGTGATGTGACAAGTGAAATTAATAAGGTATGCATAATTATTCCCTTCTTAAATGTTGTAAATTTTAATTCATGAAATTCTCATTATTGTACTCATGCAAATTGACTACCTTCCTCATTCCTTATGTCTTCCCACGCTTCGTATATCCTAGCAAATCCTCCATCCACCTCCATATTAATTTCCACACATACCCAATTACTATCATTATCAGCTTGGGATGTTTTAAAACCTTTCCCAATTCGTGTTGTTTTATTTATAACCATTTTGTTTCCCCTACCTTTTTCCCAATTCTATCATTACACTCCTATGCTACTAACCCACTCCATTCCTGTGCTTATTTCCATTTCTATAACATTGTATTTCTAGTCTTGTGCTTTGTTATTTTCCAATTACCTACTATACACACCAGTCATGGGGTTAAGAGTTAGGCATGAACCAACAAATTTAGCAGAGTTATTAGCTAATACAAGGTTAGTTGTAATATTTGAGGAGGGATGGTTTGATTTTTTGCTTGCATATGAAGATTTTAACATGAAAATGACAAAGGAGTGCACCACAAACATGGAGGAGGGGTATTCTACTATAAAAATTAAGAAAAATCCATTCAATCCCATTATAACTAATCATCTTTTAGGAATACCATAAGAGGGTAAATCAGTTAATAATATAACAACGTATTCTAAAATTATAAAAATATTTTCAGTGGGAAAAAAGGAAAATTTAGAACTAGTTTTGGAGAATAAGGGAAAGGAAAAAGGTATAAAAATAAGTACCCTCCTAAGCCTTGGGCCGACATAGCTAAATGGATAATTGGATATTTTACCTGTGAGGGCCAATACAAAATAGTTTTGGGTCCTGTTTTGAGAATTCTGATCCACCTTCATGATGACCAAGTTAAATCCCAAAACAAAATAAATTTTCCTCAATTCTTGTTTAATTGTCTCCTCTTCCACTAAGAAATTCCATTGGGGTGCCTCTTACTTGAAATTCCAAGGCCTAATACATTTGATTTGCAAACATCAATTTGTTAAGAAAATACATGACATTAAGAAGTGGATGAAATTTTAGAAGAAGTGTTCCCTAGATTCTGAATTGGTTCTAGAGCCATAACCTTTCACTTTTGAGTGCCCTAAGAAAAACCCTAGAACAACTAGACATACACAAACCATCAATGAGCCCCCAAAAGAGAATGTCCCTACTCAAGAAGAACAGGATGTCACTGAAATTATGCAAACCCTACTTAAAAAACCACTTATGTCTCCTCCTCAATCTATGTCACCCTTAGTTCATGTTTCTGAAAAATAAATTGATCAAACCCCAACATTTTTTTTGACTCCTCCATTGTGGAAAAAGCTAAGGAGCCTATGCTAGAAGGAGAACCTAGTTCTCCCCCTGACTCTGACACAATTATGCCACAAGTATTGTCCCTATATAAATTTTAGTTTGAACTATAAATAGCTCAAGAGAGAATTACACATATCCAGCTCCTCCTTAAAACTAAGGAAGCTAGGAGAAAAATCAAAAAATCCAACAATTACATCAGACTGTAGAGTAGTAGGAAGAGGAACCTCTTCAACTCTAGCATGCTTTAGAGGGAAAAGAACAACTTCATTCCCTTAAAATCAAGATAGATGAGATCAACACATCCCTTGCAACTCTACAAGAAAATATACAGGAAACGGAGCATGTGGTCACTAAATATCAACCATCTTAGATAGACTTTGTGTTCCCTCAAATAATTTTCTTGAAATTAATGCTTAAATAGATGGAGGAATTTTATAGGCTCAGAGGAACTGATGACGAGAATAAGGATTCAAAGGAAGAAAACAATTCTCAAGGAGAATGTGCTTAATGTCTGTCGGTTTTATGAACAGGTCATGTCATGTAGGCCCCCATCTAATTTTTATGCATTGTTTTTAAAGGAATTTTTTTCTAAAATAGTAGATTTCTCATGTTCATTCTATGTAATATATTGAATTTTATGATGACAAACAGTTTGTTTGTGCATACACAGTAGGAAATGATGTTTCCAAGAATTTTCTCTATGAATTTTATGTTCACAAATTTCTTCTACCTGAATAGATTGAAGTTCCAATAAATTTATGTGGGAGAGGTCCAACTAAGATCAATCATCTCTACCTTAAGGCATCAGTTTGAATATAGGGAACAAAGGTGAACAAATGTTCAAACATAATTTAATACATGCCTTTTAATGAAGCATGATATTCCATCCCCCATCCATTTTTTCTATAGATATCCGTCTCAAGTATATTTCTTGTAGTTGGTGGATCGGTATGAATAAATTCTGAGAACGTGTGTCAAAAATTTCATGGAGCAAGCACTCTCAATGTTCAATGTTAATTTCATTTCTTGTCAATTGAGGTATAAACTGCTTACAGAGCATTATAAGAAGAAGGAGGTGATTTCACCCACCAACCTTTGATGGTCATTGAAAAGGTCCAAGGATCTCTATAAGATCATTCTAAAAATGCATGAGAAGTGGATTGTAATGAGCTATAGGCCTCCATTATTAATTTCCACAGTACCATGATGGAATTACATAATTGATCAGTTAGAGAACAGTTATACCACTTGGAGGAAGTTGGTCATTAAGTTCTTTGGGTTCTATAATATTGAATTGGATGAGACTTGGCAAACCTTTTCCAGTGAGTACAATTGTTCAAGGATAGTTGAACAATTGAATAGGTAGCAGGAGGACCTGCTAGATATTAAGTGTGGGGGGGTGATAAGCCCCTATTTTACCATGTTTTATCCCATATAAAACCTTATGTTATTTTGGTATCACTTTACATGATGTATAATATTGGTGTTTTATAGTTAATACTTTACTATGTTTTGTAAGGAAATGTTGTGCATATTCTTTTTATTTTTATCTTGTTATTGATTTTTCAAATCTAGATTGAATGAACATTTATGAGTATCAACCATATATTTAGGAAAGCATATGTTAAATTTCATCACATGAGTTTAGTGCAGACTAGCATAGGACTCATTTGTGCACTAGCACAGGACTTGCCTTATAGCACAGGACTCAGCTTTGTATTAGTGCAAGACTCATCGTGGATTGCATGACTCATCCATATCACCAATTCAAAATCACTTAATATGAGGCAATTTCACAAAAGAGATAAATGGATCAGATGGTTGAACTGTGAGTTGATACAACTAGCACATCCATTACCACAATGAAATGAGTAAGAAACATGTATTATTACCTCAATATTTATGCAAATTATGAGGGCCATGAAATCCTAACTAAAATTTAGTTTCTTAAAGACGTGATGTAGACAAACACTTATGAACTTATGATCATCATGATTATAAGGAATCAAATTCAGGATATTCAATATCTTCTGGCATCGATTGACTATCTCAAGGAGTCAATTACAGGCCTCATATATAGTTAACAAGATTTAGTTCAATCCAAACATGGCATAGATCAATCCTTCCATGATTGTAATTCTTAGAACAACTAGTTGTTGTTATATTCATCATCTAGTTAAGTAGTTGTTAATTTCTAATAACCAGTCCTCTTCTAGAGAGACTAATGTTTCTATGAATATAAAAGGGCGAATGTAATAGGAATAGGAGTTATTCAGCTTATTGTAAAATTAGTTCTTTTAATTCAATAAACTACAGATTCATGGAAAATATTTACTATTGTGATTATCAATGTTGAACCTGATCGAAGGGAAGGAAAAAAATCCACTCCTCCCCAATGAGAAGGGGTGATTTACTATTCATTTCCTTTCTGTATTTTGCCTTGATTTGAATTAGTAGCATTACATTATTTCAAGTACCTTTAATTTTATATTCAATAGTCTTGTAGACACCTAAAATTGGTTATCCAATTTAGTGTCCCCCGTGCGCGTTTGTCTTCTCGGGTAACCTGGGGCATGTTTACATCACCACTTCTCCCTTAGGGTATTATTTAATATTTGATTTAAACATTTATCCTAAGTTTATTTCACCCCATTATGTTTTACCAATAGATAATTAATATTAACTATTTAATTATATTTTCTACATATATCTTAACCACTTATCTACCCCATATCAATTCCTAACCTCCCATATCTATTTTATCCATCTATCCCGCCTATTTCTCCTCCTCCCAAACCAAGTAGCGGGATATATCCCGTATTTGAGGTGGAAGGATCACTTTCATCTTTCCAAAAATCACCCCTTTTGGCCATTTCGGGAGTCTGTTCCTTGATCGGCGCCGACCGGTACTCAGTCGACACTGATTTTTCAGAACGGCACCAATTTCATCTCGGTCGGCACTAATTACAAATACAGGGCCAGAATTCAGTTATGGTTAGACAAAAAGAATGACAGAGCGTTTTGAGCATCAAGTCTGAGCATTATCTATCAAGTGAGAGTGAATCCTTTCCAAATTAATCCCTAAGAAGAGTACCATTACTCTGCTCCTACCACATCGACATCGAGAGCCTCCATCGATCTCTTGGTGACTCTATTCTTACATCTAGCACAGGTGGAGCCTTGTTAGTATCCCTATGGCTCTTGCTCTAGCAGAGATCGACAATCTAGCTTCCACTCTCTGTTTCTCAATATTCCTCTAATTTTCCCCGAGTTGACACCGACCGTACCCAGTTGACGCCAATTTTGTCTAGTCGACACTGACCTATCTCAATCAATGCCGATTTTCCTAATCGACGCCGATCTACCTGCGGACAGGTAAAATAATTCAGGGAACACAAATCTAGCATTGTTTTCACACTTTCCCATTTTTTATTGGTTTCTATCTGCTGTTTACTTTTCTGTCTGTCATTTTTAATCAAAATATAGACATTTACTTACATCTTTTATCATGTATGCTTCTTTCCTTAATTGAAAACGTGGACTGACATCCGCCGAGGGAGCTTATCGCTTCCCGGACCCGCTTTTTGGGCAGTCCACCCAAATATATTTTAACGTGGTCTTTTTCTGTCAAGCATCTATGTCTCGCAAGTTTCTTGGATCTACTTTACAAGATCACTCGTGTGCGCCTGTCTTGTCTACATCGGCATTCTTTTCCATCTACATCTTCAAATCTTGTCTTATCTATCAGGTATCGATTTCATTTGAGTTTTTCAGGGTTTTTGTGTTTAGTTTGGTACATTAACTTGGACAGGTAACAAGCGCGAAATTCTTGATCTACATTCTAGCACGCCCGGTGGGACCCAACCAAAGTCCCTTATTGGTAAGTTCATTTCTTTTCCAGTTTTGAGCTTCTGCTTTATTTCTTCACTATTTTTCGTCAGTTCTCCATAGCATTTACTTCCTTCATTTTGGTCTCACTTCTTTCACTTATAATTTGCAAAGTTAAAGTTTCTTCTTTCTTGCAAAACTAAATTCCAATTCCTATTTCGAAGATCAATAAATATTTCATTTGATTTCAAAATTACATTCTTGATCCATCTTCTTTTTGCAAAATTGTTATTTTATTGAAAGTTTTCTAGTTCTTTAAATAGAAATTTTCATTCTACTATCATCTGGATATATCTTTCTGGATTTGTTGGGTGTTTGCTTAACCTTTTCTTGTGGAGCACATTGCTTGTTCATGGGATTGTTCAAGGGGAAGAGCTCAACAACGCGCTTTTTGAAGTCCACACACCTTGGAGAGCTAAATCTACAGGTATTCCTCTTTTACGGTGTTTTCTCCTTTTTAAGAACTTAAAAAGAACTTGTTTGTTTGTTTTCTATCACATTCAAACATTTTGATTTTGGCACTTAAAAAGAATTCAATCACATTTGGGAAAGAATTTGTTTGACTTGTCTTCATCGAAATCCAACACTTCATTCTTAGTGCTTAAAAAGAACTTTTCCTTTGTCATTTCTGTTGTATGCTATTCATCTAGTTTTCTAAATAGGCTGGAAAAATTAATCAAAATCAGTAGTGACACTATTTGATTTTTATTTTTCACCCTTGCACACAAAGCCAAAATCACTAGGTATAAAGCATCAAAACAAAAATTCCTCCCCTGGCCTCGCCTACTTGGAAGTGACATCCAAGAGGAAGAGCCTATGCGGTACTCGGGCCGCGCTATAAATTCACACAAGTTCTAGTATATATTGGCAAAGCACCCGACTCCCTTATCGCAGCGGTGTGTGAAGTGTGGGGGTAGGCCCCTATATCAAGCCACGTACTGGTATTTTACTGAAGTGCCTTCGGGACTCCTCCACAAAACATTCCCCAAACCATCCTTAGTTTGGCTATCTGAGTAGTTCCTGTTCTAAAAAGCCTTCCCTAATATTTTCTTTCTTAAAAGCAGGAAAATTTAAAAGAGATAATCACCTACACTGCTTGAATTGTCTGTGCATTAGTTAGGTCAATCTTCTTTTTCTATATTTCTGCTTGTTTGTGATGGTCATCACTTGGTTACAATCCAGAAGAATGGCTCAACTGGCCCCTTCTTCCTCTGAGATCACCACTAGTGTGGATGTTTCGGCACCCCTCAGGTCTTCCTCGGGACCGCTATTAGTTGGTTCCCCATCTTGGTCATATAATCCTTTCTATCAGCCTAAAGCAATCCCATCACATCCAGCTTCCCCCATTCCTTCAGAAATATCATCTGCTTCTGATATAGAGTATGTTCCTTGTGGGGATCTTGAATTTCAGGCGCTCCTTGATTGCAATCCGGTAGCCCTTATGGACTATCTAGTACATAAGTTTGTTCGAATATCTGATCAGGGACCACCAATTCAACAAGTTTACGATTATCCTCGTGAACCATCCCAGGCTTTTGTAGAACAATTAGCATCCTTTTTCTTGCCTCGAACCACGGAAGAGGGTGGTGCACCTGTGCCTCCTTTTTCTCTTCCACTGACCATGTCGACTAGTTCTCAAATAGTCTTGCCTATTCCTAACGCCGCAGTTACCTCTACTATTCCACAACCTACTTCTGAGAAGTCATCTTCTCGAGCTATAATGGGTGAACCTGCGCACCCAAAAATTGTTGTTAATTCTTCTATGCCATCCATTGTGTCCCAGGGTCAATACCTCTTTATGAATCAGCCCCCTTCTACGAGTCAGTTGGTTCCTGCTTCTTGTCCTCCAATCGGTCTTTCTTCCAATGTTCCAGTGACAATGACCTTCACCCATCCTCTAGCGTTGGCACCGTTAATAGCCAATCTGGTAGTCAAAAGCCTCATTCAGACCTTGTTCCCCACCATGTCCAATCAAATTAACACCCATGTTCCTCAATCCATTCTGATTCAGTCAACAAGTGTAGGAGCCCACCAATCACAGGCTCCATCTTTCATTCAACCACCTTTTTCTCAACCACTTGTCATCTCACAGCCTATCTATACACAGGCTCCTTCACAACAAATACCTCACCAGGCATCACCCAGAATGCTTGGTTATTCCTCTTATCATCCTGTTAATCAACAGATGAATCCCCCATTGACGCCTCAACAAAATCCACCATTCACTTCTTATGTAGGACATACCAGTATGCCTCCTCAATCTGACGTGGTCCAAATTCTTTTCAAGAAAATCACAGACCTAGAAGCCTCCACCAAAGGGGCTCGTCCTTCATACTCTTTTGAAGAAGTGTGTAATGAACCCATTCATCCATCAGTGGCTTTTAAGCCTTATCCTCCTCAATGGGAACTTCCTAAGTTCTCAAAATTTCATAGTCGGGAGGATCCTCAACAACACTTGCGAGCATTCAAACACGCTTGCTACCTGATAGTCCAAGATCAGGAGCTTATGCTCCGTACTTTCCTATGTCTCTAGCAGGGCCTGCTTTAGACTGGTATAATAACATTCCCCAACATTCCTTGTTTTCTTTCTCTCAATTGGCCCAGATGTTTGTTGAAAACTTTTCAATAAACATCGCACATAAGATCTCGATTACAGATCTTTATAACATTCGTCAATTCGATGATGAGTCTATTGCAGATTTTGTCACTCGTTGGAGAGGGATAATAAACCAATTATCTTTCTCCCTTCCTCAATCTCAACAGATCAAGTTGTTTACTCGATCTTGTGCTAATCATATTTCTTCCACTTTAAGGATCCAAACTTTTCATACATTTGAAGAAGCCTTTACGATGGCACGCAAACTTGAGTCCCGCGCCATTGAACAAGGGAAGTTAAAACTTTTCTCTAAATCTAAACCAGATTTTTCTCGGTTTAAAAAAACAAACCCTTTCGCTTCTAACAAAGACAAGAATCAGGGGTCCACTAACGCTATCATATTAAAAAAACCATGTGCCGATAACACTTCTAATCAAACACCATAGAGAGACTCCTCATCTTCTCAAAAAGGACCCTCATCATCTCGATCTTTTACTTCGTTGGGGGAATCATATGCTTCTATCTTGGAAAAAATGTTGGAAGTTCACATGATCGAACTTCCCCCCATTAGGAATTTTGATGAAAACCAAAAACGTCCATTCTGGTATAGGGAAAATGACTTCTGTCATTATCATAGAACCAAATGCCATGACATTGAACGATTTATGACCTTCAAAAATCTTGTCTAGAAATTCATTGATAAAGGTGAGCTCATCCTGGATAACCCAAATGCTCCCCCAAATCAGGCGCTTGATGTTTTTAAACAACATTTTCCCAATCATTCCCCGAACAATGATGCTTCAGAGTCTCAAAAACCAAACACTCATACTATCAGCTTCATTTCTACTGAAGAATCTTCTTCTAAAACTAAGCCATCTACGAACACATCAACCGAATCAGAACCTCCTGCCACTCTGCTAATCGCTAGGATTCCACCATCTTCAGACACCCCGTCTTTGAATATTCCCACATTATTAGAGACGGATTCATCTCCCTCTGTCTCTTTATCTGATCTTCTGTCTATACCCGAGACAATGTCATCCTCATCTGTCTCATTGTCAGATATTCTTTCGATGCTCGAGGAAATTACATCCCTTCGAGTTTCCACCTCGAATACATCTACTTCTGTTTCTCCCATTTTTGTTGTGACTATGCCATTGGTAAACATACCTATATAGTTGTACCAACTTCAATGGAAGCGTCTTCAATTTTGACCCTTCCCGTTTCCTTTCCCACAGTAGTTACACCCTCAATTACTGTACCAGAAGTACCTCCCTCACAAGGAATTGCTTCTTCATCATCCACTTCTTCCATCACCGATACTATTTTTCCTATTAAGGGAAAATCTAAAGAAATAGCACCGGCACCTACACTCTCGGTTCCTGAACTTAAACCAAGACAACTAAAGTCTAACGTTACATCATTAGTACCTCCTCATCTCCTTCCCCCAAAAAGGCTACAATCACCTTATGCGGTTGAAGTTGTCACCATCCCTGAAAAAGGAAAACCCATATTTTAGACTATTAAGACTCTTGGTGCTTTCCCTCAAAAATCTCTTTCTGCGCCTCATAAAAGATTAGATTTATCAACTGGGAAGGTGTCTTCTTCTACAATACCATCGGAACCATCATCTTCTTCTTCTACAACACCTTTGGTGCCTTGTAAAGTGAATTCACAGACTAGAGAGGCATCACCTCTTTTATCAGGACAATCATCATCATCACCAAAAGCCAAGGCACCCTCTGTTCCTCCTGATCAGACCTATTTTGGGAGCTCCTCCCTCATCTAAATCAGCATTATCTAAATCATCATCTGTTTTGATCAAGCAGCCTTCCCTATCTCTGAAGACCACAACACTTGTCACATCTTCATCATTCTTCAAAATCTATCTTAGGAGATCCTCCTCCATAGAAATCAATCATGCCTCACTTGCTTCCATCTCAAGTGTCCAAGGCTGCTTCTCCCGATGTCTGAAAAAGTAAAATGATCCCTAAAAAGACTGTCAAACCAGACATGCAGGTTCTTTTACCTCGGCAGTCTGTGGAGGTAAAAGAGGCACCTCCATCATCTCTGTCCTCATCTTTGTCTACCGGATTCTATACTGAAATTCTTCACCAACTTATCTAGTCTTCATCCATATCCCTTCCTCTGATCAAACCCTATAATCCTAAAGGAGTAAAACCTTCCTGGTTCAACTCTGATTTGATTTGTGCTTACCATCGCACTCCAGGACATGACACCGAGGGATGTAAATCCCTTCAATCTGTCGTTAACAGTCTTTTGGAAGAAAGTGATCTTCTGTTGGAAGAAGAGGAGGAACAAGTATCTCCTATCATCTCAACCACATCTGAGCCTCAACGATCTACTCAGGCCTCTAGTTCTATTAATTCCACGTTGGATGGTCTTCCACCTTCTCAAATCGACACGATTCATATCGCCACTAGAACACAACAATATGATAATCTATCATCATCTACAGCTCGGCCACGGGTTGTCATTTCTGCAGCCCCTGAAGGCATTCCTCCTTCCACATTAGCCTCGAGAACTAGGGTCTCTATTCGTGCTTCACCTTAGGCTCAAATTCCCGTGTCAGTAGAGGAGAGTGTTATGAAACAACTTACCCATGCTCCGATCAAAATGTCTCTTTTTGACCTCATTCACTCATCTCCACAACATCGCCAAGATTTGATTGATAATCTATGCCATATCGCAGTGAATTTAGATGAGCCCCAACCTTTCGAGATGATTGTTGGATTGAATAAACCGTCAACCTCCATTTCTTTTGAAGATTCAGAAATTCCTTCCCTTTCTTTCGAGGATTTGGAGGCTCCCCTCTTTATCACAGTTCAAATCAACAACACTACGTTAAAACGCACTATGATTGACAGTGGTGCTGCACTCAACGTCATTTCCTCACACACATTCGAGAAACTTAAGTTACCAAAGAACGTAGTGTCACCCCCACCTTTCACCCTTCGATCATTTAACGATCAGCTGGCAGTTACTTTAGGAACTGTGGTCCTGCCCATTCGAGTAGGTAAGAAGCTGCTTCACGAACTCTTTTACATTGTTGAAGGGAAATTCCACTACAATATGATCCTCAGACACTCCTGGATTTGTGCAATGCATTGTGTCCCATCAACCCTCCATCGATGCTTAAAATATCAGTATGAGGTAAAAATCTATACTCATCCAGGAGATCCTTTTCCTTCTGCACAATGCGACATGACCATAGGGTCTGCCCCTCTAAAGGAGAATGCTTGTTCTCTTGACGAGGCTTCATCCTCTTCCATACCTGAAACAAAACTACCAGATTTACAAAATCTAGAAGAGACATTGCAGCGTTTCTCACTAGGAGAGCTTCCTCTTCTCTCTTTTGACACCCATCTCAAACCTAATGAGTATGGTAGACCAGACAAACAACCTGAATATCAGCCAGGTCTCGGTCACATCATCACCATTGGTCTGCCCAATCAACAGACTAACTTCATTTACGGTGGTCTTGATACACCTCACTATCACCTGGATTCTCCTCCTAGGGCCAAACCCTATTCAACAGGGTTTGATTGTCTACAGAATCCCACGTTTGCAAAAACTTATTTATATCGATGCGTGTGGAAGGGTTTTGGCCTGGGAAAGTATGAACAAGGTGTGCATGACCTCACGTCCATTCCAACTCTCAAACCACATCAAAAATTTGGTTTAGGATTTAAACCTCTTTCAAAAGCCACCATCACTATTCTCGATGAGCCTCTTCCCATTGAGGAACCATCTTCTCCCGCTAGGTCAGAAGCATCATTTGATGTGGATGACACCATTTCCATCCCGTCTAACTTTTTTTTTAGTCAATACCATTTCCTTAGGGCCGCTGACCTATAAAACTAATAACAAATCCACTTCCATACCATTAGTCTTCCCTGAAATAGTTGGAGACGACTCTCCTACTATCAACACTATCCACTGTGTGGATGATGATTCTGTCCTCACCTATCTGGGGGCAGAGGATTCCTATCTTCCTAAAACCATTCCTTCTGACACATCTACGCTTCTTAATGAAGCCACTGTCGATCTTAATATAGGGACTTCTAAAGACCCTCGCATCATTAAGGTCGGCCAATCTCTTAATCCACAGGAGTTAGGAGACTTTACCACTTTTCTTTCCAACCATCGTCAAGCCTTCACTTGGTCATATGAGGATATGCCAGGACTCAATCCCGATATCGTGGTCCACAATATCGTTACTCTTCCAGACATCAAACCGGTTAAGCAAAAATTACGTAAAATGCACCCTCGAGTAGCCCTTCTTGTTAAAGAAGAGTTGCAACATTTGCTTTCTGCTAACTTCATCCAACCCATTGATTATCCACAATGGGTTTCAAATGTAGTACCAGTAACCAAAGCTACTGGGAAGATTCGAATTTGTACCGACTTCTGGGATCTTAATCTTGCTTGTCCAAAAGATGATTTTCCTCTACCTAATATCGACCAACTCATGGATTTAACGGTAGGTCACGAGATGCTTTCTCTTATGGATGGTTTCTCTGGGTATAATCAAATTCTCATCACACCAAAGGACCAACATAAGACTTCCTTCATAACTCCTTGGGGGAATTTTTGTTATCGTGTCATGCCTTTCGGTCTTAAGAACGCAGGAGCAACCTATCAACGAGTAATGACCTACATCTTCCATGATCTCTTACACAAAACCATGGAAGATTATGTCGATGATCTCCTTGGTAAATCCAAATTCCGTCAGGATCATATTTTCACTCTTGCACCTCTCTTTGAGAGGCTCATTCACTTTTGTCTTCACCTAAATCCATCTAAGTGCGTGTTTGGAGTTCTCACTGGTAAACTCTTAGGCTTTATCATTTCTATTAGGGGTATTGAAGTGGACCCCACAAAAATAAAAGCTATCCTTGAGATGCCTCCCCCTTCTAACTTAAAGCAACTCCACGGTCTTCAAGGACACCTTCAATCAGTACGTCATTTTATCTCACAACTTTCAGACCGTTGTCAACCTTTTCATCATCTCCTCTGTAAGAATGTTCATTTTGAATGGGATGAGCATTTCCAAAAGGCCTTTGATGATCTCAAAGCTTATCTTCTTTCCCCACCTGTGCTTACACCTCCATGCGAGGGGGAGCCATTCTATCTTTATATTTCTATGACTAACCATGCTTTGGGAGCCATGATCTCACATCGGGATGCTAACAGTAAAGAACAAGCCGTCTATTACATCAGTCGCACTCTCCATGAGTATGAAACACGTTATTCCGAAGCTGAAAAGTTGTGTTGTGCTCTCTTCTTTGCAACTTCTAAGCTTCATCACTACCTCCTCAATCACAAAACTTACATTGTCACAAGTGTCAATCCACTCAAGACAATGCATGTGAAGCCTTATCACAATGATCGTATCACTCGTTGGCTCATGCTCATGACAAAATTTGATCTCGAGTTTATTCTGCAAAAATATATCAAGGGTCAGGTCATTGCAGATCAATTAGTTGATGCTCCTCTTCCAGACACTCAAGTCCCCCTTGCTCAATTCCCTGATGAATATATCCAACAAATTGATTTTGGTCTTTCTCCATTTAAAGTAAAACTCTTCTTTGATGGATCCAAATGCTAGCAAGGGGGAGGTGCAGGTTTCATTATGATTCCTCCTTAGGGTGCACCTATCCCAGTCACACATAAACTTAACTTTGAGTGTACCAATAATATGGCTGAATATGAAGCTCTTGTTTTAGGTCTTCAAAACGCCATTAATCTTGGTGCCCGCTATATCGACATCTTTGGTGACTCTAAACTCATCGTTAATCAAGTCACGAGTGTCTATCAATGCAAAAATGATATCCTGTAAAAATATCGTGATATCGTTCTCTTTCAACTGCAATATTTTGATAAATTCACTATCCAAGCTATTCCTCATACTGTGAATCGATTTGCAGATACAATGGCTTCATTAGCCTCATTTATTCCACCTTTTACCGAAGACTCGCGACTTTATGTGGCTGTGCAGCGATTAGATCAACCATCTCATCTCAGGAAACTAAATTCAATCAATACCGTCACAACCAATACTCAAGATGAGTGGTATCAACACATCGTTGATTATCTATCTCATTAAGTGCTTCCTCTAGATCTAACTTCCAATGGTAGAAGATCTTTTATCCTATGCGTTAATCACTATACTATTCTAGGCAGAGTCTGTTAGGATTAAATATTATTATCCTAATATTAATTATGCATAGTTTAAATTATTTAATTAATTTTATTAATTAAATAATAATTGTTATTTGGTTATATGGTTAATCAACCATATTTGTCTTTTATTTCATACTGTTATATTGTTGTGAACAATATATTTGTATCTATTCATTTCCTGCTTCCCGGATGTTATTGGAAGCTTATTCATTCTGGCATTTGGTTGCACCTGTGCAACTTATTCTCCAGTATGTATTTGGCTGTGCAATATCTATAAATATTGCAGCCCATTCTCTGTAATGGTTGATTGATTGAGATTAATAAAGTGATCAGGCTTCCGTCCCTGTTTTTCAATCATCATTTGGTTTCAGAGCAGGTTGAAGGAGATTTGAGGATTGCAGAAGAGGTTGAGGAGCATTGGAGAAGCTTTTGCAAGCAAAGGAGAGCCAGAGTTGCCTCCTGCAACTTCCCAGCCCCATCCCTTGCAATACCACAATCAAATTCTTCAAAACCGCCATTAAATCTATGTAAAACCGTGTATAGTCTTTGCAATTCAAGCACAAGGAGGATAGAATCCACCAAGGAAGAGATTGCAAGCTCAAAGGAGGGGAGAAAATTGATAGAAGTGCTATACACAGTCAAAACCACCTTCTTTCACGCAAAACCGCCTTCAAAAACCGTTGGTCACTTTTCTCTTTGTTGGAAAATTCGTTCAAAACCGGATTTCCAAAACCGTGGTTTTATGAAAAGGTATGGTTTTACAGTTTGGAAGTGTTTAATTATAAATTTCTCTTTATACATACTTGTTTAGCTTAGCCGCCCAAGTGGCTAGCATAACTTTTGTAAGACACTTCCCATCAAGAGAGGTCAAGGGGTCAAATCCCCCTCCCTCACCCACTACCAAATTTGGCAAATTTTTTGGCAGAACTGCTAAATTTAGCAAATTTTTTGAATTTAGTTATAACTAACTAAATTTAGTGGAGAAATCCCTAATTTAGGGTAAAAAAAATTTCTCCCATTCGGCCTGGTTTTTCATTTTGGACATTTTTTTCAAAAGGAGACCCATCTAAAAATTGCATTTTCATCTTTTTTTTGCAATTTTTAGCATTTTGGGTCGTATTGGGCTCAGGAGGCCACCAGGACTCGCGAAACAGAAATTTTTGCCTGCCATTCAAATTGTCTAGTTTTTTGAATGTAAATTATATACTGCTACATATTGTACTAATTTGCAGGTTGTCATAGTCAACTGCAAACTTTGTAACTGCTCAAAAAGTGGCAGGATTGTCATCAAAAATAATAAAAAATTGGTTCTGTAACACTCACGAGATCCTAGATCTCATTCGCAGCGTTTGGTATATACGGTGCCTCTGGGAAGCGCTTACGGGTAAAGCCGTCATGACTACTACTGCACTTAACGCCTAATATAGCTGCAACAACATCGTTTGGGCATCGTCCCTTTAAATCGACGGGGAGTAATAAGGTCACAGTGCACACACTATGAACCATCCCATCCGTCTGTGAACGATTGCAAGACATAAATCCGGACTGAGAAACTATCCAAGTATATAGCGAAGTTACGCACGCGTATGAGGATATTTCTTTGAGCCGGGTGTCAATAATCACACAGACCCCATCAGTACTGTCTTGGTACCACGTATTGAATTATTTCACGTACGTTAACGCCTCTTTCACGTACCGCCGGGTATATAGAAAGGGTGAGCTTCTTCCACGTACCGACGGGTATATCGGAAGGGCGCGTATATAGAAAGGTTCGATATATCAGACTGACGGTATATAGATTGGGAGACCTAATACCTAGAGTGATAAGAGCCAAACCCTGTCAGTGATCTCTGCAAAATGGGCACCAATGCCCCCAAATTTTTTCTTCCGGATTCACAATTGCTCAGAGGAAGCAACTATGCTGCATGGAAGACAAAAATAAAGACACAGCTTGAGTTTGAAGAAATCTGGCCTGTTGTGACTGGTACTCTAACCAGATCACCAACTGATGCAACACAACAACGACAGTTTGATAGAGCAGATCAGAAAGCAAAACTCATCATCTTGTTTGGAGTGTCCGACGATGTGCAAGCCCACATTCGAGATGCCACATCAGCAAAAGAAGCATGGGATAAGCTGAGCACAATATATGAGGCCAAGAACAAGAATGTCATACTCAATTTGCAGAGTCAGTTACATACATTGAAGTTCAAGCAGAATGAGAAAATTGAAGCCTTCCTAAGAAGAGTTGCAGAGTTGAGGGCTTCACTTCTAGCCCTAGGAGAAGAGGTCAAAGATGAATCTCTCATTCCCATTGTTCTGAGAGCTCTCCCTTCTTCTTACCGCATTTTTGTCACAACTCTAAACTTGTCAGATACGACAATTAGTTTTGACAAGCTAGTAAACCTACTGCAACAAGAGGAAGCAATGCACAATAAGGATGATGAAGAGGAGCAGGCACTGTCTTCACATCAAAAATGGAAAGGAAAAGGTAAAGGAAAACCTAAATCCTATCAGAAATCCCCACATCAGAATCAGTATCATGGGGACAATCAACAGAAGAAGCGATGTCCAATTTGCAAAAGAGGACATGACTTACAAGATTGTTGGTATAACACTTATAAGAAAGGTTCATCAAGCAACTCTGGACCATAACAACAACAATCTTACAAGGGACATTCTCACAACTATCACGGGCAGAAAAAGGGGAACTGGAATAGAAGACCCCACCAACAAGGTAATATTGCTGAGCAACAAGAACAGTCAGACAATGAAGACTTCTTGTTCACTACTCGATCAAGTGAACCATCCACGTCATCTAGTGATGTCTGGTATGTTGATTCGGGAGCCACTTGACACATGACCGGCCACAGAGACTGGTTTATTTCAATGAGGGACACGCCATCGAAAAATCATGTTTCGTTGGGAGATGATTCTTCATATACAGTTCAGGGGATTGGAAACATTTCTCTACCCCTTGGTTCACGCAAATGCAGACTATCAGATGTTCTATATGTCCCTGGGTTGACAAAGAATCTTCTTTCGGTCAGTCAACTCCTAGATCACAACCTGAAAATTGACTTTGATAGTCAATCCGGCAAGAAAATGTGTTTGATTCGAGATAAATCTAGAGGCTCGAAAATAATTGCAAAAGCCTCAAATGTGGGACGTATGTTTCAACTTGATTTCATTCACAAAAATGATCAAGCACTTGTGGCTAAAAACTCCACCTCAGCCCAGTTGTGGCATCGGAGATTTGGTCATGTAAGTTTCAAATATCTCGAAACACTTCACCGGTGTAATATGGTACATGGGCTACCATCTCTTCAGAAGGATACAGACAAGTGTCCTCACTGCTTAGCAGGAAAACAACACAGAGTTTCATTCCAAAAGAGTACTTTTCGAGCTCATGGTAAACTTGACCTGGTTCATACCGATCTTTGCAGTCCGATGCAGCCAAGTCATTCTGGGTTCCAGTACTTCATGCTTTGTGTTGACGACTATTCACGGAAAATGTGGATTTTTTGTCTTCGCAAGAAAAGTGAAGCCTTTGAAACATTCAAAAAGTTCAAAGTAGCAGTTGAGAAAGAAACTGGTCATCACATCAGAACTCTCCGCTCAGATCGAGGGGGGGAATTCACCAGTGATGAGTTCAAAGAATACCTACAAACTCATGGGATTCGTCGACAAATGCCTCCTCCACACACACCGCAGCAAAATGGTGTTGTCGAGAGAAGAAATCGTACTATCATGGAAATGGTGCGATGCATGATCGATGATTCTAGACTTGCAAAGACATTTTGGGCAGAAGCAGCAAAAACAGTAGTGTATTTGTTGAACAGAGCACCCACAACTACTCTTGATGGAACTACACCACAAGAAGCATGGTCAAAAAGGAAACCATCCATTGCACACCTCAGAGTATTCGGGTGCAAAGCCAGCATGCACATACCCAAACAGAACAGAAAGAAATTGGACATGAAGTCACAAAATCTCATCTTCATTGGATACAGTGAAGAGACTCTTGGGTATAGATTAATGGATCCTAAGACCAGAAAAGTCTACACAAGCAGAGATGTTGAGTTTTTCGAGAAGAAGGAAGCAGAGACTCCTCCTCCGGACTCGCAAGATGTAGATTTTTCACCTATTGTAAAAACTGAAGCTAATGTTCCCTCAGAAGATGAAAGTGATGATGGGGATGATGGTGTTGATCAAATAGAACCACAACCCATGGGAACAGTTCAACGTATGCCTAAATGGTGTACAAGTACATTACGAGATGCAAGATTGGATGCTCCACCGGATACATCCACCCCTGGACCACAGACTCGCAGTAAAGCAAGAGAAGAAGTTAACTTTGCTTTGATGAGTAGAGTTATTGAATCAGATGAGCCCTCTACAGTCCAGGAAGCCCTACAGTCAAAAGCTTGGAAAGATGCCATGGATTCTGAATATCAATCAGTGATGAAGAATAATACTTGGCAGCTTGTTGATCTTCCACCAGGGAAGAAACCCATTGGATGCAGATGGATATTAAAAACCAAGTACAAAGCAGATGGGATAGTGGACAAGTGCAAAACAAGACTTGTAGCAAAGGGGTATGCACAGAAAGAAGGCATTGACTATGAGGAGACATTTTCTCCCACAGCTAAGATCAAAACGATCAGAATGATATTTGCTCTAGCTGCTCAGTTTGGATGGAAAGTTCACCAAATGGACGTAAAAAGTGCCTTTCTGAATGGAGATTTACAAGAAGAAGTCTACATGACTCAACCGGAGGGATATGTTGTACTTGGTCAAGAAGAAAAGGTATGCAGACTCAGGAAATCTCTGTATGGCCTCAAACAGGCACCTCGGGCATGGTACATCAAGATTGATGAGCATCTTGTACAACATGGATTCGTCAGAAATCCATACGATCCCAATCTCTACCTCAAAAAGTAAGGGGGGGAGATGGTGATTGTTGTAGTTTATGTCGATGATCTAGTCATCACTGGCAGTTCAGTGAAGATGATTGATGAAACGAAGAAAGATCTTAAGCGATCATTCGACATGACAGATCTCGGGCTTATGCACTACTGTCTTGGACTAGAAGTATGGTAGAAAGAGAATCACATCTTTGTTTCTCAGATGAAATATACCAAGACAACGCTCGAGAATTTTAGGATGATGGATTGCACACCAATTGTTACACCTATGGAGAATAGATTACAGCTATCTCGTTCAGATCCATCTCCTGAGGTAAGTGCCACTCTCTATCAGCAGCTGATTGGGAGTCTCATTTACCTGACCTACACTAGACCAGATATCAGCTTTGCAGTGAGCTATCTATCCAGGTTCATGCAGGAACCCAAAATTTTTCATTGGAAAGCAGCAAAGTGCATTTTGAGATATCTCAAAGGATCAGTGGATCTTGGTCTAGAATACAAGAAGAATGAAAACTTCTTCTTGACTGGATATTCAGATTCAGATCATGCAGGTAACATTGATGATAGAAAATCCACATATGGATTTGTATTCTTTATGGGATCTAGACCAATACCATGGGGAAGTAAGAAAAAACACTTTGTTTCTCGCTCTTCAACAGAAGCCGAGTATCGTTCTGCAGGAGAAGCTGTCTGTGAAGCGATTTGGCTACGTCGCATACTAGAAGGACTTGGAATACCACAGGACAAACTGACCACCATGTATGTTGACAATGAAGGTGTTCTCAAACTTGTTCGTAATCCATTTTTTCACGAGAGAACAAAGCACATTGAAGTTCAGGTTCATTTCATACGTGAACATGTGTTGAAGCATAACATCTAGCTTCAGTTTTGTCCAACTGCTGAACAACGAGCAGATATTTTCACAAAGTCACTTCCACGTGACAAGTTTGAGTTGTTCAGAGCATTTCTCTCCTCATCTCTTTAGACAATGCACAATTAAGGGGGGGAATGTTAGGATTAAATATTATTATCCTAATATTAATCATGCATAGTTTAAATTATTTAATTAATTTTAATAATTAAATAATAATTGTTATTTAGTTATATGGTTAATCAACCATATTTGTCTTTTATTTCATACTGTTATATTGTTGTGAACAATATATTTGTATCTATTCATTTCCTGCTTCCCGGATATTATTGGAAGCTTATTCATTCTGGCATTTGGTTGCACCTGTGCAACTTATTCTCCAGTGTGTATTTGGTTGTGCAATATCTATAAATATTGTAGCCCATTCTCTGTAATGGTTCATTGATTGAGATTAATAAAGTGATCAGGCTTCTGTCCCTGTTTTTCAATCATCAGAGTCCTCTACAAACACGACTTTGATGGTATTTTGCTTCGATGCCTCAAAACCCCTTAATCATTTAAAGCTATCAAGGAAGTCCACGATGGTATCTGTGGTGGACATTTTAGTGGCTTGGCTGTAGCTAAACGCATCTTACGTTTATACTATTATTGGCCTTCTCTTAATCGAGATTGTTGTGAATACACTAAGAAATGTGTCAAGTGTCAACAACATTCCAATCTCACACATATCCCCAGTCAGGCTTTGCAACCTACAGCGGATTTGTGGAATTTTTCGCAATAGGGTCTTGATCTCATTGGTCTCATCAATCCTCGCTCTTCACAGCGTCATCATTCTATCATTACTGCCACAAAATACTTTATTAAGTGGGTGGAAGCTATTCCTCTTTCATCAACCAAAGTAAAACCCATAGTTGATTTTGTCTATCAACACATCATTTGTCGCTTTGGTGTTCCACACAAGCTCATCACAGACAATGGTATATCTTTCAAAAATGTCAATTTGCAAAACCTCTGTGATGCTTTCAATATCAAACTTAGCTTTTCTTCTCCATACTATCCCCAAGCTAACGGCCAGGCTGAGGCTTCTAATAAAACTTTACGTAATATCCTCGCAAAGGTAACTAGTCGAGCGGGTAGGGATTGGCATTTACATATCCCTTTTTCTCTCTGGGCTTATCAAACTAGCATTCATACCCCTATGGGTGCTACTCCCTTCTCTCTAGTCTATGGGTCAGAGGTTGTTCTTCCTTTGGAATTCCAGATCCCATCTCTTCGTGTTTCTCTCAAAGAATTTTTTTCTTATGAAGACTATCGTCAAATACGTTTAGCACAGATTGAGTTGCTAGATGAGCAGTGTCTCAATGCTCTTGAGCATCATCAAGTCTATCTTGAGCATTTCAAACGTGCTTATAACAAGCATTTGCAACACCGTGACTTCAAATTTGGTGATCTTGTTCTTAAAGAAAACCAAAATGTCACTACACTAGAACGGAGTCAGCATGGTAAGTTTACCCCTAACTGGATGGGTCCGTACGTAATCACTCATAAGTATGGGTTTGGGGCTTATCGTATGTCTTCCATGGATGGTGTACCTGAAATGGAACCTCTTAATGCCTTGCATCTAAGACCCTTTTACTATTAAAATCTATCTTACATGATCTTAGTCGCAAAACAGATCTTTCATCCATCTAACAACTAGTCATATATTTTCATACTGATTCAGAACTATGTGGTTCTCCACATTATGTCTTTTCCACCTTAAATATGAGTATCGTGACTCTACTCATAGCATTTTTCTTATGGATATGTTCCTCCTCCTAGTAGGGATACCTTAATCACTTCTTCCTCTGTTCCAAGTATCTATCTTAATCAAATCTACTCGAGGCATAAGTACGTAATTTTTATACGTTTTCTTCCCCTCTATCTGATCTATCTGGTCTACACTCAACTTATTTCAAAAAATGCTCCAAAAGATCCAAATATAAAAATATAAAAAAAAGGTGCTATCCTAAAAATTCCCAAAAGATAGACTGATCCCTCGAAGGACAACTATCTATGCATTTTCAAAATGAATAAAAAGATATAGACCATGCCCTTGAAGGATGGCTACATTCGAAATACAGACCGTTCCCTTAAAGGACAGTTGTTTTTGTGCTTCTAAACATCATTGAAAGACTTCCCGTATCTATCAGTCTTTCTATATCTAGCAAACTTCCCACATTGATCAGTTTGCTCTTCTGTCAAAACAAAAATCATGAAGCTGACACATAAGACCTTTTTTTGATCATATAGAGGACCCTATTTTCACAACGTGAGCATGTATTCTGTCCTTTTTTAGTTTTGACAAAATGAATACTTACTTCTCCTTACATTTACCTTCTAGATCTAGTTTGTGACTAGCTAGTGACAGGTTTATTTTAACCTCATATATGGCCTTGTATGCATGGTCTTTTGGTTTCCTATCAAAGTCTCTATTTATGGTTGGTT
Source organism: Taxus chinensis (assembly GCA_019776745.2). Taxonomy (NCBI): domain Eukaryota; kingdom Viridiplantae; phylum Streptophyta; class Pinopsida; order Cupressales; family Taxaceae; genus Taxus; species Taxus chinensis. The sequence goes on from CM034152.1 coordinate 297,445,699, forward strand.
AGGGGCCTAACTTATCATTCTTCTCCTTATCTAGGTGTATTTCCTTTATTTCTAATCAAGGTCATTTCATTATGTCCTTTTCTCTCACAGAGAGTATTTCCCACTATTATGTGTTATTCATCCAATTAGATTGACATTTAACATGTTAATTTAGTCAAAATCTATCATCTATCTATATTCATCCTATCTACTTTGTCCAAAACAACATATCAAAGCATGTATTGTCAACACATGTAGATCTACCTATCTATTTTCATCAAAATTAAATTAACATCTTAAAACATATCAAATCTATCAATCACATCTATCCATCAAATCATCTAAAAACGGGTACATCACAGTTACACTACATCTATCTATATCTATTTTTCCTCAAAATTAACTCCACATATCAATCACATCAAATCACATCGCATCTATCTATCTTCTATGTCTATGTCCATTAAATCACATATATTTGTCCTCTATCAGCATATGTCTATATCTATCATACTTACGCTACATCTATCCATATCCATTAAAATTACATGCATGAGTACAATCATATGACACAGAAAATTATGAATCTATATGTATATATATATATATATATATATATATATATATACATGAGTGTCTGTACAATAAAGAATGGATGGCTTTCAATCAAGCCATCTATATCATACATAAAAAATGCCTTCAAATCGAGGCTACATCAGTCTATCGATACAAAAATATAGTACATCTATATCGTGACATCCAATAGGTGGAAAACGCTATCTCCTCCACCCTCCTCTGGTCCAGGCTATTTCTCCTAGCTGCCACCTATCAAGCTAGAGGCACCTGCTACTGGGGGCCTACTGCCACCTCGGTCTCTCCCAGTGCTCCCTCCCTCTGATGCACCACTAGTTACAACTGTCGTTGATCTCCTCCTCGTATCGTAACAAGGCACATCAGGGGCATGTTGTGCTAGGGCATCCTTGTAGTATCTCACCCCGAAAAGGAGAGACTGATAAGTACTCAGGCTCACTGTACCAGGTGCTCGTAATGGTGTTGTTGGTGCTGCTGGTGGTGGCCCTCCTACGGTTGCACGTTGTGACCCAGACTCTGACATAGTACCTGTATCACCATACTTGGCCCTGAGGGCCTCTCTATGCTGATGGTAGCGATCCCTCTGTTGGATCACTGTATCTCACTCCTAGCGAGCTATGTCTCTCTCCAGTATCAGAGCATCCCTCTCCTCTGTCAGAGCTCTGATCTCCTTGAGGGCCACCTGGTGTGTCTGTACCATGGTGGCATGCTCTCCCTCCAGCCTCTCCAACATTGTGGCTATATCCTCCTCATCGGCATCTATGGATGCTGGCAGGTGTTGTGGTAATTCTATCGTATACCATGCCGCATAGCCTTCATCCACTCTAGCATCATCATCATTGTCTGTGGAAGTTGGGGCCTCCCTCAATAGATCTGTCGGGATCAGAATCAGCAGATTAGTCTCTCTGTTATCTCGCATGTATGGCCTGTAAGTGGTCGGAACTGTCGACACTAAGCTGAATTGCCTCAATACCGGTATAAACGGGATGCGCTCCCACATATCTGGCCTATGGCCCCTAACCACCCTGCTCTATCTCAACCCCACCAGGTGAACCTCCTGACCGGCCCATGTCAGATAGACCCGATATGGTCTTTAAATGACCTGCTCTAGTGTCAGTGTCCTGAAACGCTCAACATACCACTCCACAGATCTCCATGTATCTCTCAGGGCCATGTCAGCCTGCCATCGCCGAAATCCATGATCAATGGCCCCCATTGCTGCTGGCATCCATGGAAGCTCGGATGGCCTGATCATTGTTATGTGCTCATATGCCGAGCAATGGAGCACAAAAATAACATCGATGCATGTCCTCCTACCGGTGGTGTACATCCATAACTCATAATAGATCTGAGCTATCAAGGCATCAGAAAATGTGAACACCTGTCTAAACTACAGGATGTCACAAACACAATCTAGTAGCAGCAACGAAAATCTCCCACCTCCTGAATCTGGCAGAGAAAAATAGGAGATCGCCATCTGAATCAGTACTATCCATCTGCTCCTGGCATCCACCTGTCTGTACTGAGAGGCTATCCTCACCACCCCAGGCACTATCTCTGAATCATTCGCCCTATCCCCATATAATCGTCCTAGGGCCCTCTGCTGCTGCTCTCATGGAGTAATCTCAATCGGGTCCCCGATGATCGGCAGCCTCAGGATCCTATATATATCCTCATGGGTGATGGTCATCTCACCCATCCTGAACCAAAAAGTGCATGTCCATCTGTCCCATCGTTGTACTAGTGCTCGCAGCAACTCTACATCTCACGGCACTCGTCGGTAGTACCGGAAGCCCCCGAGCCTGGCTAACTCTAGGTGGCGCCAATCTGCGTCAGTCACATCAGGGAGAATGGTCTCCAAAATCTCAGGAATAGCATCCCACATGTGTAACACCTCTTGTGTCTGCATCTACGACGTCAAGAGCAATGTTAGCTTCCCATTTATCCAAATCAGAACATCAAAAAACACATTCCATCATCTTATCAGTCTATTTGGTCCAATCAACGTCGATTTACTTAAATCAGCGTCGATCCAAAATAGTCGACGTCGATTGAAGATAATCGGCACCGATTTCATCTAATCGGCGTCAATTTTTCCAATCAACGCTGACTAGGATGCCAAGTGTCAAAGACACTCTTGCTTCCCACTTATTCCCTTTTTCTCTAAAATTTGGCATCCTAATATGTTATTTTATGATAAAACTATATAGGAAAATGTGGGTAGATTCACTTACCCCCGGTCGTGTCCTCTTCCACTTCTGACTGCTCCCAGAGGCTTCCATGGTGCTCAAATCAAATTTTTGACTCTCTCTAAATCTATCGTCATGGTCTAAATAAATCATTCATGTTTTCCTTTCGCATATTTATATGCGCTTGGTACGGTCGGCGCCGATTGGTTTGGTCGGCACCGATTGTTATGGTCGGTGCCGATTAATCTATATCGACACCGACATAAGCATATTGTTGCCAATTGGTTGCACTTTTGCTTCGTCACCTCCCTTTCTTCCATTTCCTAATCTTCTTGCCATAGTGTTGATGCTTGGCTTATTTATCTGGTCATTATTGTGCCCTGAGTGTTGCCTTTTGGCACATACTTTCGATATTATCACCCATTTCGAGCTTGCTCCCTGTACAAGGGGCACTCACATTTTTGGCAGCTTAGAGTTAACGGGTCTGTAGGCACTAACGTCATCTGCTTTGTAGACCATCTGGTTGTCCCTACCAATGTGTCTCTCTTTAGGTGCTAACTATTTTACATCCTTCCTTACACTCACGGGTCTGTAGGTACTAATGTCGTCTCATGCGAAGACCGTCTAGTCTACCCTACCAATGTGAGTTCCTTAGGTTGCTGCCTTTTTATTTATTTTTGTGCGTCATTAATGATCAGATCTTCTCCAAGCATCTAGTTGGGGCATCCTGCGTCTTCATCTACCTTTTTCAAACTTGGGATCGGTTTCTCTTTTGGGGCCCATCACATCCCTAGTTTGAGGGGGGGTCACATCATCACTTCTTCTTCCTTTCTTCCAACTCCTTGTTTTTGTCTCGCAACTTTGCTTATCGCAGGTTACTTGACAAAAAGGGGAAAAATGTAGAAACCTAAAATTGGTTATCCAATTTAGTGTCTCTCGTGCGCGTTTATTTTCTCGGGTAACCTGGGGCACGTTTACATCACCACTTCTCCCTTAGGGTATTATTTAATATTTGATTTAAACATTTATCCTAAGTTTATTTCACCCCATTATGTTTTACCCATAGATAATTAAATGTTAACTATTTAATTATATTTTCTACATATATCTTAACCACTTATCTACCCCATATCAATTCCTAACCTCCCATATCTATTTTATCCATCTATCCCCCCTATTTCTCCTCCTCCCAAACCAAGCAGTGGGATATTTCCCATATTTGAGGTGGAAGGGTCACTTTCATCTTTCCAAAAAATGCCCCTTTTGACCATTTTGGGAGTCTGTTCCCTGATCGACACCGACCGGTACTTGGTCGATGCCAATTTTTCAGAACGGCACCGATTTCATCTCGGTTGGCACCAATTACAAATACAGGGCCAGAATTCAGTTCTGGTTAGACAGAAAGAACGAAAAAGAGTTTTGAGCATCAAGTCTGAGCATTATCTATCAAGTGAGAGCGAATCATCTCTAAATTAATCCCTAAGAGGAGTACCGTTACTCTACTCCTACCACATTGACATCGAGAGCCTCCATCGATCTCTTAGTGACTCTATTCCTGCATCTAGCACAGGTGGAGCCTTATTAGTATCCCTACGGCTCTTGCAGATCCAGTGGAGATCGACGATCTAGCTTCCACTGTCTGTTTCTCAATCTTCCTCCAATTTTCCCCGAGTCGACGCCGACCATACAAAGTCAATGCCGATTCTGTCTAGTCGACGCTGACCTATCTCAGTCAACGCCGATTTTCCTAATCGACACCGATCTACCTGCAGACAGGTAAAATAATTCAAGGAACACAAATCTAGCATTGTTTTCACACTTTCCCATTTTTTATTGGTTTCTATTTGTTGTTTACTTTTTTGTCTGTCATTTTTAATCAAAATATAGACATTTACTTACATCTTTTATCATGTATGCTTATTTCCTTAATTGAAAACGTGGACTGACATCCGTTGAGGGAGCTTATTGCTTCCCGGACCCGCTTTTCGGGAAGTCCACCCAAATATCTTTTAACTTGGTCTTTTTTTGTCAAGCATCTGTGTCTTGCATATTTCTTGGATCTACTTTACAGGATCGCTCGTGTGCGCCCATCTTGTCTACATCGGCATTCTTTTCCATCTACATCTTCAGATCTTGTCTTATCTATCAGGTATTGATTTCATTTGAGTTTTTCATGGTTTTTGTGTTTAGTTTAGTACATTAACTTGGACAGGTAACAAGCGTGAAATTCTTGATCTACAATTCTTTTGTTGTCAATCCATTATATTTCCTTATTTCATTTAGTATAGTATTAAGTTAATTTCTTTATTAAGTAAGTACTCAGAACAATACCAATTGTTCCCTTTGTTACAAACAACCATGGACACCTCCCTGAACTGACAACCATAATATTATTAAAGTGTGAGTATCAACGATGCTCGTCAGTAGGTAGCAAGTTGTATCATTCCCTGATATCTTATTCTAGTGTATGTATGAATAATTTAACATAAACATCTTCATGCTCTACTTCATAGTTCATAGTTATCCATAACATTCTTAAAATATTTAAGATGTTGATCCCCAATTATAACATGATTCTATTGAAATCTAGGCAACCTGCTTCTAATTTCATTTGGTACTTCATTAGGATAACCCACCATTCCATGGAACCTTATTGGTCTATAAGTAATAACTAAAAAAGGATCCCTTGGTGGAGGTTGATCCATATTATTTTTTGGAGTTTCAAAAGGAGGGCTAAAATGGTGGGGAATTAGAGGTCTCTGAGGTAGAGGAGTATGATCCACAAAATGGGAATCCTTCATGGACTCAGTTTCACAAAATACTTTGTTCTTATGAGTTAACAAGTAAGGAAGATGAGAAATACCTTTGTTATTTGTAAATGTTGAACATTTTTGAAACAAATAATGTAGATATTCTTGAGGACTACCTATATCAAAGATTTCATATGTGTTAGAGTAATCCTCCACCAAAGGTGGATCCAATTCAGCAAGTTGAACAATCTTTTCTTCTGTCTTTTGACCACTCACTAGTTTCCAAATCCACTTCCTTTTTGACTACATATTCTCCAGCTCTAGGAGTAATCTTTTGTTGGGATCATATTTGAAAAATGATCTTTGTTCTTCCAAATTTGTAGAGGGGGGAGTTAATCAAAAAGGTGTAAAATATTTGCACTGATATAACCCATATTTTCTTTGAAATATGGAGCTGCCATTAAGGCCTTGCACCATATATGTATATATTAACTCAAAAAATTATTGAAAAGATATCTTCACAAACTGGGAGGTTAATATTTGAATATCTTTATTAATTTTCCCTTTTTCTAGTTTTCAACTTCTAATATACTCAAATAAGTACAGGCTTTATGGAAAACCTATTTCTAATGGGAAAATTGTGGACAATACTTAGCAAAATGATCTTTATTTGCCTAATCTTGGCAAAGCTCTATAAAGGTATGTATTTTGAACCTTGCCTAGAGTAAATAAATACCCAACAATGGCACCAGAAGCATGTTGATGAGCCTACCCAATATGTAGGAATAATAGAAATTCATACATCCAGAGAAAATTTAACTCAAATTTTAATCCCCAACAATGGTACCAGAAGCATGTTGGTCCTCAATTTTACACCCCGTGGTGCCCTGAAAGCGTTCTCTTAGGAAGGGGGGATGCTTGGATGGTGGTAGACTAGGTGGTAAATGTCGTTTTATAGTTGGGAGGGGTATAACACTTTCCTTGGGATCAATCTTTGAGGTGATTGAGGGGCATGTACAGAGGGGATGGCCTCATCCTCCTACTTTTAATCCTGCCTTGAACCAGGGTAAGAGGACTTGTGGGGTAACCTGAATATAAAGGGGGAGATAGGGTCTTTGTTACCCTTGATTTTTCAAATGATGGATCAATCTGGGATAAGCATGTCCATGAATACAACACTTCACTCTCACGAGTTATCACAAAAAATGTTGTATATGCATATCATACCAAGACACAGGTTACTATAGACAACAAATTTTGGTTGCTCATGCATTCTCTTGATAGTAGAATTAAAGCTAAAGGGCACTTTCAATGATATTTAGAGAGAACAACAAAGTAAATAATGGAAGTTAGTATGGGGTGGGATCAATTATGGTAGTTGTAACTTCACAAAGGGGGGATTTATATGATGACAGAATCCTTGTATCAAAGCATTTAACACGTTATTATGGAAAGTACATAACACTTGATTAAGTAGTGACAGTTTCTCCAAAGGAATATTTTCATTCATTGATACTCAACAGATGAAAAGTTCCAACACAATCTATAAAATACTCAACACAAAATCTCGTGCAAATATTCTAATAAAGTATTTACTACTTCTACTCTAGTATGCCCAAGATACACTCAAAGGCTAACAAAAATCACTTCAAAAAATGGCTACAGTAAGGATTTTAGAATTATGTCCAATATTGTAGAGTAAATTCTCACACCACAATATTGAATTAATGACCAAAGCACAACCATTAAGGATTGATCTAGTGTACTACACAAAGAAGCAATAAGCACAAAATTGTAGTAGAAAATATAACTCATCAATCAACAATTCAACATACAGAACCTAGAACACAGAAATCAAAGCTCATAAGAGGACATATTTCATTCAGATCTTGAATTTATTAACAAGGGAACATAAAATAAATTCTCTCAATGTTTTTCAATGGTTGTACATTGCAACCACCTTGACACAGAAGTTTGGGAAACTGAAATCCATATGCATTTCACAAAAGAAACATGTAGTCTTACAATTGTATCTCTCGACCTTTTCAGAAATAGAAAAATTTAACCCCCTTTGATATGAGGACAAGCCCCCATATTTATACAAATTTGATGAGTTTTTACAATTTGATTTTCCCCCCAAAATAGCAAGTGAATATTATCCTTGTTCATAAAGAAATATATTTAATCAAAGTGGGAATGTATTTTGTCTAACTAAAAATATCTGGTTTTCTGTTAGTATTTTGGGATCGGTTCCATGCCTTTGTTGCCACATATGAAAAATAGTTAGTTGATACTACCAGGTGTGCTTGTGTCCTTTTTTCTCTTTTTCTCCCACCAAACACCATCAATTTCTGAATCAAATGATGAAAAATTGAAGGGCTCGAGGAGACCTTTCCAACGAGACCAATTTTGTGTGATTTGGAGCTCTAGAGTGAAAGTTATGGCCATTTGAATTTTTACATGTCAGGATGAACATGAGAGTGACACGTGATAGCGTTTGATTGGCTTCAGAATTTCCTTTGTCCATGTGTCTACTTCCTTGACCTTTTTTGTGTTATGTGGCTTTACACATAGGTATGTTCCATTATGAAATGTGAGCCAATAAGAAAATGCCACACACCTTTGCCTTTATTTTAATTGTACTGGCCCCTGTAAAATATGAGCCAATGAAAAAGCTCCACACACCTTCACAGTGTCAGATTATTTGATAACCTTGATTGATCTCCATGAAATGTGAGCCAATGAGAAAGCTCCATGCTCCTCACAATGTCAGTCTATTTAATAACCTTGACTAACCATCATGAAATGTGAGCCAATAAGGAAGCTCCACTCTTACTTTGCAATTCACTTTCATTTACAAAAACCTTATTAAACTGTGAAGCATAAACCAATGAGAAATCTCCATGCTACGGTAATGTCAATATTGTAAGAGAAGGAAGCATAAACCAATGAGAAATCTCCACGTACCTTTGTGGTTTTGCAGTGTCAAGTTCTCTTTCTTCTGTGTTCACCTTTCATTGGTTGCAGGGTCGGGCCTTCACATCACGACTTCTATCTAGGTAGACTTCATTGTTGGCTTCATAGAAATGTTTCCACATATCCACCTTGACCTATCAGACCACCCAGACCCAAAGCCTTATGAAACTCGGTTCATTTCATGGACTTGAGGTCCACTGGAGCCCATCTGCTTGCCTTGTGTCGGAATGGTGACGTGTGTCCACCATTGGTCGTTGATCTTAAGCCATCTTGATATCCCCTAACTCTTCCACGTTTCTTTCTGACCACGTTGAATTTGTCTGCCCCGCCGCAGACCCGAAATCATATGAATTTGGTACGTTATGCAAACTTCAAGTCCATGAAACCTGAATGGCTTAGAGAGGCCCAGAATCCCACAATGTTTCCTATCCTTCACGGGTATTTGAATTTTTTGGCAATGAAGATATTTGACAGCCATTTGAATGTCCCAGGATTTTTTAAATGGCTAAGTCCATTCTAAATTTGTCATTTGGTGTTGATTGCATGTTTTTTACCTTTGTGAAATATGTAAACATATCCTGATCACCCATAAGTCTGAAACTTTTATACTTTAATCAACCAGTCCCCGGGTAATTCTTATAGTGTCAATTGAAGAAACAAGGCTTGAAAATATCGTGGGTGTTTTCTCAAGATTCAGAGTAGAAGATATGATATTGAAAAGAGTATGAATTCATCTTAAAGTCTCATATTTTGGTCCCATAGACTCTTTATTCTCATGGATGTCATTAAAATATTTCATTTCATTTCATTTCAGTCCTCCAACATTTCTGTTGAATCCTTTCTTTTTATTTTGACAAGGCACAAAATTTCTTACAAATTGATAATTCTCCTTTACTCAGACTGAACTTTGAAGCAAGGGGAAAAACTTGCTCTCGGTTTCAGATCGCTCAAAAAACTCGCTCTCGATGTGAGATCGCAAAAAAATCTTACCATCGGCAATAAATTCAATAGCATCTTCAAGAAAATCATGATAACTTTCTATCTCATAATCTCTTACATATCAGGTGCACACTTTCCTTTTACATACTTTCACACTTTTACTTACTTATACACATGTTACTTTGATTTCTCATATTACTTTGACTACTCTTTCAATATTATTTTGCATGTCCATCCTTAATACACAACAAGGAGCAGCTCACATCAGTAAACACAACACGCTACTATGCACACGCTTCACCTCTAGGGTCCACTTCCCTTTCCTAGTTTTCATGTTTCAAATTGCGATCACTCCATGCTTCACTTGTCCACTCAGCACACTATCAGCTACACACTTTTTTATAAGGTAACAAGGTATGCATATTTTATCTCCTTTATGCTATCAAGTATTCACTTAACAACATAAAGTGGGGGGAAAATGTAGACAAAAAATCTATGCACTTGGGTATATTTCTAGGTCCTAAAAGTATGCTAGCATTTACATGATTCCTAAGAGAGAAAACTAGTAATTGAAAACTCCCTTTGGCATTTTCTATCTTCTACACTTTTATTGGACTTATACATCTTGCACTCCTATCAGAATTTGACTATTTTATTTTTCTATGGCATGAGACATTAGCACCTAGTTGGGACACTAGTTCCAAGAACTATTGTCCTCTTGAGCACTCTTTTCCTTCTTTACCTTTTTCTTACCCTTTTGGACCCCTTTCTCTTCTTAATTACTTTTTACTACTTTGGGTTGGCCTTCCAGTTGTCAACTATGAAATTCAAACAAATGAATCATATAAATACACATTTATGTTTTCAAAATAAAGGACCAAGCACTAACATTATTTACAATCACCTAAAATTGCATCCAATGGCACAAAATCACTTCAAAGCATCCATCTAGCACACTTATTCAAGGGACAAAGTTGCATCACTTCTGCATACACAACATAGGAAGGGAAGTCTATTCTATTTGATCCCACACATTCTATGCATCTGTTACATTCTAGATATAGCCTTCTATCATTATTCAGCTTACACAAGGGCATCCTGGGGCATCATTAAACACACTCTCACACAGAACTACATGGAGTCTGAGATGTAGTGCAATGGTTGGTCGTAAGTTTACTCTTCGGGTGACACTTGGGGTTAGTATGACTCCCCATTCTACATTTTCCTTTTTAGGTTTGATGTAATTTGTGGGTATGTTAAGGTGAATTCATTTTTTACATGTTACAAGTATATTCACAGATTAGACACTGAATCCAAAGCGACAGAAAGAAAAGGACAACAAACATCATATGGCCCTGAAGGAACTAGATCCACAACATCTACCTGGACACCAGTTCCTAGAACTAGACACTAATACTAGGCACTCGTGTCTTCTCCTAGCCTCTTTTGTCTTATGTAATTTTAGAGTCTAGAGCCCTCACCAAGCCTCTGTGACACTATTTACAGTCGGGTCCAACAGTCATATAACACAGATCACATTCAGATCTTTTGAAATCAACTAACTCTCTATGTCACCCTCTCTTTTTTAGGGATTCTATTTGTGCATGCTTGTTTTCTTGTATCTTATTGTATATTAGCATTCGTACATCATTCATTACAGTAGTTACTCTGAAATCATATTTAATACATATTTATATTAAATCAATAGTATGCTTTTTCCTTTTTCCATACACACATGCATGTTCACATGGTACTCTTTATGTGAATGCAAGATACTTATAAGTTATCACACGATGAATAATGCTTGGCATTGTTCTCTACCAGTCCCACTGAGGCTCTTAGGGGCATCTACCTTTCCTATTTCTCTATATTTAGGTTATATCATTACAATTTCTATTACTTTCATTCCTCTTTTTAACTGCATGCATAGTGGCATACTATGATTTTTTCTAACATGCTAACGGGTGTTTCATGTATAACATTTGTATTGCTGGATTTTTAGGGTAAACATATTTTACTTAGTAATTTTTCATTGTATTTATTGTTTACCTCATTTTATTACTATGTTACAATGGTAACTGGTTGTTTTACTTAGGTAAATAGTTGTTTATTATTTGGTTAGATTCTTATATTGTTTTATAACAATATTTATAGTTATCTATAGTTTTTGGTTTATTATGAGGAGTATTTTTGCACTTGTGTAACGTCCTTGTTTTCTACGTATGGATGTCCAATGCACATATACATTGTAACTCATATTGCTAAGTAATTCGTTGGATGTAATCTACTCATTTTGATATTAATATAACTCTCACAAGTTTCCTTCTTGTTTTTGGCCCTCAACATTTGGTATCAGAATCATGTGCAAGTAGATAAGGTTGTAGGAGGATTGCAACAGGTTGAAAAGGTTTTGGAGAACTTTAACTGCTTCCAGGAGAGCCTATGCTTCCTCTAGCAACTTCCCAGAACCACCCTACATCACCACAACCACCATTTCAAAGTCCAGTTGTTTGAAAAGCAATTTTTTACAATGGTACCACCTACACCAAGAAAAATAGTTTGCATCTAGAAGAAAACTTGGTTCAGAAGAAAACTAGACAATCAGAAAAAGAAATAAAAAAAAAAATCTTTTCCCCTAAGTAGGGTTTTCCCTCTACATTTAAAAGTTCTTATAGTTACTACTAAAGTTAGCAGTTCTGTAAAAGATAGAGGCAAGTTACTTTAAAGCATCGAGTTGGGCCTCCTATCTTAGCGAGTTGGGTAGTGTTTCATTTATATTTGAAGACCGAGTTGTAGAGTGATTTGAAGGTTTTATTACATGTAATCTAGAATAAAAATACACCGAACGATCCCATTGTCGTGATTGATTCGTTCATAGAACTCATCAATCGAGTCTACAGACCATTCAACGATTGATCCGTCCACACCCATGTTTGCCAAGATAGGGTCGAGCTCCCTTCCTCCAACAAATAGACCTTGACAATGAGAAGCAGAAAACATTTGATTGATTCATCTGTTTGAGAGTCCCTCTGCCATATGACTTGCAACAAATATTCAACACAAACAAACACAAACAAGAAGATGCTATAACAAATCAAACATTGCAATAAAAAATAATAAACAAGAAAAAGGGAGGAATCTTCAAAGCACAACTCAAATCCACTTAGAGTGGAACCCTAAACCGCCATCCTCCCACTATTTTCCAAGTGGCACTCCACAAAGCTACCACGTCGCCTATTAAAGGTAAGCCACTTTTGCAATATATTTAAAAATAATTTCCTTCTATTGATAATACATTTTCTTGAAGTGCTACAGTGGCTAATGGGAGGATTATAAATCCATTGGGTGTGGGAAAGTCAGGTGTTCGACCCCCACCCCCCAACCCTTTTATTTTATATTTTTGAAATTTAGCAAATTTTTTGGCAGAGCCACCACACTTTACCAGAGAAAATTGTCACTAAATCCACTAACTACAATTAAACCCCTAACCAAATTTAGTGACAAAAACACTATTTTTGGGAAAAAAAATTTCTCCTACATCGCTTAAAAAGTTATTCTAAACACTTTTTCCAAAAGGAACGGTACCTAAAATTTTCTCTTTTTGTTATTTTTCAGTCTAAGATCCATTATGAGCTTCGAAGGCCACTAGGGCCTCGCAAAACAAAAAAAAAAATCTATCATTCAATTTTTTCATATAGTCAGCTATAATATTGTAATTACATATTTTCAGTGTATTTTTGCATTATTTTGTGCTAACAAGCCATATAGTTGGGAACATTCTAAACACCCACTATGGAAAACAATGATTCAAAATTATTCTTACCTAACTTACAACTACTCTATGGTGATAATCATGTTGCGTGGAAGACCAAAATTCAACTCAACTTGAATTTGAATAAATTTGGAAAGTTGTAAATGGTTCAATAACCATATTAGTAGATGATGCAACCCATCAGTGTCAGTTTTACAGGGTCGATAAGAAAGCCAAGTTGATAATATTGTTTGCAGTGTTCAATAACATTCAACCCCATATTTGAGATGCCAAAAAATCCAAAGAAGCATGAGACAAGTTGAGTAGCGTGTATGAGGCCCGAAACAATAATAACATTATGAATTTATAGATTCAATTGCTTACATTGAAATTAGAGCCAAATGAGAAAGTGAAGGCTTTTTTGCGGAGAGTTGCAACATTGAGGGATTCAATTCTAGTTTGGGGAGAGGATGATGTAGATCTTGTGCCCATTGTTGTAAGATCACTTCCTCCCTCTTAGCACATTTTTGTGATGACAATCAACTTTTCAGATGAGACCATCAATTTTGAGAAGATGATGAATTTGTTGCGGCAAGAAGAGACATTGTACAACAAAGATGATGAAGAAGAACATGAACTATCTTCTCATTAGAAATAGAAGGGAAAAACAAAAGAAGAAATTTCATATCTACAAACGAGGACATGAATTGAAATATTACTAGTATAACACATACAAGAAAGGTTCATCAAGAAATTTTGGACCTTAAAATAAAAAATCACAATATAGACATTGTACAATCTTCCCAAAAGTTCCAAAAATATCACCAGCAAGGGGACAAACAAATTAAGAAATTTCATATCTACAAACGAGGACATGAATTGAAATATTATTGGTATAAAACATACAAGAAAGATTCATCAAGAAATTATGGACCTTAAAATCAAAAATCACAATAGAGACATTCACTCTACAAGTAAGGGAAGAAGAAGGGGAATTGACGAAAAAAACACCATTAGCAAGGCAATGTAGTTGAGAAAGAAGACCATTAAGACAATGAGGACTTCTTGTACACTGCCCATCCCAGTGAACCATCCATGTCCTCTAGTGCTATCTGGTACATTGATTTGGGGGGCACTCGACACATGACTAGGCATAAACATTGATTCATGAGCACGACGGATAAAACTTCAAAAAATCATGTTTCGTTAGGTGATGAATATTATTACATGCTAGAAGGTATTGGGAACATTTCTCCACCTCTTGGTTCATGGAATTTTAGATTACTAGATGTATTATATGTCTTCCTCTGAACAAAGAACTTACTATTAATTAGTAAGCTTTTAGATCATAATTTGAAGATTGATTTTGATAGTCATTCCTTTAAGAAAGTATGTTTGATTCGATATAAATTCAGAGGCTAGAAAATTGTTTCAAAAGCCTCAAATGTTGGATGGATGTTCCATCTTTATTTTATTCACATGTATGATCAGGAACTAGTGGTTAAGAATACTTCCTTTGCACAGTTGTGGCATCAAATACTTGGTCACAACAATTTTGGATATCTCGATACACTTTGCGGATATAATATGGTGAGAGGTTTTCCATATCTCAAAAAGGATATAGAGATTCATTCTAGAAGAGTACTATCTAGCTCCATGTAATGTTGATTTGGTTCATACCGATTTTTTTGGTTTGATGCAACCTAGTCATTCTAAATTTCTGTATTTCATGTTATGCATTGATGATTATTCAAGAAAAATGTGTATTTTTTGTCTTTGTAACAAAATTGAAACTTTTTATTACTTCAAGAAGTTCAAAGTGGATGATGATAATGATACTATTTTCTGATCATATGTCTCCACTCTGATCGAGGGGGGAATTCACCAGTACTGAGTTCAAAGCCTATTTAGAAGCTCATAGGATTCGTCGATAGATGCCTCCTCCACATATACCACAGTATAACATAATGGTATTTTTGAAAGAAGGAGTTGTACTATCATGGAGATGGTGCATTGTATGATCGATGATTCAGGACTAGAAAGGACTTTCGCGAAGAAAGTAGCAAAGATAACAATATATTTGTTGAGTAGAGTGCCCACAGTTTCTCTTGACAGAGTAACACCACATGAGTCATGGTTGAATCAAAATCCATCCATTTTACACCTCATATTATTTGGGTGTAAAGCCAACATGCACATACCTAAGTAGAACATAAATAAGTTGGACATGAAATCAAAATAAAATTATCTTCATTAGCTACAATTAAGAGGCTCTTAGGTGTACAGATTGATGGATCCGAAGACCAAGAAATTTTACACTAGCAGAAATGTTGAGTTATTTAAGAAGAAATGAATTTGAGGCTCCTTCTCCATATAATCACCTGATGTAAGATAGCACACCTATTGTGAAAATAGAAGATAATATGTTCCCACTGGATCTGATGACAGTGATGACGTGGATGATAGTGATGATCAGACATAGGACCACGATCCCACGAGAAAAATACAACATATGCCCAAGTGGTATACAAACATTGATTTGAGATGCATAAGTTGGATTCTCCACTCGAGCACATCTAGAACTAGAACATGGAACTCATAGTAAAGTATCTAGAAGAGGTAAATTTTTCTTTGATGAGTATATTTTTTTAATCTATTGATCCCTCTACTATCAAGGAAGCCCTATATTCAAAATCTTGGAAAGATGCCATGGATGCGGAGTATCAACCAATTGCAAACAACAAAACCTTGAACAACTTTTCGATCTTCCACCAGGGAAGAATATTCATTTGTTGCATAGATGAATATTTAAAACAAAAGTACAAAATAGATGGGACTATTGAAAAGTACAAAGCGATATTGGTAGTAAAGGGTTATGCACAAAAGGAAGGCATATACTATGACAAGACTACATTTTACTCCCATAGCTAAGATCAAAACGATCAGGATGATTTTTAATCTAGCTGCTCAGTTTGGTTGGAAAATCCATTAGATGGATGTGAAAATTGTCTTTATGAATGGAGATCTGTAGGAGGAAGTCTACATGACTCAACCTGAGGGTTTTGTCATACTTGGTGAAGAAACAAAGGTATGTAGACTCATAAAGTATTTGTATGGCCTTAAATAGGCACCCCAAATTTTACATGACTCAACCTGAGTGTTTTGTCATACTTCGTGAAGAAACAAAGGTATGTAGACTCATAAAATATTTGTATGGCCTTAAACAAGCACCACATGCTTGGTACATCAAGATTAATGAGCATCTCATTCAACATGGATTTGTGAGAAATCCATATGATCCCAATGTCTACCTCAAGAGGCAAGGAGGATATAATGTGATATTTATTGTATATGTCGACGATCTAGTCATCATTGGTAGCACAATGAAGATGATCGATTCTAGCGAAGAAATATCTTAATCGATCTGTTTGACATAATAGATCTTAATATCACACACTCCTATCTTGGATTGGAAGTATGACAAAAGGACAATCATTTATTTATTTCTCAATTGAAATATAGGAAGATAACACTAAATAAATTCGGGATTATGGATTGCACATCGATTGCTACACCCATGGAGACAAGAATTCAACTATCTCGTACAAATCCATCTCCTATGGTGATTGCAACTCTCTATTGACATTTGATTAGGAGTATCATTTACCTAGCATATAATTGATACAAATATCATAGCTTTACAGCTGATCTATATTTCTTGGTTCATGCAGGAACCCAAAGTTTTTCATTAGAAAAGTAGGAAGGTGGATCTTGAGATATCTCAAGGGTACTATGGATCTTGGTCTAGATTACAAAAAGAATGATCACTTCTTCTTGACTGGATATTCAAATTCATATCATGCAGGTAATATTGATGATAGGAAATCCACTTCATGGATTTGTATTATTTTTGAGATATAGAACAATATCATAGGGAAGACAAGAAAGAAAACTTTGTTTCCTTACTCTTCTACTAGAGGCTGAATATTGTGCTACATATGGAGCTGTCTGTGAAACAATATGGAAACTTTGTTGCAAACTTAAGGGACTTGGAGTACCACAAAAAGAAATCCACTACCTTTTATGTTACCAATGAGGGTGTTATCAAACTTGATTTGCAATCCAATGTTTCATAAGAGAACCAAGAATATTGAGGTATAGGTTCATTTCATTCGCGAGTATGTTTTGAAACACAATATACAACTTCAATTTTTTCCCAACAACTGAACAATGAGAAAATATTTTCATAAAGTCACTTGTACGTGAAAAGTTTCAATTTTTTCAGAGAGTTCGTCTCCTCATCTCTTAAGGTAATTTCAAAATTAAGGGGGGAATATTAGGGTAAACATAGTTTATTTAGTATTTTTTATTGTATTTATTGTTTACCTTAGATCATAGTTTGTTACTATGTTACTTTGGTAACTAGTTGTGTTACTTAGGTAAATAGTGGTTTATTATTTAGTTAGATTTTTATATTCTTTTAGAACATTATTTGTACTCTTTTATAGTTTTTGGTTTATTATGAGGAGCATTATTACACTTATACAACCTCCTCCTTGTCTCAATAAGGCTATCCCATGCATGTATACATTGCAACCCATATTGCTAAGTAATCTTTTGGATGTAATCTACTCATTTTGATATAAAAAACTCTCACATGTTTCTTCCCTATTTTTGATCCTCAACAGGCTTACTTCCAACCGTGGTTATCTGATTTTCTTATATAATGTCTATGTTTGTGTCTTGATTGTCATTATTTGTGGGCTATGACTTCTGATTGATTATGAGTATTTATTTTATAGCCTTGAAGGATTTGGGTGTCTTGCCACATCCTGAGTGGTGTCCTATGTATTCAATTAGCTACTTGTCATGTCTTTTGCCATGTTACTACATGTTTTGACTAGTTTATATTGCATCATGCCATGTTTGTTTATGACTAACACTTTTGGCTATCCCTTCCCATTGTTTTACATGTGCCATGGTAATTATCATGCACATTTCCTATTCCCCTTGTAGGATTTCTATTTCATATGTGCACATTAATTTTAGTTTTCCTCATTTGGGTTGTGCTTGCCTTGGTTCATCTCAAGCACCTCAAATGAGTGGGGGAAATTATCGGGTGATTATTTCACCCTCTTAGCATTCCAAAGACTAAAAAATATTGGTACATAGTATGATCAAAATAAACAAGAATCAGACTTGGGCCAAAATCATAACAGAGAAAAAAGAACCCAATACACACAAGAACGGTAGGCACTAGTGTCCCATCTAGGTAATTAGGTACTAGGGGCAGAAATAGGTCTCATATAGGATCAACAGGTTTCTCCAAAATCCATCAACATCTACTTAGTTACATGTTACTATTAAGAACAACAAGAACAAAATCAGTGGCAAGTTACATACTTTGAGCAAAGGAACTAATTACTATGTTTTCTTGGGATCAAATAAAGAATGACACCTAGGGCATATGTAAGAAAATGATATGTCTGGAATGATGTGTCATCTGTGACCAATTTTTAGACTTTGGTATTTCCCTGCAATATTACATGATTAACTGTTATAGAATGACACAAATTCTATGTCAATGGCAGTATTGTGTGATTACAACATAAACCTTCTTAGTATCTCTAGAAAGTGGCTGTGATCTAATAATGCACTAAAGTAATCACATTACTTTGGAACCATGTTTAATTCAACTTCTAATCATTAAAACAAACCTAGTTAAGGAGTATTGAACGATCCATACCATAGGAAGTTGTTATAATAAAAATGCCTGAAATAATTACGTATGTTAGGGTCATATTCAAGTTGTTGTGAATCAGAGATGCTAGCAACAAATATTTAACAATACAAAAAGGAGTGAATAGGGAACTTATTCCCAAGAGCAGAAAATTGTACAATTGTAGAAAAGACAAAAGGAAAAAAAAAACCATAAAAACATGATTTTGCCAAATTTATTGAATTATTAAACAATTAAACAAATATGATAACCTACTCTTGAGTTTTGTAAGCTTCGTTATTTTTTTCAGAATTTATTACACGTCTTTGATATTATTAATGTTTATTTATACCTAGCTGGCATACTGTCACTCCTACGTGGCAAGGATTTGGTTCACTTAACCTGCGAACTTATGGTGTTCGCATATTGGCCCTTCTCCCCTAAACTCTTCTAAATAAATGGCGGTTGAGCAAAACAGTTTGAAACGACTCCAAAACGCGCCATGGAATAGTCTGGTAAATGGTGGTTGAGCAAACCAGTTTGGAACGCATCCAAAACAAGCGCTGGTAAATGGTGGTTGAGCATTTCATTGTGGCTTATCTATTACGCGCGTCAAGATGAGGCGGACAGATACTGTTTCCCTCTTTTATTTCGAATTAAATGCTCAACACCTGTCCCGTTGTGTGAACCACTTCGGGTCTCCACCAGTAAATGTGTTTTTTTTGAGAGATTTTATTTCATCGATCAAATGTAAGCAAATAATATTACAATTGGTGATCCTACGTGGCAAGGAATTGGCTCCATGGGCCTGTGAACTTAGGGTGTTCGCATACTGGCCCTTCTCCCCTATAAATAAACATTTTTCTTTCCTATATCTTTAATTTCTGGGAGTAGTGCCATCATGTCAACACCCTGAGTTCACGGGTCCATCGGGTCAATTCCTTGTCATGTAGGTTTATCAATTTTACAGCTAGCTATAAATAAACATTTCTTTATCTTATCCCTGTAGTTTGGAAACTCTTTATCTTATCTCTTTAGTATTGGGCAGCGTTCACATAGAGTTACAGATTTCTGTTTTGTATTAAATGGTACAGATTTTATATCTTACAGAGTTAGCGAGAGATATATAAAGAATGTGCTAGACATATGTTTGAGCTGTTGCATTCTTTACCTACACTGTATTTGTGGATTTATATTCACTACCATTAATCCTTGTGGATTTTGATAATGGTTTGAATTGCAGTTTTTCAATTTTATAGGATGCAGTGGATGTTGTTTGTGAAAAAATTCAGTTCTCATTATTTGGCAGATGTCTATGGGTTGAGGACGATACCAATCGATATGTCCAGCACATTCTTCATATATCTGTAGATGACTTATTTTTAGATAACAACAGACTTCAGCCATATGATCGCAGGTCCATGGAGCCAATTCCTTGCCATGTAGGATCACCAATTTGACAACTAGTTATAATTAAACAATTTTTTATCCTAAGCCTTTAATTTCAAATCATATTGTAATATTATTTGCTTACATATGATCGATCAAATAAAATATCTCAAAAAAAACTCATTTACATTCCGAAGTTACTAATTCTATTGTGAAGTTAATATTATTTGCTTTTAAGGTACTTTAAGGGAGAAAACATAAAGCCATTATCTAATAGATGTTCACAGAATTAATTAGCAGGATGCTATGATCAAGAATCACTCAATTCCAATCTTAATATTTTTTTAATGTGCTCTACTGTATGGGCCAATTTTTGATAAATAAAATAGAAATCAGTCCATAAACTTGCAGTTCTGCTCAGCAATCTGTTATGTCTAATTCTAACTTAATTGAACAGATCTTTGGTCAAACAAAAAGTAGATCACAACATGCTTTCAGCAGAAGTGCAAGGTATACGTTAGCTTATATAAGAGAAAACATGCAGTTGAGGTTATATATGAATACATTCCAGTGGAAAAGGGCCCTAAGTAATAAATTTGACTATTTTTTATATATTTAAGTGTCCTCTTGAAGCAGTAGATATGAAAACTAACCTGCAATTTTTGCTTTGTTGGACCTTTCCTTTCAAAACTTGATAGAAGTAACCTCTTCTTATAAAATCCACTGTAATCAGGCACCCTGCAGAAGTAAAAAAGCAGTAAACAAGTCTAGGAAAGTGAATATATAATACCAACATTGATTTGAGAGTATCCAATCAAAATGGAAGACATGGATCAAGGTGTAGGGTTATTTTAATCAAAGGTTGAAATTGATTTTGAGATAATCTTGTGGCTGAAATTATTTTATTTGATATTCATATTTATTTTTTACCTTCAAGTGTACAATTTTGTTTGTGTTTTTAATGGATGAATTTGAATATTGAGAAGAAGGTTCTTTTTTTTTTTACAGGTATGTATTAATGTCTGGATATGAAAGATCTGGTGATTGAACAACCCAACTTGGAATATGGAAAGAGATGAATTGAGAAGACAAATATTCAACCCATTAAATAGATATGATGGGTTTGTCAAGTGATATGTTGTTTTTATATTTTTAACAAATGAGTCTTTTATTGTAGAAAATGAAAGTACCAATCAGTATTTATTGTGTACTAAGTAATACTGAGATGTTGACCCTATGCACATATGGTTTATAAAAAAACAAATTTTTGAACTTCAATAATCAAAATTTTGGTTTTTATTCCATCAAGTATTAGATATTTTAAATACAAAATACTGTTCAAGTATTGGGACGTTACTGGGTCTTCTCCCCTAATACTTATCTCTCGTATGGAAAAGTTTTTATCCCTCTCCCCGTAGGTGCCTAGGCCGTGACAAATAACCGACGCTCATTGCCGTCAATTGACCTCCGTAGTCTAACATAAAAAGTGCACGGGAGGCCGCCTTTTTCTCCGTCTCCCGCCATTGTTTTTAGGACGAAAGGAAAGTGGTCCTAGGAAAGGCCAAAAAAAAAGGGAAAGGATCTAGGTAGGGCATCGGAAGAGCAGGCGAGAGAATGGGAAGCGAAGAAGGGATGAAGAAGATTACGAAGGGGGAGGAGGGCGTGGGCGTGGGCGTGGGGATGAAGATAAAGAAGGAGGAGGAGGAGGAGGAGGTCGGGGTCGGAATCGGCGTCGGAATCGGGGTAGGGACGCGCATAGAGCTGCGGTGCACGGCCATACAGAAGTTCCTGATGGAGGCCACTACCGGCTCTGAAAAACGCATCCGTCAAATGTTCGGTGACAATCCAGACACCAGCAAGGCTCTCCGGATGTAAACCCCGACGCCACTTGCGCTTTACCTTTTCCTTTTTCTCCATGAACACCATGCCCATGACCTTTGCCCTTTTCATTGTTTGATTCGCAGGCTAGTGAAAAAACACAGGGTTAAGCGTTTTGGAAGTGGAGGGAGATCCGATCCGTTCGTGTACATGGTCAGAATTACTACCTCTCTTTTGCTCTCAGCTAGGATGTGTGTGTGTGTGTGTTTTTTTTTCGGTTAACTTTGGAATTTTCCTAGGGTTTTGGCATAAAAAGAGTTTTTTCCCTAGGGTTTTAGAAAATGGAAATTTTTTTTAGGGTTTTGGAATAGGGAAGTGTGTCAATTGTTGACGGGCGTCGGTGCAGGCGCTAATTCCGCCTGGTGTGAACGAGCTGGAGCGGTTGCAGGAGGCGAGTGCTGTCGGAATTATATGATGCGCCGCCCCTGCCTTGACCATTCCTATTTCTTCAACTTGGCGCATTTTTTGTAAAGACTGTAAAGAACGCTGGGCAATTTGCTAGTGTTTAAAACAAGGACGGGTACCTGGTGTCATTACATGTATTTTTTTTGCTTCCAATTAACCTCTACTCGATAGTTTGGTATTACTACTGTAAACAAGGGCAAGGATTGATGATAATGGATTCATGATTGCGGCAAAGGAATCCGCCAATTAATATTTGCTTCTTCTTCGTATTGCACTTGCCATCGTTATATGCAATCGTTTAAAATCTGGGGATGCCCTCTGCACGGATGGTAAATGAGGAATACACACATTTTCTGCTTTGAATATTGTTTCTAGATTTAAAGCAGCAAATAAGGTCCTCGCTTGACCTCGGGACTGCCCCTTACATAAGAAAAATACAAGGTCTTGCCTCAAATTATTATAAACCTAGCTTTATATATCTAATACTTGGGAAATATCCTTCAAGGTTAAAAAATACCTTTTTATGGAGTGTCTTTATGATTTTTGTTTTCGACTCCTTGAGCTCTTTAATGTCTTATGTTCCTGTGGCATAGCTACTACATTTTATAGGTTTTGAGGGTCACGGGTTTCATTAAAATTTGTTCAATTTGAAGGAATTGTTTCCCATTATTCTTATGTTGGTCACTTGATTTTACTAGATTGGTATTCTCACAAAGTACGGAACTAATGGTTACTTTCTTTTTTTTATGGCTATTGCAAGAATTTTGTTTTTATTAGATATGAAATTTTAATTTGATGGGTTTCACAAGAAAAACATCATAGTTTTTCTTCGTTGATGTTTAATGCTCACTTCCTTACCCCCTTGCTCTGGGACATACGTGTTTTTGTCTACCATTCAATGTGATAGCAATGCTATGGAACTTTGCTTTGTCATTTGTGTTTTTTTATTGTGGGTTTTTTAATCTTTCAATTTAGTTCTAATCTATATTGGGTTGTATGCTTCACAATCTTTTTGTTGGGTTTGTGGTTTTATTACATTTCGTACTTTGCCCTAAAAAGACCAAACATGAGGTGTGGGGTTTTAAGGGCAACCACAAGATATCTTATACTTTGTGTCTTTCATGGTCTTGTATTGTGTGGAGATATTTTTTGGCATTTGATGTTTAATTATCAATTGAACTTTGACAACATATTGAATTAATTATAATTGACATCCTCTGCATGTCATACATAACACATTGTTAAGTTTGTTATTATATTAAAATGGAAACTTGGCAAATTATGTAGATAATGTAAACAACTATTTTCCATAAACTTAAGCATGTCTTTAGAAACGTGTTTTTTAATTTATTATAATGTGTGCAAATATTATCTTTAAATAATGTTGCATTCTTTTCATTTGCCACTATACTCAAATGTCTATTATGTCCATACTTTTGGATTTATATGTTCAATATAAGTAGTAAACGACACATTCACAATTTTAGTTG
Organism: Taxus chinensis; assembly: GCA_019776745.2. Classification (NCBI taxonomy): domain Eukaryota; kingdom Viridiplantae; phylum Streptophyta; class Pinopsida; order Cupressales; family Taxaceae; genus Taxus; species Taxus chinensis. The sequence continues at coordinate 297,469,755 of CM034152.1, forward strand.
TATAATGGAAAGCATCATGTAGGGTGTTAAATAAAGTATTTTAATATTAATCTATTCTACACTAACATCAAATTCAATTAAGTATTTGAGAACTATTTTATATGTATAGATGTTGAGTCTAATTATTAATTGCTCGTCTTCTAAAATGGTAACATTATCAAAATTCAACAAGAATTTATGTTCTCATTGATCGAAGTTGACCATTAACTTATGTAAACAACTATTTTCCATAAACTTAAGCATGTCTTTAGAAACGTGTTTTTTAATTTATTATAATGTGTGCAAATATTATCTTTAAATAATGTTGCATTCTTTTCATTTGCCACTATACTCAATGTCTATTATGTCCATACTTTTGGATTTATATGTTCAATATAAGTAGTAAACGACACATTCACAATTTTAGTTGTATAATGGAAAGCATCATGTAGGGTGTTTAAATAAAGTATTTTAATATTAATCTATTCTACACTAACATCAAATTCAATTAAGTATTTGAGAACTATTTTTATATGTATAGATGTTGAGTCTAATTATTAATTGCTCGTCTTCTAAAATGGTAACATTATCAAAATTCAACAAGAATTTATGTTCTCATTGATCGAAGTTGACCATTAACTTATGTAAACAACTATTTTCCATAAACTTAAGCATGTCTTTAGAAACGTGTTTTTTAATTTATTATAATGTGTGCAAATATTATCTTTAAATAATGTTGCATTCTTTTCATTTGCCACTATACTCAATGTCTATTATGTCCATACTTTTGGATTTATATGTTCAATATAAGTAGTAAACGACACATTCACAATTTTAGTTGTATAATGGAAAGCATCATGTAGGGTGTTAAATAAAGTATTTTAATATTAATCTATTCTACACTAACATCAAATTCAAAAAATTAAGTATTTGATAACTATTTTATATGTATAGATGTTGAGTCTAATTATTAATTGCTCGTCTTCTAAAATGGTAACATTATCAAAATTCAACAAGAATTTATGTTCTCATTGATCGAACTTGACCATTAACTTCAAGTTGCTTCATTCAAAAGTTTTCCTTGAAAAAGTTTTGTGATGCCCCTTTCTTTGGGCAAAATAAAAAATTGTAACATCTTCAACCCAAATTGAACTTAAGAAGGATGTGATTCTTCTAATTCAATTTCAAATAATTCAATGTCAGTGTAATTACAACTCAAAATGAAGATGTAATTAGTCAAGGTGGTTGGTTTGATGAGAAAATTAATTGAAAATTCAATTTTTTTTCGGTTTAGGTTTTTATAATAACAGTTACTGAATAAAAATAACTCAGAGACATTTAAAACTCCAAAAATTTAAATCTTATTCAATACTCAATTTTTTTGCATGATATCAAGTGCATAATAAACTAGAATTTAAGGGCTTTCTAATGCATTATCAATCAATTTTTTCTGAGCTTTGAAACCCTGCCAAAACAGACCCAAAAATTTCAAACCAAGTCGTTAGAGAAAAATAAATAAATAATTTCAGCCATCTTTCTAGCCCCCAAACACTAAATAAGCTCTCCTTACTCTGAAATAAATGCCAACACAATACAAATTGTAGATCTAGCTCATATCAACTTCAATACAAGTTGTCATAGCTAGTAAATAACAACATTATAAAAAGACCCTGAACCTTTCAAAGATTAATTCAAAAATGAGCATTAAACACGCAGAATTCTCATACAAATAAACACGTCACACTTTAAATCAAGTCGCCAAAGTAAGAGCAATGATCACATTATAATTGCACAAGTGATAGATCTCCAAACCAACTTTAATAGATTTGCAAAATGAGAGTCTTCAACAATGAGAGCATTAACAACATAGGGCATACATCTCTTTTCTTCAAGTATGGAGTAAAATCAAATGATCAATCAATATGAGGTGAAATAATCCACTCATATCCCTTAAATAGACCTCCCAAAAGGAATTGACCCACTTGGAGGGAAAATACTCTTTTTAAATTTGCAATTACAAGTTAGATAGCCAAGTGTCCCCTTTCTCTCCCATTATATAATTAAAACATTTAATATGCTAAAGACTATGTGCACTTTATTATTTTCTAATTAAATAATAAAAATAACTAACTTATTTGCACATTTTAATACTAATTAGAGACTTCCACTTGTAGCTCTAGACATGCTAAAGGGTTACAATGTAAATGAAGGGGATAAATAAATATATTAGGTATTGTCCTGGAAAAGAGGACATTATAGTCCTCCCCATTCGGAGATTGCTTGCCCTCAAACAATATCAAACTCATAGATCCATGTATCATGTACCTAAGAGAAAAGATGAAGTGATGCCTCTACAGTCTTGTTTTTGTGTCAGTCAAGTGAAAAAGTATTTAGAAAAACACGTGGGTTTCCTTCATGACAATCCAAACATGCGTGTGATCAACTCTATAGTAGTAATTCTAAGAAGCAGTGTCTTCATCATAGGATGTGGAGCCAAAATATGGACTTTGTTAAGCTCCAATATTGCCCACTCGAATATATTTTCGTGGAGATTGAATGGTAACATTTTATTTTCGTGTCTTCATACCTGCACATGAAGCAAAACTCATTAGAAAAACAAGTATTGAAATATACTTTTCCAATGTCTCCATGGTGGGAATGGCTCACAAGTCTCCTTCGTGTATGGGCTGCCCCCAAATGTCACTATGTTGTACATTTCCCTCCAAGAGGTAGTGGTTGCCATCCCCAAATCAATCATGCAACACACAACAATAGCTATGTGCCATGAACTCTTCATGTGAATGGTGAAATATTGCACTGTGGGAGGAACCAAAGAGCTGGGAATGGTTATAACAACAAATAAAATCTTATGGCAACAACTGTTATATTCCAAAATTATCACCCAACCATGTAGGGACAACAACATAAAGACTGAAATGTGCTCAATCATGGTAGCAATTTGAACATCTATACCCCAAACATTAATCTTAGCATGTTGGGCAGTAAACCAAAGAGATAACCAACTAAAAATCGAAGGCATAACAATGCTACATTGTATGGCAACAAACAACAAAATTGAAAACTCATGTTTCCAGTTATGCTTCCAAGTTCCCACACCTACTCTCATGATGTAAAATTGAAAAGTAGTCATATATATTGCTGGAAAGGAGTGGAAGGAAACAAGATTATTCAACATAAGATCATAACTTCCATTGTGTTTCATCAAGTTTTTACCATTACCATTTGAGGGAATCTCTCTCTGCCTTTCGTCAACTTGCATCTCCCAACATCTCTTGGATCTAGCATAAAATTGACAAGGTAACACACTTGTGTTTTTCAAAAAAAACTGATAAAAATATTACTTGGCTGTAGAAGAGCATTTTCTTGCCTACATGTAAAAGTTTGGAACACAGAAAAGAGTCTTCTGAGTTGCGAACCCTTTGTTGTCCATGATCCCCATGATTTGCCCAATTCTTGACCGAAATTGTGTTTCCCATAATCCCAAGGAAAGACAACAACTAAACATACATCATAATTAATTAGAACAATCTTGTAAAACTGAAAATTTTCAATCTTTATGGCTGCCTCATCATGCACATTGTGTAGCCTTCCACTTTTCTTCCATGCAACATATCTTTGAGTCATCCCTTTGTTGTTCTTACTTTCTCTTGGAATGAAAATTAGGGGGTGTAAGCTTCCTCGCCAATGATCCGGGGCTGCCTTAGAAACACCCTTCACCTTGTCTTCATTGTTAGCATAATACTCGTGATGAATAAAGTAAGATAAAGTATGATGATACAACAAATTTTTGCCATTAAAGTGCTTACCCTTGGTGTCTGCTATAATAAGTCTCTCAATCTACAAATCATCATTAGTACTCAGAAAAACACTTTTCTTTCTTGTTTCTGGATCCCCTAAGGCCAAGTCATGCTTGCCCACACTTATGCTTGTCATAGAAAATTTAGTATTCACATTTGTGTTCATAAAATTGGATGTAAGAATCACCCAATCAAACAAGTTACTTCTTTTAACAGGTTGCCCATGACCCCACTTGCTAAGGCTTATCATGAAGGGAGAAAATAAATGTGAAGCAACATACCTAAGGCTGCCCCCAACTCTTTCAAAACTTGGAATTTTTGAGTTTGGTATAACATTATTTTCCTTGTTGTCTTCCTCATCCAAGGACTCATTTTCTTTCTTAAAAACATGCATACTTGGTGGGTAATGCCTATCTTCCATCATATCATCTCTCCTTTCCTCAATAGGAGGGGCCATAATAATGTCAACTTGCTCCTTCGTGTCATCACCAAGTTTTTTGCAAGTATTAGATATCAAAATCTTATCACTTGACACCAAATGACTCATACCTTGAAGAATCAGAGTCTTGGTTGCCATATGCGCATTCACCTTGCTTGAACAACGATCTAGAACACCTTTGACTAGTGTACGAGCAATACATGATACCTCTTGACTCAATCCTTCATAAAGCGTGAATAACAATTGTGGTGGGAGATTCTCATATTCATTTAACACCAAAGACATAATGGTTTGCATAACAACCACTATCTATTTTGTATGATCATTATGTAGAACATAAAAAAACACTTCAAATATGTGGAAAATAAGATCATTACATTCTAGATCCATCATTACCACACAAGATCTTACCTTTTCCATAATATCTAAAATGCTAACCCTCTTACCAAAATAAGGGCTTGTGATGTTCCAAAGGCCTTGGAAACTTCCTCCCATGTGCTCGAAGATGTCTTCCATGATGGCATCGCTGTATGACAATTTTGGGGTTGTTATTCGTGTAACCTCACTAATGCAGGTGATGACCATAATTCTCACTTCCTCGTCTTCATATTCCAAAAGTTCGTGCCTAGCCAACTGCATCACCAAGGAATCCCTTACAAGAAACATGAATCCATAATTAACTTGTTCCATTATTGCCAAGCAACTTGCCGCTTCTTCCAGAATGTTGAGCACCCCATCCTTCGACTGAGGTAGGTGCTTGAGTTCTCTCCTCAATTCCTAAAACTTTTCTTTCATGTCACCTATACTAGATAAATCCATGATTCATAGGCAATATCAAACATCATAGGTGCAGAAGAACATGCTCTGATACCACTGTGATTTCTCTTTTTTGACAAATAGATAATTGCAATAAATTCAACCCAAATCGAACTAAGGATGGGATCCTTTTAATTCAACCTCCAATAACCCAATGTCAGCGTAATTACAATCCAAAATGGGGTTGGAATTAGTCAAGGTGGTGGGTTAGATGGGAGAACCAATTGGAAACCCAATCTTTTCTAGTTCATATTTTCATAGCAGCAGTTATTGAATAAAAATAACCCACAGACAATTGAAACTTCAAAAATTCATATCTCATTCAATACTCAATTTTTTTTTTGCATGAAATCAAGTGCATAATAAACTAGAATTTAAAAGCTTTCTAATGCACTATGAATCATATTTTTCTGAGCCTTGAAACCCCACCAAAACAGACATAGAAATCTCAAACCAAGTCGCTAGGGTTAGAGAAAAACAAATAAATAATTTCAACCCACATTCCAACCCCCAAACACTCCAAATAAGGTATCCTTACTCTAAAATAAATGCCAACACAACACAAATTGTAGATCTAGTTCATATACCCTCCAAACATGCTAAAACCAACTCCAATACAAGTCACCATAGCGAGTAAATAATAACAGTGAACAATAGTATAAAAAGAGCCCAAACCCTTCAAATATTACTTCGAAAATGAGCAATAAACATGCAAAAATCTCCCACAAATAAATACGCCACACTCTATGTCAAGTCACCAAAGTAAGAGCAATGATCACATTATAATGATCCAAACCAACTTTAATAAATTTATAAAATGAGAGTCTTCAACAATGAGAGCATCAACAACATAGGGCATACATCATTTTTCTCCAAACATGGAGTAAAATCAAATGATTAATCAACATGAGGTGAAATGACCCCCTCACATCCCATAAATAGACTTCCCAAAAGGGATTCACCCACTTGGAGGGAAAATACTCTTTTTAAATTTGCAATTATAAGTTAGATAGCCAAGTGTCCCTTTTCCCTCCCATTACATAATTAAAAAATTTAATATGCTAAGAGTATGTGCACTTTATTATTTTCTAATTAAATAATAAAAATAACTAATATGTGTGCACATTTTAATACTAACTAAAGACTTCTAATTATAGCACTAGGCATGCCAATGGGTTACAATGCAAATGAAGGGGTTAAATATATATATTAGTAATGTCCCAAAAAAAGGGGTCATTACAAGTTCTCACTAGGCCAAGGTAAGCATTATCAAAAATAGGGAGAAAAGAATGGATTTTATATACATAAAATGCTTACAAGACATGAGTTATTTGCTTTTAGATAGAAAAACAAAGGATAAGACAATATTCAAATATGAGGAAATGAAACAAGGTTTAAAATAAAGATCCTCCACCATATCACAAGATCTATTATGAAAGAACTCGAAACCAATGAAATAACCTTCATTGAACCAACGAGCAAAAGTCATTTAGGAAAACTTCATGTTTACATCTCTAAAAATCTATAAGGTTTAAACACAAACCAAGGATTTATAACAACCATGGTCTGACAAAAAGTAAAGGTCAACGACTGATTAAAGAAGTGATTTCAAGGATTAACTAAAGGACCACGAAGAAGAAGAGTTTTTGAGTAATACCACACCTCACAATAGTAAAGAAAGAGAAATCCAAACATTACATTCCAGTTCTAAGATGTGCCACAACATACAACATACAAAATATAGTTTTCCATTGCACATGGAAAAGAAAACAATAATAGGGAATGACATATGGAGCAATACCCTGAATGCCTACTCCTTTGTTGTCTAGCAAGAGAAAAAATCTCCTCATTGAGTAAGGGTGACACAAAAAATGATGCGTATTGGTATAATTGGATGAACGTGTACCACTCACTCATACACAATTGGCTTGAAACAACACAAATAATATCTCAAAAGGCCATCGACGACCCGTGAGATAAATGACCTAGTGGCCATGTTATGCCACAAGTCAAGTGACCACAAGTAGTGTTATGGATCTCGAGTTGTAAGTGGTCGGCTTTTGTAGACCCACTAGTGTGGCCCACATCATCTTAGTCGAATTTGATAGCCAAAATAGACCTTAAATCTTCTAAATGACCACACAAGACCTAACAACCAAATGACCATAGAGAGAAAATGAGGTACATGGGGTTTAGTGACCCAATTGAGCCTCCAGGTTCATCAAGGGATTAAAGTCAATTCAATCCAAAGTGATAAATAACAATGAGGTAACCTAATGGCCCCAAATGAGCATGCCATCCCAAACAAGCTAAATGGCCTTAGAACAATGCTAAGCAATGGGGCCCTAGGTGGTTGCACAAGGGCTAGAATCACTTAGGAACATTGCTAACCCATTTATGAGTGTCTAAAATTCTAATTAATGTAAGTTAAAGAGGTCACCATGGGGTCACTTAAGTGACACTCGTAGAAAAGTAGCACAATCTTAAAACATAAAGTATACACACATAAGTCAAAAAGGTTACCATGGGGGTTACTTAAGTGACACACCCTAAAAAAGTAACATACCTTTAAAATATAAAGTGTGCACACATAATTTAAGTAAAAAAAGGTCACAAGGGCACCACTTAAGTGATACCCTCTAACAAAGTAGCACAACTTTAAAACATAAAATTTGCACACAACTTTAAGTAAATAAAAGAATTAGAATGAATAACATCATTTGAAAAGCTCTCCCTCCTAAGAGTAGAACATCTCATCTCCAATGTTTACATTAGAACATATCTCCACCATTAAATTAAAAGAGCCTTAAGTTTGCCAGCAAATCCTTATGGGAAAAAATCTTTATACTAAAGAGCCTCATTTGAACATCCATCAAGAGGAGAAGGAGGTGTTTGTAAAAGTTCCTTCAATTCAATATTGTATATGCAAAGCATTTCATCATTTATATCTTGTGACCTTTTTGGTTTTGTAGTTTTATTTTTATGATATTGATTAATTGTTTGGTAATTTTTGTGTTGTAAGTTAGAAACAACATGAACAAGTGGGGAGAGGTCCATCAAGCCCTTCCCCAAGGCCTTCACAAAACTCTAGGCCTACAAAGGCCCTTAAAATATAAAATGTGCATACATAATTTAAGTAAAAAAAAGGTCACACAAGCACCACTTAAGTGATACCCCCTAGCAAAGTAGCACAATTTTAAAACATAAAATTTGCACACAACTTTGAGTCAATAAAAACATTAGAACATGCTCTCCCTCCTAAGAGTTGAACATCTCATCTCCACTATTTGCATTAGAACCCATCTCCACCATTAAATTAAAAGAGCCTTAAGTTTGGCTACAAATCCTTATGGGAAAAATAATCTTTATACTAAAGAGCCTCATTTGAACATCCATCAAGAGGAGGAGGTGTTTGTAAAATTTCCTTCAATACTATATATGCAAAGCATTTCATCATTTAGAGCTTGTGACTTTTTAATTTTTGTAGTTTTATTTGTATGATATTGATTAATTGTTTGGTAATTTGTGTGTTGTAGGTTAGAAACAACATGAACAAGTGGGGAAAGGGCCATCAAGCCCCTCCCCAAGGCCTTCACAAAACTCTAGGCCTATAAAGGCCCTTAAAATATTACATTTGTTTACAAGAAAATCCTAAACCCTAACCACATCTTATCCTTTTATTTATCAAATTTTAATACTATAAATTTTCTTAGCAAAGTCAAATTTGAACAATCATTAAATACTTTAAATATTACATGCCAAACATATCCTCAAACAAAAACAAAAAGGCACATTATTTTCATATGCAATTACCTCTTTTTACTAAGTTCTTTCTTTGCACTAAAATCAATCATAATATGCCAACACACTATCAAGTTATTCTCTATAACTTATTTTTTCAAAGGAGTAAGGAGAGAGAAGTATGATGATGGTATGATATTTCAGTTGCATTCTATTTATTTGTAAGACAACAACAAGACTTAAACTCATCTAAACACATCCTAATGCATACAATAAAAATCCCTTTTATGCTTTCAAACATTCATTTCAAGCACTAGTTTATAAAATCAAGGAAATTACAACTAGTTTATAATGTTAAGGAAAATAGGTTTAAGAAGGAAATCATAAGGCTTAAGTAATGATCTTGACACTTCCTTATACCAAAAAACTTCACATTCCCTTTCCTAAGATCACTCATCCTTCTCACTTCTTATCAATAATTTGATAGGTCACTCAAATCAAATAAAATCTTACTTTCACACTACACATAACCTATTCCATCCAAACACCATAGTATTTTCTAACAATATTAATAAGTGAACAAATATAATCTACCTAAGCATTTAACCCTTTAACTAAACATATAAATTCTAAAATATCTTCCATCATCCCAAATGGAGCTTGTACCTCCATCTCTTAAATCTTGGCTAAGAAATCCTCAAGCATGAGTCCTCCAAATTTAACTCCTTTTTTGTCGTGCAAATGTGCAACAAGGAAATTGCCAATTTATAAGCATGACAACGATACCCTTGTACCAAATATTTCATGTTTTATCATTCTGAGGCACCCCGGGTCTACCCAGTTAGTCCAATAACCTCTCAATTGGTGTTAATTCATTCCCCTAGGTGATTTAGGAAATTCAAATCAACCCTCTAGGTGATTTTAGGAGTTCATGGCAAAATGCAAACTTCGGGTAGCTATGGGAAGGGCTATCACTGGCCTTCCTAGGACTGGAGTAACCCCATGGAGCGGAACAAAAAATTTGAACCAGACACAAACGTGAATCAAAGGACTAAGAACATCATGGATTTTAATTAGGAAGATTTAGGAAGGATCCAGAGAAGTTGGGAAAGTTTCACTAAAATCAAGGTTCACAGGCCTAGGCAGTGCACAAGCTAAAACAACTGTTGAGCTTCCGAAGGTGATTTCGGGAGCTCCGGATGGAGTTAGGAGAAAAAAACATCGTCATAAATGGAATTCCAGGCACTAAAAGATGGTGAAATTATTTTTTTCACAACAGTTTGGCGCAATGGGTCTGAATGCATTTTTTTCACATGAACAGGTGGAGTACCAGATCAAACATCTACTTTTTTAGGGATCAAATGGAGGAATCAAGACATGAGAACCCCACCAATGGATTCATAAGTCCATTTCCAGTCAAGTTTCATAAAAAAAACCATCGGGAGCTCAAGTTATCGCCATTTCAAGTCACCCTCTTGGAGCGATTCAAGAGTTAGTCAAATTTTGGAAGGACACGTGTTAGCTCCAAAATCCTGAAGCAATTTTGTGTCCCTCAAGGTCAGGGAAATCAAGGTTGAAATTTTTTTCCTAGCCCCCATAAGCTCTCTAGACCCTCATGCAACCTCAAGGATCGCCATTTTAGCCCCCAGGTGTTTGCATGTGCTCAAAGCCTTCACCGTTGGATTGCTGCCACATGTCATCACCTGACGCGCCATGAAAATTGATGTCCCTCATGTCCCTTTGAGGTGAGGGAACTAAGACATGAAAAAATGCACCCAGCCCCTAAGGAGACTCTTGGTCACCCATGTGACCTCTTTAAGAGTGAATTTCCAGCCCCTAGGTACTTGTCAAACCATCATTCTCAACTGTCAGATTGCTGCCACGTGTCATCACCTGGTGCATTGTGCAAACTGATGTCCCTCATGTCACTTTGAGGTGAGGGACATAAAGGTTGGAAAATGAACCTAGCCCCTCCATGATGCATCAAGGTCCCTCATGTGACAAGCTTCCAACCCCTCAGTGATTTAAAGCTACGTTTTTGGCTTTAATCCCCTGCCGTTGAATCTCTGCCACGTGTCAAGCTGAGGCATACTATGCAAAATTATGTCCCTCATGTCCCTTTAAGGTGAGGGATGTCAAGGACATGAAAATGTGCCTCTCTCCATGCTTCTAAAATATTCAAATTTTAAATTCCCTCATTGTTTCTTATGATCATGCTTCTAACATCTAACATCTAACATTCCCGTGCACAACTTACTCTGTAACTTCCTACCACTACTTCGCCATTACCAAAGCTAAAACCAAGATTCACCATAGAAATTAAATCCTCTACCCCTTGTTGATACGAGGTCTCAGAAGAATATTTCATCAAACTGAGAAGAAGAAATGAAGAATGAAGAAGAAGAATAATGAAAATCTCTATTGCCGCAAAATAGATTTTTGAAGAGATCTTGCAAACGGATGCACAAATTGACAAACCATCTTTTTCTGTTCATTCCTCTATCAAAATACATTAGAAACACACCTTCAGACCCTCCTCCCATGGCATAAAACATTCACAACAAATAAATCCTCTTTCCGGCCCAACGAAGAAAAAAACTTGGTTTCTTGTCAAACTGGTAGTTGGATCGAGCTAAAAACTTGCCCTCAAACTCTAAATGTAAAACTTATCACAATGGATTTAATTTCATCGTGATCGGAGGATAAAACCAGACCTGAAATTTTTTATCTCCATTAATGGCCGCCATGGCAGTTCTGTGCCCAAAGCCACTTCCAGGAGAAAATTTTAAATTTTATTTCCAAGAATTCTAATGGGAAAAATCAAGTGAAATTCAAAGGACGTGACCTTGATGAAGAGACGAATCCAAAAAAATATGTTCCATCACAAACTGAGTAGTGGAAGTCCACTTTCTAAAAGTAGTAATTTTTCCTATACAAACTTGCTATATTTGGGAAGTCACCATCAAAAGCGGCTATGGCAAAGGTAGTGTGCACTGAAGATCACCAGGAAGCCAAAATGATTGTTCGAAGCAGAAAATAGTGAAAATGACCACTTACTAAAAATAGTAAGCCCCATATATATGGGTGCTTACTAAAAATAGTAAGTCACCCCAAGAAGTGGTCAAGACGAAGGAAGTGTGCGCAAGAGAGAATGATGGAGTTCATCACATCACGATGGCCAAGAAGAGGAAAAAATCACCTCTTACCAAAAATAGTAAGTCTCCCATTTGGGAACTTGCTATTAATAGTAAGTTACACTCAAAGGGTAGTTCTGGAACAATGGGACATAGAGGGATGATCGTTCAGGTCAACATCATTGTTTGGGATCATCATAGGCATTTCTCATAGGGCATTCGAGATCCATCTCAGGGAACTCGACAATGTTTTTCGACACTCACTACATAGTTCGGGTCACAGGTATATCATGTGCAGGGTGGAACTTGTGATCATCAACGAAAAAATTCATTCAACTTGGCAGGATTGGTTCTGATTTCCTATCTCTTTGGAAAATATCTTTATGAGTCAGTGTTCGTGGTCATCGGTGAAGTCATTCGATAAGTGTTTTTGAACACTTAAACCCAAGGTGTCCTGGAACCATCCTGAAGGATTTTCTCAAAGTGTAAGGAGTTCAAAGATTCATATTTTCACTACATTTTGAGCTTTCCATTGATAAGGATCAACTGAATTCATTAGGAATAACATATCCTCTTCTTCTTCTCTCTTTTCTCTTCATACCCCCAACTTTCTCTCTCTTCTCAATGTTCTAATTTTACGTTGGGGTTGCACTTTTTCATATGTATTAATGTTTCTAATGTAATAAGTCACCTTTATTTTAGATAAAGGGACTTAAAGGTTTCCAAGTTGAAAAGTTTTAAGTTGTGCAAGGACATATGAAAAGGCATTAAGGGGTAGATGAAGAGTCATCTCTCATTCTATAAATTGTAAAGCCATTCCCATTTCAAATGGTTGGTGATTGATTATGTAAAATCAAGAGTGCATTGAGAGAACAAAGGAGATAGCCAAATTCTTCCATTCCCTTCATTCTCAAATTTCTTCCATTTCCATGCTATGTACAATTTCTGCTCAAGCATCAATACAAGAAGGAGTTTCATGCCTTTTTTGATGAGGAGATTTTAGAAACTTTGAGTTCTCAATATTAAGTTATCTTGTTACCATTTGCAAGGTTATTTCTTCTTAACTTTAATGCGTGTGTGAAATTTCTGGTTAATGGGTGTGGGATTATGATTTTCTACCCACAACATTAATCCCCTTTTCTCTTTTCTCACTCCCTTTCCCGATCTCTTGAAAAATTCCTCTCTAACAAGAAATTGATATCCTTACCACAGGGTCAGTGGAGTGCTTTTGTTGGATCCCCAGCCACAAGGCCACTAGGAAAATCCACCTTTACTTGTGTATGCATATACAAAAACTGCATCGGTTGAGTAGGGGGACTTAGATTCCTAGAGCATTGGCAAGAAATCCACAAGTTTTTCCACCTGAAAATTTTTCTTGCCAACAGTTTTTGGTGCCCACCGTGGGGTAGATTTAATAGCATCTGCACCCAAAATACAACCACAAGGTCTAAAAATACAAAAAAATCAAATATTGAAAAAACAAAAAAAAGTTCATGAAATTCCATTGCTGAAAGAAAAATTTTCAATCCCTGCCCATGACCCTTCATATTCCATAGTGTCCTTTCATATTCCCACTGCAAGAGTTTCCAAAAGCTGGTTGTAAGGAGATACACAAGGTTGGATAGATCAAGAGGAGTTATCAGTTCCAATTTCGAGGCTTTGCAAAACCAACAAGAACGAATCAAAGACAACCCTTTTTTCTTCTCTCAGGCCTTATCCCCATCCGGGTCTTCAATCAATTCAGATGGAAATCCTATCCAAACTCTTTTTGTTACCCCCCCTTCAAATTCTCCTGTTTTCCAACCTCCATTGAACATTGAATTCACAAGTGAAGGAGAACAAGAAACCAAAGAAGAATTTTAAGAAGCAGAAGCAGAAATGATAATGGAAGATGAAGTGGAAAGTCCTCAACCCATTATTCCATGGGGAAGAAATATAGGCCCTCTTGCTCTTGAACCCCCTCTTCACGATCTACCAATGGGTTCCTGTAAGAACTTTCCAAAGTTCAAAGGTGACAACGCACAACATCATAAAGAACACATCATTGCTTTCACGATATCATGTAGAATTCTTGGTGTCCAACATGAAGATATCGCTATAAGACTGTTTATGGTGTCCCTCCAAGAACAAGCAACTGAATGGTTCTACCTTCTACCTACCTGATCCATCATTTGTTGGAATGACATTAAAAGGAAGTTCGAGGAAAGATTTAGATTTACCGAGGACTGTCAAGATCTCCTTATTCAATTAGCACAAGTGGAGAAAGGAGAAAGTGAAACTATGAGAGACTTCGTGGTTCATTTCAACCGGTTGCTTCGTAGGATACCAGAAGAAGATTTACCATCTGAAAACAACGTCAAGAGATTATTCATCAATGCTTAATCACCAAAGGTGGGATTTTTCCTATGAAGAGTTCAATCGAGGGATATTGCAGAAGAACAAATATTAGCCATTGAACTGGATGATGATCTCATCCTATTTGGAAAGATCAAGAATCCCTCAAAGGCTAAAGCTCAACATCCAGGAGATGAAAGAACAAATCCGTTGCTGTAAAAATTGGTGAACAAGATGGCATCACTGACGAGGGAATTTTTTTAACGAGCATATTTCTAAAGAAACAACAAAAATCAAATTACATGAACACCCCGAAGCCTTGCCTTGGAGGCCCCACCTGTTAATGCAAGTTGTAGGAGTCAGGAAAATGAAGAAGATCTCAAACAAGAAAGTGAAGGTGGTGATTTTCTAGAAGTTGATGAAATTCAAAATGATACAAAAATCAAATTCTGTGAGTATTCTGGAGGTGATGAGGATGAAGAAGAAGATGCTCCTAGTTTTTCATGTGCAATATTCACTCATTCTCATTATGAGAAAGGAGCATCTCCCTCCACTGCTGCAAAGAAAAATAAGACTGAAGATCCTCCTGTGGTGAATCTATAAAACAAAATAATCAATCAAGGATTTCCACTCCCACCCTTCATAGATTCCGCATTGTTGAATCTTGATCATGTAGCAAGTAACAAGGCTCTCACAATGCCAAGTAAGTCTTTGGATGCCTCTTCTAATTCTAAATCTAAATCTGCTCTTGTAAAAAATAGCGCTTAAAAAGTTCCTAGTGTGTCATCCAAGATACCCTCCATTCCCCAGGGATCAAACCCTACTTCCAAACCTACCCCAACTCCAAAATCATTCCCTTCATTTCCCTTGTCCACTTATGCTCCCTTTGACTTCGTAGAATATGCAAACAGAGCCAAGGTGTAGATTAATAAAACTAAATATTTGCGGACTCACCCTGAACAATTCGAGAGGTTTGTATTCTCTTTATCACCACCTGTTTTAGTAACTAATCCAAATCGCTCCGAAATATCATCCAGTCTTAGCCTGGAAGCTCACCTGAGGCACACACAGGTGTCGAGTCCCTCCTTTATGTGATCTTCATGAGAATGTTCCTTCTTAACACGAGGATGTAATATATCCAAAAACAAGTGCATTCATTTATGGAATTTAAGATGTAAGCACTAACTTCTAGCTTAATGCATTCCAAACATAGATTAACATGATCAACTAAAGGAAAGTAGAATCAACCCATGAGCATCATTAAGAAATCCCGTAACACACATATGAACATAAAGGAAAAAATACAAAGATCAAGATCCATCACATGAGTGTTTCATAATCACTTCATCATATTCATAAGCCAAAATATGGCAGCCAAGATTACATCAAGAGAGTCCCATTTGTGGAAATGTTCACACTAGCATAGCTTAATATTCATCACACAACTCATCATTACATCTTTTTTGTAAACTCTCCTAGCCTAGCTATCCTTACTTATCTAACCCTTTCTCTCTAAAAACCATCATAATCATAGAATAATCATTATCCTTTCATCTTAACTGCTCATCATCACCTGTGAAGGCCTGATTGAATCCTTTCATCATTGATCTACCACTACCCAAGAAAATGCCAGGTGTCACCACGTGTTTCTCTCAATCAAGTGCCTTCTAGAATGCATGTGCCAGCTAATCCTTAATAACCTCGACTCCTTATCCTTTCATGATAACCATATTGATTCCATGGAATATCCTTTCCTTGATTCACAAGTCTCCATAAGTTATCCACATATGTATCTATTAGTTTTTCTGTTCGCTCCCTACGCGCATCTTTTCCTATTTCCCAAAACTTACTAAGTCCCGAATCCATTCTGTCCTAGCACGATATTTCGCGCCTCTTTGAGAATTATTTCTGTGTGCCTTTGTGCCATGTTTTTGCACACCACAAGGCTTTGCACCTTAGGTACTTATTTACTTTTAGGGGTCTAACATCATCCCACACTAAACTGGTTACCGTCCTGACAAACCTCCGTGCTTCTTGAACAAAATATTTTGTCAACTGGAATACTGCTAAAAAGAATAAAGAATTGAGGTTGGGAGAGAATCTGAATAAATAATTGAGGAATGGGGGGGATGTTACGTGACCAATTGGAGGAGTTCAGGGAACTCCGCATCTATCTCGTCCTTCAATTTTTCCTAGAACTTCAACTCTGATAATGCCTTACCTGACACTTCACCTTTGACACTTGGTACCTGGTATGGGGTGATTTCTTCCACCTTCCATCTCAATGTGTTAATAACCACCCCTAGCTCCACGCAGACACCCTCGAACTCATCCATCCATTTAGTGATAGAGTCTCGGAGATCGCCAATTTTGAAATCCATCTTTTCACACTTTGTCTTGATTTCCTCCTTCTGGGTTGTGGTGTTAACGACCAATTGTGCGCGCTCTGCCTTGTTGGTGGGGATGTCATCCTATAACAATTTAAGGGCTTCCTCTTCCTTTGTCATCCACGCGTCGATAATTGGCTCACATTTTCTATAGTTATTGAAGCCCTTATTCACCAGTTTATTCGTATCCTTGAGTTAGGAGAGAAAATATTCTAAGTCTGTGATCCAGGCTTCAATTACGACCTTGTTTTCTTCTTTCTCCTTTGTGATCTCTGCAGCTATGGGTCCTACACTATCTTTGATGTTAAAAAGTAACATTCCCACGAGGTCCTCAAGGTACTCCATCTCATCCCCATAATTGGTCCTGTCCTGGATCCCAAACACCGGAAATTGTCCTAGAATTTTCTTCACGAGGGCACCAGCTCAATCATACGCCTCCTTTGTTTGCAATTGCTCTCCCCTTAACCCCTAATGCAACCTATCTATTTCCTTCGCCTTTATCTTCCTCTCAGTGATCAAGGTTTGAACAGTGGCCCCTATATCCAGACTACGCCAGATTACCTCTGAGGACATATTTTACAGAGCATTGCATGCATGCTCATCTTTTAGGTGGTTAAGATCCACCACTTTGTATGTATCTCCTCCCTTCTTCTTCTAGTGAATGGTCTCGACCGCATGATCGTTGAACTCGAATTCAGGTTCCTCAACGTGGTAGTGCATGCTCTAGCTGAGCATCTTCTTGGTCTTAGGCACACCCCCATCTTGATCCATCAAATCCCAACCATGCAACATTTTTAGTGGGAGGGTGGCCTATAATCTTGCGTACAAGACCTTTGTGGGGTAATCCAAAAAGTCCATGTGTGGGGAAACGAGTGTCCACTTATTCCTTGTAGCTTTTCTCTTGGTTCTTTACTTCTCCGCCCTAGGGGTGAATCCCTTATCCTCCTTTATAGTAAAGGAGTCCCCTTTATCTCCCTTTAGGCTGGTGTTATGTGGTGTAGTGGCTCCGCATGATGGAATATTCTCGGCCCCTACAAAGTGTTATTATCCTTCTCCTCGCACCTCACTTGCATTTGTGGTTTCCACCTGAGCCTCCTGACCCTCCATTTCTACTTCTAATTCCACTTTGAAAGTGGTGAGGTCTTTTCCCTCTCTTTCCTCTAAGTCTGCTGTGGGGCTTGATGCGTCGGGTGTCTTTTGTCTCTTTTATCTAGGATATTCCTTCTCTTCCTCCACCTCTTCACTCCCTAGAAATGAAGCCTCGGTGCCACCCTGTACTGAAGTACTGGAGCCCTTGCTATCATTTCGTTGTGTGTAGTAATTCCTCATTTTGGAGGTATCCAACCTTCCTTCATCTTGTTCTTCCTCCTCCTCCTCTTCTTCCTGCACTGCGTTCATGGGCAGGATTGATGTTTCCAGTGGCTTTAGAAAGGAAGATTCTGTAACCTCCACCTTAATCCCTCCTTGTGTTTTAGGGCACAATTACATGAACACCCGATGGACATACTCCTTGATGGTAACTCTAACTTGTGAGTGTAAGTCTAGAAAATTTTGTTCCAAAACTTTGACGTAGGTAGGTCGAGTGCCATACTTATATGTAGTGTGCAACATATGGACATTAGCATCCACCTTGTCTGCATCAAAAATCAACTTCTACGTGTCCTTGATCCGGTTGATGACACACTTCATATATCTGGCTATGAATGCGAAGGGGAGTTTACATCATGGTCCCATCTCTCCCTTGACCATCATAAAATTTACTAGACTAAAATGTTGGGTAACGACAAATTTTACCTTGTCTCCAACAAATTGTGGTAACCTGTGGGGGATGCACCACTCATTCTCAAAATCCCCGCACAAACACTCGAACCATTTATTCATCTGAGCCTTATAAGCACTTGAGATGGTCCCATCGTAGGTGAACTTTACAAATTGGACTGCAAGGGACGCGTGAACGGGAGGGTGAACCAAAATGTTCTCATCTGGTCCACTTGGGACACCAATCTCCTAGAACATGATCAATAACAAGATGGAGCCCCAAGTGATCTTTTCTCCTTCCTCATTCTATACCCATGCCTCTTCGATGATGCCATTCGCAATAAATTGGGAAAAGTCATAGTGTCCCTCTTGGATACCTTATAGGCCATCTACAGGAACCTCTGGTTAATATACTTCCACCTTTTTGATGCGCCAAATTTGTAGCTAATGAGCCAAGAGGTGACTCTAAATGCTGGGTTTGGGAGATCTATAATTACTTGTGCCCTACCCCCCTTATTGTAGTTCAAATTTTTTTCCAGCTCCTCAATCTTGGCAGTGACACATAAATCAAGTCTCATATCCTCTCCAGTGTTCCGCAGGCCCATAACCATCTAAATCAATTGGCCTATGATCCTCATTCTTCTTCCCACGAAGTAGAATAAATATTTGTGCACCTATGACATTAACCACCTGAAAAGAAAGGTGGGTTTGACAAAGAAGGGCAACTCCCATAGCTATAAAAATCTAGTCTTTTACATCGCTTTTTGTATTGAGCAGTCAACCTTAGGGTTTTTGAGCTAGTCCACCATCAGAGTGTCTAACACTCGGTCCACATGCATCAAATTTTCATTGTCGGATGTTATGTGGTTGTATTCACTGATCTTGCATTTTTATAGCTTCGAGTTCCTTTTTTTGGCCTTAATAACTCCAAAAGGGTACTACATCTTTGAGTATATCTCCAAGGGATCCTCCGTTTCCTCCACTAGTTTCTTTCTTC
Source organism: Taxus chinensis (assembly GCA_019776745.2). Classification (NCBI taxonomy): domain Eukaryota; kingdom Viridiplantae; phylum Streptophyta; class Pinopsida; order Cupressales; family Taxaceae; genus Taxus; species Taxus chinensis. Next base: position 297,489,158 of record CM034152.1, read on the forward strand.
AAGCCTTCTTTGGTGCCATCTCCCTCTCCTTTTTTCGTTCATTCCCTAGGTGTTATGTTCCTCTCTTTCGAATTCCCTAACTCGATAACTTCCTCACTTCTCTTTCACGCCACCTCCTTCCCGCTCTACTATCTTCTTCCCTTTGTTTTATTTAAAAAAATTTACTACATCTTTACACAAGTCCACTAGTTTGTGATATTACTTCGCGCCGCTCTTCTTAGAAAAACCTTTTTCGCTCTTCAAGCTTGAGAGCAAAAAATAAATGTTCAAAGGCAAAGTAGACGAAATGACTATTCTTATCTCTTATTTATAATTTATTGATGCCTTAGAGTTCCTCTGACCACATGTCCTAATGTCACTTTTTGATAAATTGATTTATTTCACTTAAGTCAACTTCCGCGACTTCCCCTCGCGTGTTGCAACTATAACCTTTAGGAAATCTAATACCACTTAAACTTCCACATACCTCCTTCACACACATCTCTGTGCCAAAGTACATAACCTTTACGTTGTTTACTAAGTAGTTTCCTATATGTTGCCTACCTTATGTCATACCGCATGATCCTTACCTTCTTTTGGTCTTTAAATTCTTTCAACCCACCTTCATATCTGCATGAATTTACTCATCTTAGCCATTACGTTTCTCGTTCTTTGGTCTTCGTATTAATTTTCCTAACAGTCCATTGTTGAAGTTGGCATCCATTCTGTTCAATATATCTGCTACCTCACCCCACACAAAAATGTATGCACGGTCCCCTGCGCATATAACCTCTTACAATACAATTGGCTACTGTGTACCAACGCGTAAAACCAAACCGAAAACAACGACAAAGGTCACAACTAAAAGGACCAAAATAAATCTAAACTAATTGGCAAAACCACCTTATTATTTACTACACAGAAGCCTTATTTATAGTAGGGCTTCAACCTACTCCCATTAAAGTAACTTGGTAACCTCATCCCATCCAATGTTTGTAACTGACGTGTTCCTGAATTGAGGATGTACAAGATGATGTATTGTCATAACCAATGGAATTTTAGTTTCCTAGGATGGCGTAAATATTTAGAGTCATAAATCAAGACCATTTTCCCAACCTTGAATTGTTTACTTTTGATATGACGGTCATGCCATGATTTTTGTCGTGCCTTCTCCATCTTTTGACTCCACCTATAAAGTGATTGCCTTTCATCCAATTACATTAACTTTTCCATGTGCTCCTGTAGTGCTTGCTTGTCAGATAATCCTCCTACATGCATAATACACAGAGATGGTAGCATAAACTCTACTGGTAAAACAACTTCCATGCCAAACACCAATTGAAATGGTGTGGCCTTGTTTAATCTCTTGTAGGTTGTCCTATATGCCCATAGTATGGCTGAGAATTTATCATCCCAATCTTGTCTTCCCACATCACAATTTTTTGTCAGTGTGTGACTCGGTATCTTGTTAAATTCCTTAGTGGTTCCATTAGCTTTGGGGTGATAAGGGGTGGTATTTTGATGGGCCACCATGAACTTTGCTAGCAAAATCCTAACCGTCTCATTCAAAAATTGTGTGCCTTTGTCACTAGTCAGGCTTAAAGGACACCTATACATGTTGATTATGTTTTCCCACATGAATCTTGTTACTGTGGTTGTTGTGAAATCCTTCGTAGGCATTGCCTCTATGCACCTTGTTAAGTAATTAGTACAAGTAATGATATAACATGAACCATTCCTTCATGCGGCATGTGAAATCGATCCTAAAAAATCAATCACCCACTTCTCAAATAGTTCTGTGCTAGTTATCGGTCTCAGGGGCATTTCGTCTCTTCTTCATAGTTTTCCAATGCGCTAGTAGTGGTCACAGGCCTTGTAAAACTCAATACAATCATGGTAGATGATTTCCCACAAAAGCCCTGCCAAAAGGATCTTACACACGGTTGCATTCCCTGCATAGTGTCCTCCTGTAATTCCACCATGTGCTTCCTCCATGATTGCAACACATTCATGCTGTAATGCACACCAATGTAAAACCTCATTAGGGCCTAGCTTGTACAAGTCTCCACTAATTAACATGTAGGGCACGACGCATATGGCTAACTACTTCCTTTCTAAGGTCTTCATTTCCTTTGGTGCCACACACATCTTGAGAAATACAACAATTTTTTCAAGTCAGAGGGCGTGTGCTATAATATAAATAGTTGTGCATCCGGCATTGTATCCTCAATGCTCTCCGTGTCCTACCCTGAGTCAATTTTGGATAAATTTTCAGGTCCTAAGTTACTCTTTCCTGGTTTCACAATAACTCTAAACTCAAACTCTTGAAATAACAGGACCCACCGACATATGCACCCTTGCAAAATGGGCTTGTTTACCAAGTACTTTAGTGCCATGTGGTCCGTGTAGAAGATAAAGGGTGTTGCCAGCAGATACTTCCTAAATTTGTGCAACACGTAGATCATTCAAAATGCTTCACGCGCAATAGTAGTATATTTATGCTCTTTTGGTGTCAAATTTCTACTAGAAAAACACAAGGGGTGGTCAACAATCCCTTCTCTGGGTTGTGCTAAGGTTGCCCCAATCACCATCCCTGAAGCATCAACATGTACATGGAATTTCTTATCCAAAGAAGGAAATCGTAATATGGGCATAGTGATAAGCTTATTCTTTAATGTGTCAAACTTCATCTGTTGTGCCTCTCCCCAATGGAATGTACATCCATTCTTCAACAATCCTTTCATTGGCGTAGAAATTTTGACATACCCCCTTATAAAATTTTGGTAATACCTCGTATGCCCAAGGAATCCACACACTACACTCTGGCTGGTAGGCTCCCCCAATCCCACAATAATGGTAAATTTGGTAGGATCCACCAACAAACCTTCCTTACATATGATATGCCCTAACAAGGTTCCAAATGGAGTAACGAAGAGACATTTATTGATGTTGAGGGATATGCGCAACTGCCGACATCTCTCAAACATCAACCACAAATTTTCACAATGGTATTTCACTAGTCCATACACTGTCTAGTCATCAAGGTAGACCTGAAGGAACTTATGGATAAAATCCTGAAATGCCTGGACCACTATGCACAAAAACACAATAGGCACGTTCTTTAGTCTAAAAGGTATGACTGTGTAGGAAATGCTTACCCACTCGATGGAAAATGTTATCTTTTCTTGGTCCTCCTTTGCAATCCTAACTTGATGATATCTATAGAAGCCATTCGTGAAGGAGTAGATATCATGCCCAACTACTCCCTCCAGGATCTCCTTGGTGAAAGGGGTTGGAAAGGGATCAATGACACATACCATATTCAAATATCCGTAATCAACACATATTCTTATCCTCCCATACTTTTTAATGATAATGACCATTGGGATTATCCATTCTAATTCCTCAACAACTTCAATGATACTTGAAGTGATCATCTTGTCTATCTCTTTCTTGATTCAGACGCGCAGATTTTGGTTCATTCGGTAAGGTCTCTTCTAAATCAGGCACACCCTCTCCTTTAGTTTGATCCAAATCTCTCGTAAAGAGTGGTGAACTCCTTTAAGCTCATGGTACCCATGTGGAAATAAATCCTGAAATTCACGCAACAGATCAATGATATTTGAAACATCCTTTTTTGACCAATAGTCCCCAAAAATAGCCTCCTTAGGTTCCATTTCTGATCCAATATTAACCTCATTTGTTTTGAGAGGTTCATGGTAGGTTTGCGCTTGATCATTAGCACTATCTGTTACCTCATGCGTAACCATAGTATGATTAATATCCAAGTTATATACTTCCACACCATCTATCACATAGAACAACTTTCCCTTCTCTTTCTCCATGCAAACACACTCAAGTTGTATCTTCTCTGATTCCTCCTCATTAGAGTGCAACTCTAAGCCACATTCACCCATTAATTCCAGTATTACATCCTTCACCATGGCACTGTCTCCCATAGTTAGGCGCTTAACAAATTGTAGTGCCTCATTCACCAATGTCTTAGCACTTTGATATTCAAAGGTTTGAATCAAGTTGTCTATTAACTCCCGTTAGTTCCCTATCTGACGACGTAATTCCAAATGAACGTACCATGCACACACACAACCTTACAGTGTGGAATAGAACTTGTGCACCAAAAGGGAAGGAGGTAAAGCCTCTGCGCCTTCCATCCAAATCCTCTTGCACTCCTGGACATGACCTGAGGCAAATCCTTTCCCATCATAGACACAAAGTTTAGTTGGTGCATTATTCTTGAAGAATCTAATAGAGAGCACAATCCTCACCTCACGCCACCCTAGACGATTTTCCTAATGCACCTTCCACCAATGTGCTACAGTTCTGCGCAAAGTGTAGACAAACATGTTCCTTCTTTCAATCTCACATCTCTATTGAGCTTCCATGGCTTGTAGGAAAACATCAGGATTGTTATCCCCAGTGTAGCTTGGTAACCGCTTCCCTCTCAGGCATCCAAGTGGGTGCACCCTTGTACTCTTGTAACATACCTTCTCAATTTCTACCTAATTAACTCATAAGTCCCATCCATCCATTTTTCACATACTACACTAGTGGTATCACTCATAGATTGAGCGTCTTCAAACTGAATAACTCCTTTAGTAGGATTAATCACCTCAGGTTCCCTGATAGTGCACACATAGATTATATTAAGGAATTCTTCTCCCAAGGGTTGAGTATAGGGTGATGAATTCCCATTAGTTAAAGGAATAATAACCCATTCTTCCTTGTTGTAAAAACTTATGTACCCCTTATTGAACCTTAGGTCAAAAATTTTCTTGTAACACTAGGGGCGCCTAAGTAACACTGGAAAGTTTTCCACCTTAGCTAGTGCCAAGACCTCGAAGTCTCCAGTAAATTTCACCCCTTAGATAGTGATAACATTGTCCTTCAAGACACCATTGGGCATCTCCTTTGTCTTGATATCCTTATACAACACATTTGAAGATGGTTGTAATGGGGGACTTCCCATTTGATTCTAGGCATCTAGGGTAAGAACATTAACTTCCGCACCCATCATAATTAGAATATTACTTAGGACCCATCCATCAACAACTACATTCAAGGTAATCTCATTATCATAATCAATGGTGTGAGGGGGAAGGTTAGCATGTAGGACTTGTCGTTCACACTCTCCTCTGACGCGTGGTAATTTTTCTAGTAACCATTCCCCTAACAAAGGAATGGTATTATCTTATCTCATAATTTTTCATACCTCATTGACTTCATCTAGATCCTTCTATGGAGCCTTAATGCTCTCCCTTCACTCTAACTACCGTGACTACTCCTTTAGGCACTGGATCTCTCCTTGTAGGATTCAAATTACATCCATGGTCTCTTGATAAACATCTTTTTGATGAGTAGGGTCTAACTACTTCCCATGAAACACCTCTTCTCTAGTAACCAATGACCTTTACTTTGGTATCTCCCTGACGCATGCAACCTTAGCTCACATCGCCACCAATACAGGTTCTAACTTTGACTCCTACACCACCCTTGGAATCCATTGTGAGTCAACCTTCTTCATGCTTACCATTCCTGTGCCTTTATCCTTCCACTATTGTTGGCTCATGTGTTCAAATAACTCTGGGAACTCCTCATACTTATGCTTCTTTCCACACCAAGGGCATTATAATAGATCAGGGCATTCATGGTTATAGTTCTTTGTAGACCCACAATTGTAACAAGTTCCACGTGGGAACTCACTTCTTCCACCTCTGCAGCTGCATCAACCTTAAAATCCTCCACAAAATCTTCTTCTATGGGCTCCTCCATCCACGCGCCCTTCATAGTGATGACCATCTTCCTTGGAATTGTTTACAATGCTGGCCTGACACACACCAATATCAATCACATCATGTATCTGGTCAATCAATCTATAATCCTTGGTGTTGTGAGTAGTGGAGGTGTAAATCTTGCAATAACAAGACACATTTTTCTAGATCACATGCTATAATAGCGGAAACCTACTTGCATCATGATATCTATGGAAAATTTCACAGTCTACCGTCATGGCATGTACCGATCTCTGAGGGAAACTATCCTTCATATGCCGCTCTACCTCACAATCTATGCACCATAGGCCACTACGAGTTTCATGCACCGAGTTCATAGATAGCTTCTCCAACTACTTTTCCATTGTAATAATTTGAGCTTCAAGAAAAGGACAGACACCGATATCTATGCTTCCTATAGCATCAACATGCAGGGTAACCCCCAAGGCCTCGCGCGGGTTTGTGAAAGTCTTGTGTGAAAGAAATCTCCTAAAAGGTGTTATCAACCCTCCAACAAACCATTGAGCATGTTGAGGAGGATGAATATCATAAGATAATTTTGATAAGAGAGTCTTAAAACACACATCATATTCTTGTACACTCTCTACCATACCTTATTGAATTTCTTTCAGTGCGCTAATGCTCTACTGTTCAAACTCGGGGATATGAAATTCAACTAAGAAGGCATTATGCAACATGGTGTAATCTACCACTGTCTAGTGGGGGTCATACTTTTGGTACCAACTATGCATGTGTCCTTGCAACATTGTTTCAAACTGACTTGCCTTTCATTTCAGGGTAGTGATCACCTTCGCGCACCATAACAACTCACATTTGTGTACATGCTCTGCAATATCCTCAACACCTTTGTATTCTGGTAGATGCAAAGACATTTCAAAAAATACTTGTTGAGGTGGTTGAGGCCCTTGTCCGCTTGATCCGAAACCTTGAATCCATTCAGTGTTTCCTCCATCACTAGATCCACTAAACCACCAGTGCCTATTCCTCCTGACCCACCAGATTTGCCATACAACTCCACTGGAAAGCAACAAAAGAAATTCTCATACAACTCATGATACATATTTTATTCTACCCATTTACATGCGTCAAACTTAGGTTCATCACTAGATATTTGAGCAAACTCATCCTCCATTATTTTAAGTCATGCTTCGACACTATCCAAGGTCAAGTTCTCTGTCATCATGCACCATTCTCACAACGGCTTCGAAAAGAGTTCCCGACAATGGAACAAAAATGTAGTCTCTATTATCACCTCATGTTTCAACAACTAATCCCAAGTGCATCAACATATCATCCAGTCTTAGCCTGGAAGCTCACCTAAGGCACGTGTAGGCACTGAGTCCCTCCTTTATGTGAGATTCATGAGAATGTTCCTTCTTAACACGAGGATTTAATATATCAAGAAACAAGCGCATTCATTCATGGAATTTAAGATATAAGCACTGACTCCTAGCCTAATGCATTCCAATCATAGATTAACATGATCAACTAAAGGAAAATAGAATCAACCCATTAGCATCATCAAGAAAACCCGTAACAAACATATGAACATAAAGGAAAAAATACAAAGATCAAGATCCATCACATGAGTGTTTCAAAATCACTTCATTATATTTATAAGCCAAAATATGGCAGCCAAGATTACATCAAGAGAGTCCCATTTGTGGAAATGTTCACACTAGCATAGCTTACTATTCATCACAGAGCTCATCATTACATATTTTTCTCACACTCTCCTAGCCTATCTATCCCTTGCTCTCTAAAAACCATCATACTCATAGAATAATAATTCTCCTTTCATCTTAACTACTCATCATCACCTATGAAGGCCTGATGGAATCCTTTCATCATTGATCTACCACTACCCAGGAATATGCCTGGTGTCGCCATGCATTTCCCTCAATCGAGTGCCTTCTATAACACATGTGCCAGCTAATCCTTAACAACCTCAACTCCTTATCCTTTCATGATAACCATATTGATGCTCTGGAATATCCTTTCCTTGATTTGCAAGTCTCCATAGCTTATCTACATCTATATCTGGTCATTTTTATGTTCTCTCCCTACGTGCATCTTTTCTAGTTATCCAAAAATTACTAAGTCCCAAATCCATTCTTCCTTGGCACGAGCCTTCTTGCCTTTCTGAGAATTACTTCTACACGTGCCTTTGTGCCATGTTTTTATGCACCACAAGGCTTTACGCCCTAGGTGCTTAGTTACTTTTAGGGGTCCAAAAAGGTTTTTTCATTACATCAAGATTGGTAGTTTAACACCCAATGTTGTAGCTCCTTGTTCTAAGGGAATACTACCAAAGCCACCTACACCTCCCTAGAACATGTTAGCCATGAGTGCATCAAAGACAAATAAGCTCAATCAATTTTATGACTCCCTTTAAGTCGGGGAATATGTATTGAACAATTACATAATACATTTGGGTGCCTTAGATAATTTCATGCCCGCGAAGGTTTCGAAATCCCTTTAAGTCCCCATGACTCCTCCTGGTGGATCTTGTTACTCCATGGAATCAAAGGAAGTCACACGTGTGGGGAAGATTAAAGATGCACATATGGCTCTTGCCGAATTTCCAGATAAAAGGATATTAATGACTATTTTGGTAGCAGACATCCTGAAAAAATTTGGAATGTTGTTAGGTCTAATCTTCTGCCGAGACTTGGGAGGGAAAATTAAGATGAATTGGTATTCCACAACCATACTAGTGAAGGGAGACATGGAGACATTGTTTCCAGAAAATAAGATGAGGTACACCGTATGAAAGTCCAGGAACCAACATCTTGTATCAAGATAGAAGGCAGACAAATGAATTTGTGACAACCACAGAGGAAGGTGATATTCCCATCTTGATAGGGCCAAACATGCCTCCTCGGAGAGGTATGGACCTTGATGAAGCATTGAAGAGATTTGAGTTACAAGAGGGCAGCCCCAGATTTACGGAAGATGCAAACCAAGAAGAAGAGGAAACAATTCTTGGTGAATGTCAAATAGAGAAACTAGCTCATACACTTACCCGTGAAGAGATAATGTTGACATTCCCATTTGGAGATGAAGATGATCTCAACCATGCCATCCATGGAGGGATAAAACCAGCTTGTGATGAGCCCACAAATTTTTTGAAAGAATTATCTATATAAGAACTGCTTAGAGCCGCGGAAGAAATAGAAGACCCTAAGCTAAGTTTCAAACTCCTGATGCAAGCCATGAATCTACAAGAAAAGCATGAATTTGATTTGGAAGCCTCAACCAATGTTGAGATCAGCCATGTTGAAATAAAGCAAGAGGAGAAATATTAATTCCCCTCCTGAGCCAATGGTTGATGGATGCCACGATAAAATCGAGGTATTTTCTTTCCCATTTGAGGAGGAAGACTCTTTCCATGATGAAGAAATTGAAGCAAGGATTTTTTTATGGATTTGAATCTAAAGCTCCTCTTGATGAAGGAGTAATAGAATGTAGTGATTCCCAAGATGATGAAGTTAATCCCTCCAGATAGTTTCCTTGAGCTGTAAAATAAATATTCTTTAAAGGCGTACAAAGATGAGCTGCAGGAAGTAATAAAGGAGATATTTGTGCAAGAAAAATTGGATGCAGTAGATGCTGTAGAAGACTTCGAGCTGATTCTTGATCTCTTGACTCATGTCATGGCCATACAAGAAGAGTATGAGTTTACTTCTAACCCTCCATTCAATATTCAAGCACCTCATAATGGAGTAGAGATAAAGGATTGATAAAGGGATCAATTTTAGTGTCAAATTTTCCCTAAAATTCCCTAAACCATGCCATTGCAGTAGAGCCTTTAGAGAGCTTTCCGACGACTATAAGAACGTGAAAAATAGACACTCTGAGCTCAAGATATGTCCAGTCAAAGTTCAGTCAACATGAAAGTCAACTCTGGTCAACATGTCAATAATGGACCAATAGCAATGCAACACATGGCAAAAGGAGAAAATGGAAAAATGAAGGTTGTTTGAGTTGTTTGCAACCTCCGGTCTTCGACACACATAAAAGCGGGCCCTAAACAAGAGGCTCAACTTTTATTACGGAGGGAGCTTGGCCGCCGTGAGGACGATCATATTATCGCCGACGTGGTGGTTCCTCAAACCACCACGTGGCTTGCCACCACAAGTTCGATTTTCCTATAAAGGGTTGACAAGTGGTATTTATTGGCATATTTCATTTGGAATGTCATTATACTACTTGGGTCGAATTCCATTTTTATTACCTTTGTAATTCTTTGATATTAACTTCCATGTTAATTACCAAGCCACATTATTTGTTATGTTCGGGCTTATTATTATCCAACTTGGAGAGCTCGAGGATATAACACTAATTTTGGGGATTACCTTATCAACAACAAAGGATATCTCATGTCCTATCAACTAGGTGTATGTATATATCCAAACAAACCAATATCTCCTTTGGCGCAAGATATTATCTCCCACGCATTTCATGTATTTGCTACGCCTTATATGATAAGTGCCATGCATTTTATTCAAAAATTATCCTCGGTATTACATACATTCAAACAACATTGGACAACCAAACCCACAATGCACAACATAAGGTGGCTCAAAAGCCAATCCAAGACCAACAACTTTAGCATTATTAAATGCTTTCCTTATTGAGTGTGCCCACAATGTGGGATTAACAATCCAAAACCGCGGAAAAATTGTAGGAGGTGGGATTTGATACCCCAACCTCATCGCTCCAAGAAAAATCCACTAACCAACTCGCCAAAGAAGTGCTCTTGGTTATAAAATGGGTCGCTGTAACTTATACAAGACAAGTGGCAGGTCTGTGCAAAGCAACATAAGGAGGTAGTTTTCAAAAAATGCCATTTTTGAAGGCCCTGCACTCAGAATGGGAACTCAGAGTAAAAATATGAAATGTAGGGAATTTTGAGATGATTCTAAAAATGTAAGATTTGATGTTTTTTGTTGAGTTTTAAACTATTTTTGGAAGCTTTGAATGTAGTTTTTAGCAGGGATCTACAAGACAACTAGTTGGAAAACATGAATTTCAATGCACTTCTGGTCTAAAATGTGACTTGGTGTAAACATGAAAAGTGTTCAAAATTCAGATATGATCTTAGATATATGATTTTTTTTCATAGAATGTTTTTAAATCTTAAATTTTAGGTGTTTTTCTAACACATTTGCAGGGAGATCACATTGTGAAAACACTGTAGGAGCCACAGATCATTCTTGGGACAATTTCTGCTATTTTTCAGAGTTATTGGGACATTGAACAGCTCATTTTCAGGTTATGATTAATTATTGGTTGTTTGTAAGAGTTATTGTACTTACATTTCAATATTATTAATGGATCTGTTCAATCCGAACTCGGGGATGTAGGAATTTCTGAACCCCGTAAACAATCTTGTTTGTTATCTGAGTGTTTTTAGTTCTAATTATTTATTTGTTACCCAAGTTTTTTGCACTTCTATGGATTCATAATAATCAGAATTTAATCAATTTGTGGAGCTTAGAATACTTAAAATTGATTAAGAAAATCACAATCTTTGGAAACTTTTAAAAGTGAAAAAAAATACAACACACATATTTTCATATCAAGGATGAATCTAAGATTTCTCATGGAGAATATGTCAATGAGCATAGATATGGGAAAGAAAGTAACTAAAAATATTCAAGAAATATGAATGAAAATGAATTTCAGGGCATAAATAAGATGCTCAATGAACAATCAGCTATGTGGATAAACACGGAAGGCAACTGGGACTATGAAATCGATTCCAAAGAGTGTGAAGGCAATGGAATTTCTAAGCAAAGGCCTGAGCATCAAGAAGCTCATGTAGAATCACTCCTACCAAGTACACAGACAATCATGGAAGGACCTCGATTTCATAAATAGTTAAGGAAAGGAGGCTACTTTCTGGAACCATTGAATGGCTTTACAGAAGTACATCACTTAGTGTTTCCCAGTAAGGGATAATTCTAGAGGAATGAAAAGTGCTTAAGTGAAAGCAGGTTGTTCCCTACCTTATATTATAGGTGATTATTGGGTATATTTCCCTTTATGTTGGGTGTGTTGTTTCCTTTCTGTGTGTGTTATGTGTTTCCTTTCATTGTTTTTGGTGTGTGTGTGTTTCTTTCTTTGTTATCTTTCTCTCTTGTAAATTATACATGACTCCACAGGGCCCAATGGATAAGGCACTAGTCAATGGATCATATTTTATAAAGTTGAGAGTCTACATTATTCATGTCATGTATTGGTTGTGCTTATTCCATGTCATGTCACCAAGCTAGAGCTAGTTGTTGTCGTGCAAATTTACAACAGGGAAATTGACAATTTCTAAGCATGAAAAGGATACCCATGTACCAATTTTTTCACGTTTTATCATTTTGAGGCACCCCGGGTCTACCGAGTCAATCCAAAAACCTCCCAATTGGTGTTAATTCATTCCCCTAGGTGATTTAAGAAATTCAAATCAACCCCCTAGGTGATTTTAGGAGTTCATTGAAAAATGAAAACTTTGGGCAGTTGTGGGAAGGGATATCACTTACCTTCCTAGGACTGGAGAAACTCCATGGAGCAGAATACAAAAATCCAAACTAGACATGGGGGTGAATAAAAGGCATAGGAACATCATGGATTTGATTTAGGAATATTCAGGAAGGATCCAGAGAAGTTGGGACAATTTCACTAAAATCAGGGTTCACATGCCTAGGCAGTGCACATGCTAAAACAACTGATGAGCTTCCAAAGGTGATTTCAGGAGCTCTGAATGGAGTTAGGATAAAAAAAACATTATCAAAAATGGAAATATAATCCCTAAAAGATGGTGAAATTATTTTTTTCACAACATTTTGGCGCAATGGATCTGCAAGCAGTATTTTACATACACAGGTGGAGTACTAGATAAAAAAATCCACTTTTTTAGGGATTAGATGGAGTAATAAAGACCTAATACTCCAACCATTGGATTTAAAAGGACATTTCCAGTCAATATAATTTACCATTTCATCAAAAAATTCCATCAGGAGCTCAAGTTATCACCGTTTTAAGTTGCCCTCTTGGACCGAGTTCAAGAGTTAGTCAAATTGGAAGGACACATGTCAGCTCCAAGATCATGGCACAATTTTGTGTCCCTCACATCCCTCAAGGACAAGGAAGTCAATATTGGAAAAAATTTCCTAGCCCCCATAAGCCCCCTGGACCCTCATGCAACCTCCAAAATCGCTAGTTCAACCCCCAAGTGCTTGCGATAGCTCAAAGCCTTCACCGTTAGGTCGTTACCACATGTCATCACTTGGCGCACCGTGTAAGTTGATGTCCCTCATGTAACTTTTAGGTGAGGGAAATAAGACATGAAAAAATCTTCCCAGCCCTTAAGGAGACTCCTAGTCACCCATGTGACCTCGTCAAGAGTGAATTTCCAACCCCTAGGTACTTGCCAAGCCTTCATTCTCAACCTTCAGATCACCGCCACGTGTCATCACCTGACGTGCCATACGAAAAAAATGTCCCTCATGTTCCTTTGAGGTGACGAAAATCAAGGTAGGAAAAATGCACCTAGCCCCTCCATGATGCCTCAAGGTCCCTCATATGACCAGCTTCCAGCCCCTTAGTGCTTTAAATATTTTTTTTGGCTTTAATCCCCTGCCGTCGGATCTTCGCCATATGTCAAGCTGAGGCACACTGTGAAAAATGATGTCCCTTACATCCCTTTAAGGTGAGGGACGTTAGGGACATGAAAATACACCTCTCTCCATGCCTTTGAAATTTTCAAATTTAAAATTCCCTACTGCTTCTAACATTTAATATGTAACATTCCCGTGCACATCTTCCTTTGCAACTTCCTACCACCACTCCACCATTTCCAAAGCTCAAACCAAGATTTGCCACAGAAAATAAATCCTCTACTCCTTGGTGATACATAGGTCTCGGAAGAAGATTTCATCAAACTGAGAAGACGAAACGAAGAACGAAGAATAAGAACAGTGAAAATATCCATTGCCACAAAATAGATTTTTGAAGAGATCTTGCAAACAGATGCACGGATTGATGGACCATATTTTTATATTCATTCATATATAAAAAACATTAGAAACAAACCTCCAGACCCTTCTCCCATGGCATAAAACATTCACAGCAAAGAAATCCTCTTTTTGGCCCAACGGAGAAAAAATCTTGATTTACCATTAAACCGGTGATCGGATCAAGCTAAAAACTTTCCCTTAGACTCTAAATGAAGAAACTATCACAATGGAGTTAATTTCTTTGTGATCGGAGAAAAAAAAAACCTAAAAATTTCTAGCTCCATTAATGGTGACCATGGCAGCTCTATGCCTGAAGCCACTGCCAGGCGAAAATTTTAAATTTTATTTCCAAGCATTCTAATGGGAAAAATCAAGTGAAATTCGGAGGACGTGACCACGATGAAGAGACAAATTTGAAATTTTTTTTTTATCACAAACCGAGCAGTGGAAGACCACTTTCTACAAACAGTAAGTTTTCCTATACAGACTTGCTATGTTTGGGAAGTCGCCATCAAAAGTAGCTATGGAAAAGGAAGTGTGCAATGAAGATCACCAGGATGCTAGAATGATTTTCCAGAGAAGAAAATAGGTAAAATGACCACTTACTAAAAATACTAACCCCCCTATATGGGTGCTTACTAATATTAGTTAGTCACCCCAAAAAGGGGTCAGGGAAAAGGTAGTGTGCGTAAGAGAAAATGATGGAGTTCATCACATCACGATGGTCAAGAAGAGGTAAAATCACCTCTTACCAAAAATAGTAAATCTCCCATCTGGGAACTTGCTATTAATAGTAAGTCACACTCAAAGGGTAGTTCTGGTACAATGGGACATAGAGGGATGATCGTTCAGGTCAACATCATCATTCAAGATCATCACAAACATCTTTCACAGGGAATTCGAGATCCATATTAGGGAACTCGAAAGTGTTTTTTGACACTCACTACATAGTTTGGGTCACAAGTATATCATGTGCAGGGTGGAACTTGCGATCATCAACGAAACAATTCATTCAACTTGGCAGGATTGGTTTTGAGTTCCTATCTCTTTGGAAAATATCTTTATGAGTTAGTATTCGTGGTCATCGGTGAATTCATTCGATAAGTTTTTTTGAACATTTAAATCCAAGGTATCCTGGAACCATCCTAAAGGAGTTTCTCAAGGTGAAAGGAGTTCAAAGACATTTGGAGCTTTCCATTGACAAGGATCATCAAACTTCATCAGGAACAACATATCCTCTTCTTCTTCTCTCTTTTCTCTTCACACCCCAACTTTCTCTCTCTTATCAATGTTCTAATTTTGCATTGGGGTTATAATTTTTCATATGTATTAATGTTACTAATGTAATAAGTCACCTTTATGTTATAAAAAGGGACTTAAAGGTTTCCTAGGAAGTTGAAAAGTTTTAAGTTGTGTGAGGACATATGAAAAGGCATTGGGGGGTAGATGAAGAGTCATCTCTCATTCTATAAATTGTAAAGCCATTACCATTTCAAAGGGTTGGTGATTGATTATGTAAACTCAAGAGTGCATTGAGAGAATAAAGGAGATAGTCAAATTCTTCCATTGCTTTCATTCTCAAATTTCTTCCATTTCCATTCTATGTACAATTTCTGCTCAAGCATGAATACAAGAAGAAAGAGTTTCATGCCTTTTTTGATGAGGAGATTTTAGAAACTTTGATTTCTCAATATTAACTCATCTTGTTGCCATTTGTAGGGTTGTTTCTTCTTAAATTTAATGCGTGTGTGAAATTTTTGGTTAATGGGTGCGGGATTCTTATTTTCTACCCACAAGATTAATCCCCTCTTCTCTTTTATCACTCCCTTTCCCTCTCTCTTGACAAAGTCCTCTCTAACAAGAAACTACTAGCTTTGTCGTAGGGTTAGTGAAGTGCCCCTATTGGATCCTCGGCCACCAGGCCACCAGAAAAATCCACCTTTACTTGCACATGCATATACGATAGTTGCATCGGTTAAGTAGATGGACTTAGATTGCCATAGCATTGGCAAGAAATATAGAAGTTTTTCCACCCTAAAAATTTTCTCGCCAACATCCTTGAAACATATGTCAAAAGCCAAGATTCAAGAATCCATCCCCAAATCCATGGACTCAAAGAAGGATGAATAAGATAAGGAACCCTTAATAAAGAATTAACTAATTGAAGAAATTGAAAAACACCACCAAATTTTCTGCCCAATATTGTCTTGACACTTGTCACTTCCATCTCCAAGCACCCATGACTCTCTCTAACAAACTATTACACAATTTTAACATCTATTACACACCATCAGTACTCACATATGACTTTATTCCAAGTACTTTCTTACACACTTAACCCTTTTGTATAGCTCCAACAAACCTACACCCTAAGTTCCTAGGTCATAATTGATAACTAAGGGGAGTGTTAGTGTAGATTATTATTTATCCTTTTATTTATTTATTAGGACAATTCTTACACTTGTGTTAGCCCTACAATTTTCGGGTTAGCTTGCTTAGGTGTACTAGTCGTGTGGAGTTAGCTTACTAGTTGTGTTGAGTTAGCTTCTCAGTTATGTGGAGTTAGCTTACCAGTCTTTTGGAGTTAACTAACTACCAATATCAGTTAGTGGGAGTTCTTCACCACTAATTTAGGTAGTAGTTGCACTTCCCTCCTATATGTACATCTTTCTTATTGGATAATTCAAGTCATTCTATTGTAATGTATTGAGCATTATGGATTATGATGGATTTCCATATATGGTATTTTAGCTCTTCTGCTTTACAAATCTAATGTGGTGTGCTATTATCATCTGAGATCGCGGCTTGGAACTATATTATTATCGTTCCTTTCAAGGTATCAGTAGAACTCATAACTTTTGATCCGTAGCTCGGATTAAGGTGATTTTTTTTTGAAATTGTGTATTTTTTTGATATCTACACATTGGTGAGATTTTTATACACATAATTCAAATGTAAAAGGTACTGTTACTCATTGTAATATTTACATGCACTCAATTATAGAGTGCCAAATTCAGGAGGGTATTGTGATCACTTGTGGACTTAATTTTGGTTGAGCCTGCCATCCTAAACTTTTAGGTTTTACATTCTTGTATCTATGGGTGTATACATTTATATCTCTCTTATTTGCTGAGATATTTTGGATATGTATTTTTGACACTTTTTTTGGCATATTGACAGTCTCTCTTTTGAGGGAGCTATTATGGTGGAGCCCAGTGTTAATTTGTCAGTGTTCGAGTAGTTGATTTTGATAACTCATATAGATCTGTGGTGTCACTCTACCCATTCTGTAGTATGGAAGGGTATGGTGTTGATACTGCTTCTTTGGGTTTCGTGTCCTTTCCTTGTTACCTTGGCTTTTCTTGGATTGTGGCACTCCTATTTATTTAGATCTCGTGTCCACCTTGTTGCCTTGGTTGTTTTTAGATCGTGGCACACCTATTTGTAGTAGTTGATCAAATTATGTTTGGTGTTTGTTTTTCACTTTCGACATCACTCCATTGATAGTCTCCTTGCATGGAGCTATTCTGGTGAAGCCTAGTGTCAGTTGTTTTTGAGTTCTATGATCGAGCAGTGGATTAAGACCATAGTGTGCACCACACTTCTTCAACATTGTATGAGTTATTGGAGCCGAGCTTCCGAGGATATGTTGTAGCAGAATTTTCCCCTCTTTGCTTTGTTATTACTGGTTTTGGGTACCTTGCGGTGTCTAATTTTCCTAGTTGTTGTACATGGGTACCTCATTATGCCTTATTGTCAAGACCCACCTTCTTTTCCACCCACCTAAGCTATACTTACGGGAGGGTGTTAGTGTAGGTTATTATTTATCATTTTATTTATTTATTAGGATAATTTTTACACTTGTGTTAGCCCTACACTTGTTGGGTTAGCTTGCTTAGGTGTACTAGTTGCGTGGAGTTAGCTTACTAGTTGTGTTGAGTTAGCTTCTCAGTTATGTGGAGTTATCTTACTAGTCTTTTGGAGTTAACTAACTACCATATCAGTTAGTGGGAGTTCTTCACCACTAATTTAGGTAGTAGTTACACTTCCCTCCTCCTATATGTACACCTTTCTTATTGAATAATTCAAGTCATTCTATTGTAATGTATTGAGCATTATGGATTATGATGAATTTTCATATATGGTATTTTAGCTCTTCTGCTTTGAAAATCTAATGTGGTGTGCTATTATCATCTGAGATCACGGCTTCGAACAATATTCTTATCATTCCTTTTAGGGAGAGTAGATTTCTTACACATAATATGACTAGATAGTTGAGATACTAGCTAGAGCTCATAGTGATCCTAACAAGTATAAAGATTAAGCATTCTAAGCAAGGAGATTACAAAAATTTAATATGGGAATAATTAAGATCTATTTCTTATCATTGATTCCAAACAAACAACTCTACCAACCCAATACCCTAAGTTCCTAAGTGCTACGGGATATCTAGGGAGAGAATAGCTTACCTATAGAAAATTTGACTAGATAACATTCACTAGCTAGAAATACCTCATAGTGATCCTAGCAAGCCTAAAGGCTAATCATCATAAGTAAGGAGATTGCACAAATTTCATATTGGAATAATTAAGGTATATTTCTTATCATTGATTCCAAAAAAAAACTTCGTCTAACCTATACCTTAATCTCTTAAGTTCCAAGGGATACCTAGGGGAGGGTAGCTTGCCTACATACAATTTGACTAGATATCCTCTACTAGCTAGAGCTCATACCATTCCTAGCAAGATTAAAGGTTAATCATCCTAAGTAAGGAAATTACACAACTTTCATAGTGGAATAATTAAGGTCTAATGCTTATCATTTATTTCAATTAGGTGCAATTGATTCCAAACAAATATTACACCATAAGAGATACCAATAAGATTAAAGAAAAAGTGAGAACTATGTTAACCTATAACCACCTTCCCAAGGTAAGACATAAGATGTACTAATGTACGAGTATAGGAAAGGAATGCATTGATAGTTCCTTATCTTAACAAGAGGATAGATATAAGTGAAGATGTAGAAGGATAAAGGAGGATTTATGTGAAAAAAATAATAAGGTGACTGTTGGAGCTCAAAGTTGTACCTTGTATATGATCATGAATGATTAAGAATTATGAGGTAACATGGGGTTGTCTCTTAGTTATGGGACCTGCAAACTGAGACATACCTCTAGAGAAGGCCATCTTCCTCTACCTATCCTAATGCTAACACTACTCCTAAAACTGAAAGAAAATCCTAAACTAACTGTCAAAGGACTAGGGAGAATGATATGCATAAAAGGGGAAATCCTAAGCTAAGAAGGTGATAACACCAGCAAAGGGTCGATCACTCTTGACAAAGGCGATAGAAAGAGGGAAAACATGGGATAAAGGGTGAACGAGCTCACCACAGAAAAGAACCATGCAAATCTAACTTTCTTCACATGAAATGGATCATGCAAGTAAGAGGGAACACACAACATGCCAATAAATGCAAACAAAGAGGCAAGGAGAAATAAAACACGAGACCATGGTAGAAAGATAGCCACAAAATCCGATTTTAATTGCTAAAGGATGAAAAATTGATTACATTCATGGCAGAAGGTGAAATACATTATAGAGACCAAATACAAGGTCTAAAACCCATGGAAAGTCGGCCACCATTTGGACATGGTGCCATTACAACAAAGAAGGATCTCTTTTAATGAGATGAGCTCTTACATTTATACAAAATGAAGGAAAGAAGAAGAGGAAAAAGGAGAGGGAAATAATATTTCAAATCCAACCACCAAAAGTAAGTAGTAAGTTTTATGATAAAGTTGGGTGCCTCTTCTTATTCACCGCAACATGCCATCTTCCTTGTTGGGCGCCCATACTGCATTAAATTCTGGTAGTTGTGTCACATAGAACTGCACCTTTTGCATGTTGGAGAAGTCTTCCAACTTTCTTATTATCAATACTTAGTAAAATTAAGAAATCAAGTTTGCATTACATAGAGGACATTGAGACCTTTCCATCAATATCAAGTTCACAAAGATCAGATCATCCAATCAAAAGTTATGGCATTTTTGGTCTCCCATAGAAAACTGTCATTTTCCTTCAATGCATGACTTTCTCCTTTAAGTTTTACATGGCTTCTAGCTTTCACGTTTCTTCTTTGTGTGTTTTGGCCTTAAATATCCCCACGATTCCCTCTGTTTTTACCCGTGGCTCCTTTTCTTCATTCCGCGGCATTCCCCTATTTGCTTTTATTTGCAGCTTTTGTTTGTGTCTCGTGACTTCTTCTCCTTAGCCGCAGTTTTTGCTTTTCATCTGCGACATAATGAAATGCTTCCGTGGCCTACGTTCCTTTACCCATGGCTTTGTTTTACTTCCACGGCTAGCTCCAACTCTTCGTGGCCTTCGTTCCAAGTCTGTGAAAGTCTAAGTTGTTCTATTTTTGCAAGGGGTGTAAAAATAGACAACAATGAAAAATAAAGATACTTTAGTTGTAAGGATGAAAGGAATCCACAATATCTCCTAGACAACCACCATCATATCAAAACTTATTTTTCATAAATGTTATTATACATAAAAATCACGAGACAAGAGGCCTCAAATAACACTAGAAAAACATACATTGATACTAGGAAGGGTGCAACAATAATTTGTTAGTAAGAAAAGACCCAATTACCCTTATGAATATAAGAAAAACATTGTTTTCCTCTAATCACTTGAATCAACAAGAAGGTAAGTTATATAAAGGATTGTATAAAAACTATGTGACGAATTTTACGAATTCAAGTTGTTTGGAGATTCATACATCTCAATATTTTACAAATAAAATTATTTAAGATATTTATAGTAGTTATATTAATATCATTATATATATATATATATATATATATATATATATATATATATATATATATATATATATATATGTATGAGTTAATTCATTAAGTTTTTAAATATAAATTTGAAAGGTTCCATTTTAAATTTTGAAAGGTTTTTGGTTTGGGAGAGATAGTTCCTGTCACGAGAATGAATGGAAAGTTTCTTTAGTAATAATAAGTAATATTGAGCCAAATTAATGATGTTACCATTTACAAGATAACATAAAATAATGAAGTTTTTGGTATTAAAGGTGTTCAAGTAGGAGTGTATGTAGGTGTTGCAAAAATTTGGTAGAATTTTCAAATCATGAAGAATAAAGACATCAACACTTTCTTTATGTGATAAGAGGTGGAATGGAGTGGCTGAAAATCACCAACATATAACCCAACATATAACTCATTTAGAGGTTGATGCAGGAGCATCAAGTGCTAGAGTGTAATAAGGTCATATAAGACCAATAAGACATTCTTTTCCTAAGTAAAATTGAATATGTTGTAAAATCACCTTGACATGCTATCAAAGGTGAATATGTACTTGTAGGAAAGTTGTAAAGGTAAGTTTGAATAAGTAAAGGATGAAAATAGGACTAAATAAAGACATATAGGCTATGTAGGGAGATAATGTTTGTTTTCAAATGTGTATGAGTTGTTTAAAGGTGGTCTAGGATCTTGTTTGAGCCAAATTAGTGTTGGTTGCACTTTGATAGGAAGTTGTTGAGTTTATTTGGAAGTCAAAAAATAGCAATTATCTAGGCTAGTTAAGGAAGAGAGGGATGTATTCGAAGGGCCATCAAGGGAAAGTCCTGGAAATCATGTAAAATAATAGAGAATGAAGAATAAAGATGGTTGCACGTTGAAATTTGTACAAATTTTTCTTAAATTATGGTTTTGTGAAGACAGTATGCTTGTTCCTCCGCTCAAACCGAGACTTGGAAATAGTCAGTCCTATGAAAGGAGAGTTTTTGAAGTTTGTGAAAGCATGAGTGGAAGAAGGAAGGTGAGTAATTAGACAAGGAATTTATATAGCCCTTGAATTTTTGAAATTTGTCTTGTAAGTCAAGATTTCTCCTCTCGGGCCCTAACTAGGGCAAGGCATAATAAATTTTCTAACCAACCAAATTACATGAGATTTGATGAGAACCTTTTTTTTATGATGCCCACATGACTGTGAATTTTCATGGTATATCTCGTACATGTAGTAAAATAGAAGGAGTTTTCTCAGGTTGTCTGTCACAATGCATAGTTCAAGCAAGAAAAGATATGCATGAGGGGTGTAATGAAGGATTCAAACTCCCAAAATGTGTAAAAAACATATTATTGATATTATCAAGGTGGATCTAATGAATTTCAGATGAAATTATGCTTGTAAGTGTTTACTGTTATGGTTAGGATCAAACCATGCCTAAAAGGACCTAGAAACAAGGGTACATAGCAGAGTTTTTATCAATACTTTATAGTCATGATTCTAGACTATTATGGAAGGTGGAGCGAGGTATATTTGATGTGTTTGAATGATCTCAGGGGTGAATTAATGAAGAAATAACCATTATTGCATATAATAGTTGACTGTGTAGGTTTAGAACTATCCTAGAAAGACTATAAAGAAGGTTGAGCTAAGTATAATAGGTAAAGAATCAATGCATAAAGTTGGAGGACATCTTGAATAGACTAAATAAGACCTAAATTCATTGAGATTGTGTCTTGAAAGTATGAGGGAAATTTTTCATAACTTTATTTGAGGTTAAGAAGGATAAAAAAACCCTTGCGGCAAGGATCAAGAAGCAAATTGAAAACTATTTCCACCTTTAAGCAAAAGGAAGTTCAAACCTTTATGTTGATTCCTTTCAATGTCCAATCAGGTATGAATTACCCCCTTACTCCCTTTACAACATACCTCATTTTAGGATCAAGCTTTTCCAAAGGGTAAAAATGACATAAGTGTTAATAATTACAAGAAATCATGAATGGGGTTTAAGTATGAATCTATCTTGCATGTGAGCATAAGAGTCTTGCACCTTCATAAAACATTGGTTCAGTGATCACATCTGATTATTTGTTGTCAATTGAAATATCTAGTTGTTTGTATTTCATATGTGATTTTGCATTAGGTCTCAATGGACCTCAAGATGGTTAGATCCTCAAATGAGGGGTTGGTATAAGTCAATTGAGTATGTTTGAGTTCCTGATATCGAGAAACCCACATTGTGAATGGTAAGCCTCAATCAAGATAGTGATAGTTCAAGATTCAAGCTAGAGCCCTTGCATTAGAGGTCATGCATACTTAAAATTGGATAATGAGGGGTTATAAGGGATGCATATTTGAATGAATTATACATTGGTATGCCCTCTTAGTGCATATTGTAACTTTGGAAAGTAGATGTGTGAAATCAAGCTAATGATATTGAATTATCACTAAGTCCTAAATGGATTTTATTATGAGCCCTCTTTAGAGTGTGTGTTAATAATGGATTAGTGTCCTATCATAACACTTCTTGTAAGTGGTATGTGACACTTACAAGTCTTGTTATTTCTCATACACTATAATATAATTGATTTTTTGATTTGATTTAAGAAATTAATTTTGATAAATGCAAAGTTCAAATAAATTAGAAAACTATCATGAAATATGTCCATTTTATAATGTTAATTAATCATATCTATGTATCAAATAATAAATGCATTACAAAATATTAAATCAAATATAAATATAATTTATTTATATAATATTAACCTTGATAGAATGTTTGTAAGTTTACTATTAGACTTGAGTGATTAACTCATACTACATATTGAACCTTGTTAAATTATACATATATGATGATGAAAGTTACATGCTAGTTTTTGAAAACCTTTTAAAGGTTACATTATTTATATAATAAATAAAAAATATATGTTGAAAACTTTTTGAGAGAGTGCACATGTCGGCTCCTTTTGGTATAAAAAATGTGTGTGACCAATAAAATCCTTTGATGGGTGACTTGTGTGAGAAGTGTTGCCAAAAATGATCTCACACTTCATTTTTAGAAAACTTGTTGTAAATATTAAACTTGAAGGTTTTTTATCGAGAAGAATATACGTTTTAGGTACTTGTACACATTTCAAGTTATCAAAATCACTTGCATTGATCAAATATAGGTGTTCATAGTTAAAAAAAATCAAAAACTTGATCAAAATATCATGTTTTAGGATTAAAAAAAGAGGTAAAATTCATTCCTAAGTATTCCCTTCACTATCTACCATGTCAAATTGAATCGGGTCGCAAAGGGACACATGGTAGTTGGTGTTCACTTGATCATTGGGTATTTATACCACATGCCTAAGGAGTTTAGATTAGGTCATGTTTATAAATAGTGGTGATCACATAATCAAATGGAGATAATGATAAGAACCTTGCTTATAATAAATCATTAAATTGCAGAAGATAATAAAAAACAAGAGATATGGGGGGCCAAGATGCCCTAATATCAATATATGCAGAATAATACCCTTAAGGTAGGGCAACACCATACAATGCTCCTTAAGGAAGGAGTAACTCCACTATCTCCCAAGATGGGAATCAACTTCGAGGGGGACACCTCCAATATACCTCTGCCAAGTAGAAGACTTAACTCATACCTCCATGACCTCATAATGATACTCACACCCTTTAAATAGGATGGGTAACACCTAATCCCAATGTAGGCCTACCCATTACCCCATATAATTAATTCCTATGTGAGCCCATATAACTAACTAAGGGGATGTGTGCCACATGTTGGCATCTCCATCAACCCATATACATTATATTATCATATCCCATGTGAACCCATACATATAACTAAGGGCATGTGTGCCACATGTTGGCATCTCTATCAGCCCATATATATTATATTATCATATTCCAAGGTACATAACATTGCCTCCCTCTTTGACATGTTTCGTCCCCGAAACATAAGAAGAAGCCATATAATGAGTGTGCTTTAAATTATTACACACTTGTCGCCATGCTCGATCATCCAACCACCCATATGAAATCCTAGTGGGTGATGTTGCTCCAAACTTGATTCCATATTCCATTGTGCTCATTTGGTTCCATACTGGTCCATATGTGTTCCTTCCCGACATCCATGCATATCCATAATTATTATTCTTGTGATTCCATGTCATATAATTATTGTTCCATTGATTCCATGTATAACCAAAAGTATTCCTATGATTCCATGTATATCCATATGGATTTCTATCCTCATGTGTCCTAACATATCTCCATGATTTTTTCCTCTCATGATGGTGTGGGTGTCGATATGGTGCCACCTTCGTATACTCAACCTTATCAATCTTTTCCTCTTTTTCCTCTTCCAACTTTTTTGTTATTTCTTTTTTCTCTTGAGTAGAGAAATTATTTTTGAATTTTTCATCATTTTTTTCATCCTCTCCTTCTGATTCATCCTTATTCCCTTCTTCACCATCTTCAAATTCATCTTCATGATCCAATTTTACATTACTTTTTTCTTTGTTAAGTGTGATATCTTGCAATGTAATTTTCTTTCTATTATACCATAATTTCATGAATTTCTTTTGAACATTAAGATTAATTTTTCCCAAGCTCTCTAACCAAGGATATCTAAGAAGTATATCCATACCATCCATATCTAAAGCATAAAAATATGAATGTTAAACATATTTATCCATAGAGAGCTTTAAATCTCCAAAAACTTGAATATGCTTACCATCCACTTGAGCTTCCTTAATATGTTTTGCTTGTACATGTAGATTTTTAGCTACATCCATATTGATGAAGTTATATTTGCTGCTAGGGTTTATGGAAATAATTACCTTTTTCCTTTGAATACACCCTTCAAACTGAAATATTGAAGCTTCCTTCCTTAGAGATGCACTATCATGTGTAACAACTTCAACATCAACATTTTCTTCTTCTTCTTCTTCTGTTGATGCTACTGCTGATTCTTCTTCTTCTCCTTCTTCTTCTTCTTTTGTTTCCCATCTGTCCATGAAAACTTGTTCCAGTTCGTCCAAAGACCAATTAGACTTCTCCTTTTCTAACTCAGAAAACCAAATATGTGCAAGGCCACTAATCCAAAAATCGAATAACAAAATATCTTATGGTTTAGAGAATTTAACCCTAAATTTGTTCCACCATTCTCTAGCATCAATCCTGCCATCTCCAAAAAAAGCTACCATCCCCATGATCCACAAAACTAGGGTTTTAGGAATAGACCCATTTGATCAAACCTTGTTATAACTCTTTTGGATAAATTTCAGCCAAAAATGAAAAAATCACAGAACATGAACCCTAATTTTATTTTTGAGAGGTTTCCGAAAATGTAAGAAATCGAGGAAAATTCCTCAAATTGCGGCCTATGGAGCACAATAGTGAAAAACAATAAAAATGAAATAAATCTGACAAAATAGATACCAAAATTCTGAAATTTCAGTGGTATCACGTTTGAATATATTACCATCAACCCCCAAAAAATTGTTTCCTAGTTCATCATTATTCAGAAGATATAGATGAAATCATAGAATTAGGGTTTCAACCCTAAAATGGACACAAATTTTGCAAAAAAAATTCAAAAACTCTGAAATTCAGAGGGAATATCACTTGAACTATGTGTCCACTCCCCAAAAAAAATATCTTAAAAATTCAAAGTCTATCTCAAGATATAGACAAATCACCAACATTAGGGTTTCATCCCACAAATTGCCCGGATCACTGCTCTGATACCACTTGATAAGAACCTTGCTTATAATAAATCATTAAATTACAGAAGATAATAAAACATAAGAGATATGAGGGGACAATATTCTCTAATATCAATTTATGTAGAATAATACCCTTAAGGTAGGGCAACACCATACAATGCTCCTTAAGGAAGGAGTAACTCCACAATCTCCCAAGATGGGAATCCACTTCGAATCACCAAGATGTGTGCCACATGTCAGTATCTCCATCAACCCATATACATTATATTATCATATCCCATGTGAACCCATACATATAACTAAGGGGATGCGTGCCACATGTCGGCATCTCCATCAACCCATATATATTATATTATCATATTCCAAGGTACATAGCAGATAAGGCTCCATGATCTACATTTCTCTCAAGTTTGGGGAGAGTTCATTTAGCTGTGTTGAGATCTCGAGTCACTAAGGAAAAGGTGATTTGACAAATGAGTCAGGGAAATCCCGAATAGTTAGTGAGAAACCACAAGAACCGGTCATATCTTGGGTCGAGTTGATTTGATTGAAAGCCCAAAACCCCCGAGAATGTATGGAGGCCTGAGAACCAATGAAAATATGACATATGACATAAAATTTGAGTGGGATTGTGATCAAGGGTGATTAATCAAAATAAGGCATGTAGAAAAAGTTATTATGAGGTGAAATTTGATGGCCTTGAGGCCCTCATATGTACAAAATGACCTTGGTATTTTTAAATGCTTATATAATTTGATCAGGACCACTAAATCACTCCAAATTGGTCTGGTTGGAAAGATTTTAGGAATTATATCATGATGGGATTGGTTATGGGTCTTTTAGGCATGTTTTGTGATCAAATACCACAAAAATTTTGGGTCTAAGTTATGTGACACATTCTGCGCCTGTTTCAGATGCTCATATGTTTTGATCCAAAGATTTTGTTCACCTACATAATACACCAATAAAAATATATTTACCAAGACTTTAATTTGGGACCAGTTTCACTAAGAATGGTGGAGAAAATGAAGATATATTTATGATATAGTTTGAAAGTGTTTTTAACTTGTTTTCTCAGTCAAATGACACCCAAATCAATTGTAAATGCTTTTAACAACCCCATAAACAACATGGATATTTTTCCTATATATCCCCATTTGTAGATGATATGATTTTGTATGATTAGAGAAATTCTTGATACCCATGCTGGGCCTCCACACTAAATGTTGATTGGTCCTTTGGTGGTTGGATGAGTGGGTGGTTTTTTTCAATTATGGAAATTTTCTGATATTTTTCCTCTTTTATTTTCTATCTTCTATATAAGTGTTTGTATGAGTACATGTTAAGGGTTATTCTATACTAGTTTTGTGATCTCTTCTCTTTTAAACACTAAAATTTAATGCTTCTATACCTTTGTAACATATTTTAATGAAGTTCATAGGAACTTTTTTCTTTGTGGGATTGTGAATGATTAAGTTCTTGATATTCATTGTAAGTGTGATCTATTTCCTTTGGGTGCGTAGTTTTTCAATGTGAATCTCTCAGCCCTCTTGTATGGTTTTACTCTTATTTTTATCATCTCATTATAAGTTCTTGTGCACATTCTTTAAAAATTCATATATCAAGTTATATTTTTGTCCTTTTCAATCCAAATTAACAACCTATTTCAGTTTGGTGCATCACCTAGTTTTCATTCAATATTTCATCTTTTTGAACCATGGTCTCTTGGAAATATTAGTTTAAAATTAGTTATTATAAGATCATAGTGCTGGTTAGATTAGTTGCATTGAATTGGAATAGAAGGAACTCGAATTTCCTATGGAGATTGAACTTAAAGGATCAAGTGTACCACACTTTGAAGGTCACTCAATGTTTCACCAAGGTGTCAAGCCTAGCTTCAAAAAGGGGTGAAATCTCATTTGATAATAGTTTTTGGCATGCCCGATGGGACCTGTAATCCATTTTCATCTCATTTTGATAAGTTTCACTAAGATTGGTGTGTGTATTTATGGAATATTAGCCTTTGGAGGCATTATTTTCAACACATATAGTGCATCCCAAATCAAGAACCAATGGTTTCAAGAATATTATGTTCATTTTTCATGACAAGAATACAAACAAGGTGAAATTTAGCTAGAGGATATTCGATTGAACACATGGGGCTATTAAAAAGGAGAATAATAAGGGTAAGATTTGATCAGAGAACCCCATCCACTCTCAAAAGAGGATTTTCCACTCCTCCTAGTAGGCCTTTCTCATTTTCCCTCAGAAATTCAAAGCATGTCCCTTTCATGGCACATCAAAGGAACTTATCTTTTGTGACCTTTAGTGGAGGTAGTCCCTTGGATTTGGCTAGTTATAATGACATGCCAATTTTTCCCTTAAATATCATTCCATTTTTCACTTGTGAAAATTTAAATACTCCTATAGAACACATCCAAGATGTTGTTAATGTGCGTTCAGTCCATTTTACAACTGAAGACGATGTAACAATAAGTATTTTATCTCATATCTCAAATGGAAGGCATTACAATGGCACAAGAGTTTGTTACCCACTTTAATTCATTGTTGGGATGAGCTTGGAGAAGTTCTTTTCTAATAATTTGAAGAAAAATAAGACAACATCTCTTTGCTGGAGAAATTGACAACTATCAAAAGAGCTCCTATTGAGATGATGATAGAATTCAACCTCATATTTCAAAGGACTTGGGATAGGATTACAACTCTCTTAAATCCAACCCTTCATTTTTTATAATTTTTAGGAGCTCTTAATTCTTATAGTGTAGTAATGATTCAATCTACGGGAGCTATATCTTTACTTGATGCATATGCAATAACAATTACGACTGAAAATTTTCTAATCCAAGTTGGTAAAATAACCCCTACACCTTATGCACCTTTTTTTTAGACTTGGGCCAAGTTGCTCAACCATCTCTTGCTCCCATTCCTAAGCCAAAATCTTCCTCATATATGCATATATCTAATTCTCCCAAAAAATAATATGATAACGATGAACTTAGAGCTATATTGAAGGGCATGTCCAATAGGATAATATCCCTTGAGAAACAACAAGCCCAAGCCCCTAAATCTTACCAAAATTATAATCAAGTACAACCTTCAAATCATAATTTTAATTAAGGTCATCAACAGAGTAAAACCCATTTTTCCAACCAAGGTTACCAACCTAGTAGTTTTCAAGGTGCCATTCTAAATTTTCCTTTATAAGTGATCCCTCCTACACATCAAATTATTGCTACCAGCACAAGAAAAGATATTTTCCTAGTCTAAAAAACATGGCACAAGAAGTTGATGTAGACACTCGAAATTCATCAACTCATTTCTTCATTTTTACCACACGTAACAAAAATCATACATTTATTTCATCATTTAATTCATTTATCTTAAGCTCAACATTACTTCAGTCATATAAAAACTACACCCCTTATATTTGTCTAAATAATTAATTAAACATATCGATATTTTATATCCTAAGTCATATATTGTTGCATTAATTAAATACATTAACATCCCACACTTACACCCTTCATTCTTAATTGATTAATTAAATAAATATATGAATATTTCATTATACACCATTTAATCCCATTTAACTGCATTACATTTTATTCTAAGATTAATATTTCATTTCTAAATTATCCAAATCTCCTAAATCCTTCTAAATTTATTTCTAATATATCCCTAACTTCCTAATCTCCTGTTATCTTACCAAAATCTTATATCATCACAAATAATCATATATTTGTAGGTTTGATGTATCTTAATCAAACAACTTAATACATATCCTAAACAAACTTAGGCTAAATTAGAACCTATCTAACTGAGAATATATTTTCTTTGACACCTCATTAAACAACATGACACTTTCAAAACTGACCAACAGACCCATCCTTCTAAAACACGAAAAAAAATCCCAAATTAAGAAACTATTTTTAAGAAAACTTAAATTAAGCCGAAATCACCGGCGATTAGGTAAATTGCCAACGATTTAAACCCAATTTTCAGTCCCTTTTCAGGATCATCTTCTTGCATTCTCGAGATAAAACATTCTAACAAATTTATTTCTTTTCATACTGCATTAAACCAAAAAAAACACTTTGTTATCTAGCATTCACATCCATTCAGCAACTTCAACAATCATTTTAGAATCTCTTGGGATTGAAAAATTTCCAGCCAGTTGCATATCTCGCCATTCTTCATTCATCATCTCCGAATCAAGGTCAGAAAATCCTCCCAACCCTTATGCTAGTATCTAGGTAATCATGTCCCTTCATTTTATCATCCTGCATCATACTTATATTTCAGTGAGTCTAATTTATCATGATTAATTTATCAAGTAATCAAATTTGTTAGACCGAGTATATTCACCCTCAATTGCCATTGATTCCTTCAATCACTGATGATTCATGTCTATGTGACCCTTTATCACATCAATCTATCTTTTTTAACATCCAGAGATCGATTAACTATCATTCTACTTTTGTAGATCCTTGATAGGTCATACCAAGCTCCTTTGAGCCATCCATAACATTTTGCTAATCATTTTAATTAACTTACCCTTATTCTTACTTTGTAAGCATACACAGCTATTTAATTCATTGCTCCTTTGAGCCATTTACAACCTATTGTCATTCAGATCATCAAATGCATTATCTTGCTTACCTTTGTGAGCGAGTAAACCATTGTCTACATCCATGCTTCCTTAAGCCATACTATGATTTCCTATAATCCCTTTGGACCAGGAATCACCATTAGACCAACATATAGCATTGGACTGTGTCATTCTCTTTGCCTTTGCATTGATTGGTTATATCATCTGATATCATTTTACCATCTATCATCATATTATAATTATTAAATTAATTTCTCAACAGTGTATTGACATATTTGCAATGAAGTCCTTCGACTTCTGAGGGCTGGCCTTATCCAGGAAATCTACCATATAATTTTTTAATCCCATTTTGTGTAGTGTCTTGTGGTTGTAGCTGTATTCGTAGGACGAGCTAAATGATTCTTATACAGAGCGCAAAATCACATGTCATCTACGAGTATCTCTAAACCCCGCCATTTCAAGGTTTGTTAATTTTTATTATCTTGCTTATTAGGTTAAGTTGAAGAGGTAAAATTTATTCTAAACATCTGAATTGTATTTTACTTGTAATCAATCTCATAAGTATTCTACATATATAATTAGTGTGCAAGGAAAATCTCTAATGGTACAAGTGTTTCTCAATAAAAAATCACCAATAGTGGAGGCTCCAAATACGAACATCGAGGCATATAAGGAATATACTCTTGAATCTAGCCTTATGTTTTTCATTCCTAATGATTTTTGTGTAGTTAATCAACCTATGGAACTCTTGAGTAGGCCTCTAACTTGTGTTGCTGATAATACAAGGTCAAATAAAAGGCAACTAGAATCCATCCCTTCATCTTATTTAGTGTAGAATGATGCCAATCCTAAAGGGAAAGAGAGTATGGCTTATCCATGTAAGGATAAGAAATCTGATTCTCACAGGAATGATCCTACAAAGGAAGCTTTCTTGTAATCAAAAATAATCAATCAAAATAGGGAGAAAACAACAGAAAGAGTCACGATTTCCTTCAATACACAAGGTTGCAAGTATTCCCTTGAATATTGTGGATCAAAAGAAGAAGAAAAATATGAATGTTTCTATATGTGATTCATTATCAATCCAATATTAGAGGGACCTATTGCAAGTTGCCTTAAAAACATTTTTTTGTTAGTTGAGCTAACAACACAAAAGAAAAAGTTTTCAATTAGTCTTATCTAACCTAGAGGAACAAGTAAGTAAGGTTGATAAACCACCTCATTTATACATATATTTGATTATTGGGAAGTTTTTAGAACACAATTGTATGATAGGATCATATGCTAGCACTTAAAAAATTCCAAAAAATATAACATATACATTGGGCATTGAGTACACTCCAGTTTCTAAAGGTGTGTTGCAGTTGGATTGAACTTCGGTTAGTACAGTAGGAGTGATCAAAGGGCTTAATTTAAATCTTCACACTTGTAATAACTTGAATATTAATAAAGACATATCATTTATTGATCTATCTCCTTTATTTTCTATTTTCTTATCAAGATACTTCACAACTAAGGTTAGTAGTTACTTGTCCTCTGATTAGTATCATATAATCGTAAGGAAAAGAAATGGTGTAATATTTACCATCAAAGTTGAATCTATATAAAATTTCATGTGGAAAGCTATGATCCCATTCCTATAAACTAAATTTTCATAATACAAGATAAGGAAGAAAGTGATTCAGATCCAATAGAGACAACTACTTCACTCGATTTAGTTCTTGATCTCTTGTTAGATGAGTGGGAAAAATAAATTTATTGTTTTTATCCTTACGATATTGTTGAAGAAACTGGTTTGGGTACATATTGCATACAATAAGATAACTCCTTTATACCTTCTTCACTCAAGAAAGAATATGATTTAGATAGATTGTGGAATATATTCTTTGATGGTTTAAGGAGTAGAAATGGAGCAGGGTTAGGTGTAATGTTGATATATCCAAATGGTAAGAAGTCCCTATTTTCTCATAGATTACATTTTGTTTTCACAAATGACATTTAATTATATAAGGCATTGATTCATGGATTGTTATTGGATGAGAAAAGTAAAATCAATAAGTTTAAAGTGTTTGGAGATACTCAATCAATGATCTACCAAGTGAAAAGGAAGTGTGTCACATGGAATAAGCTCTTGAAAGCTTATATGCATAAAAATTGGGATTTCATGGAAAATTTTGATGCTATCAACCTACAAATGGTGCCAAGAAGAAACACATTTGAATATTATAATATGGAAGCCATAAGATCACAATTTTCTCCACCTAAGGACCTCATTTAGGGAAATGAACAAGTTAATATGGTAGGTATACCATCTATTCTTGATCATGAAATAAGCTAGAAATTATTCGACAGTGATGAGAAAATAGTCAAGTTCATCCAAAATGAGGCATACTTGTTATCATAAATGTATTTAATGTTGCAAGAATGCTATGGTGATCAAATTATTTAGTTGAAGACAAACAAGTTACTTAGAGGACTAGTTACACTTGAAGAAATATTCATCTCAGAAGATGAGTTTAAGGGGGAGAAGACAAACATGATAATGAAGAAAGAATACTACCAGAAGGTCATCATTGCACAAGAAAAATAGATGATGCTAGGAAAGGTATGCAGTGCAATATTTTTTTTCTCTTTATTTCAAAATTATAGTGATGTCTTTTCATGGAATTATGACGACTTGAAGGGTTTTGATTCAAATATTCCCCAACATGCTATAGAACTTGATCCGAATGCTAAGCCTATTAGGAAAAAGTAAAGACCTATAAATCCCAAGATAAAACCTCTAATGAAGAAAGATATTTCCAAACTCATTGAAATGGGAATTATATTCCCTATCAAGTACTACTCCATGGTGGAAAATTTAGTTCTTGTTAGGAAGAAAAATGGGGAGATCAGGTTATGCGTTGATTTTAGAGATTTTAACAAAGCCTCCTAAAAGGATCACTATCCTTTACCCTCTATGGATTAGATTTTGTAAATAGTAGTAGGGGATGAAATGTTCTCACTTTTGGATGGTTATTCTAGTTATAATTAGGTCTTGGTAAGAGAAGAGGACAATTATAAGATACATTTTACTACTAAATAGGGAACATATGCCTATAAGAAAATGCCTTTTGGTTTGTCTAATGTTGGTATTACTTGTTAGAGGGCCATTGATATGATTTACAAGGCTTCATAAATAAGTTTTTTCTCATTTACTTGGATGATATCACATGTTTCTCAAATATGGGTGAAGATAACATGGAGTATCTTGGGAAATTCTGTGAAAGGTGTAGAGAGTTTGGGGTGTCACTCAATCCAAATAAATGCATTTTATTCCTCAAGGTAATATTTGGGGTCATATAGTATTAAAATAAAATATTTCCATAGATCCAAAAAGGATGTCATACATTCTCTCTCTTTCATTACCATCTCATAAGAATGAATTGTAATCTATTCTTGGCAAGATTAATTTTGTTAGGAAGTTCATTCATAACTTTACATAACTATTCAAGCATATTGTCTTGATTCTTAAGAAAGATATTGTTTTCAAGTGGAACAAGGAGGGTAAGCATACCTTTGTGAAGATCAAGAAGGAAATTCATCAAGCACCCACTCCTGTCAATCCAAAATTTGAGGAATTCATTCTCTATGCTTATGGATCCGGAACAAGTGTTGCAACTATGTTAACTCAACATAATGATGAAGGTTTGGAGTAACCATTGGATTTATTTAGAAAAAAATTAAAGGAATATGAGGTAAGGTACACAAAATTGGAGAAACATATGTTTTTGAGTATGCAAAATATGAAATATTATGCCGAATTTGATGTTATAGTAGTAGTAAATAAATGCAACAATGGAATATAGAAATATACCAAAGAAATATAAGCAATAAAATATAAAAACATAAGTGCAAAGAGAGGGAATAAAGGCTTAGTTGATTCAAATAGTTATGGAGAATGAACAAAATTAGAAAAATGGAAAAGACAACACACTGACTGTCGCATCAGAGCTCAAAAAATTGTAGAAATGGAGGAACAAGCTGGACTGGGGCACTTGGAGAGGGACAGGGGTGCTTGCGGGTGCCTTAGGCATATTTCTAGGTGTATGGGTCTATGGAAATTCTCATAAAACCTCCTCTAATGTGTCTCAAGGTGTTTTCCTTTTGTTTCCTTTGATCGCTCCAAGGTCATACCAAGATCTCTGAGGTCCCTATAAACCTGCAATGAAGAATGAACTTGCAAAACCCTCAGATAGACATCAAATCCCAAAAAAAAAGATGTAAAATGAGGGGTTGGATTGTCCTCAAATATCACAATGGAAAACTTATGAATGATTTCTGCACTACATCTCAGACCCATTGTATTTGTGTGTGTGTGTGTGCATGGAATTATACCCTAGGTTGCTCTTGTGCCAATCACATGTGGATAGAGAGTAAGTATCTAGATGTAGAATGTAGTAAATGTGTTCATGGGATAGAATGAAATTACCTCCTATGAAGTGTGATGTAGAAAACCATACCTTGTGTCCATTGTGATGGAGATAGATGGATACAATGGAGCTCTTAGATTCCTTGATGGATGCAACCTTAGATGGTGATAGCTAATGCTCATTGCTTGTTCCCTTATTATGATCACATAGCTTTATATTTATATGATTCCTTCACTTGAATTTCGTAATTAACCCTGAAAAGGATGACTACCAAAAAGATAAGATGCTCAAATGGATAGAAAGGACCCAAAAAGTGTGAGTAAAGTAAAAAGGAGAGAAGAACGCCCATAGGGGATGAGGGCACTTGATGCTGCCATCCTGATTGGGTGTTGGTGTCTAAGATGATAAAAGTCAGAGTATAAAAAGACAGGTTGAGCAAGGGTGTGAGATTGAATGGAGCAGCAAAAGATAAAGAAAGGTGGCCAAGGACATGGGTTAATTAGTACTTTTATCACTTAAGAATAATATGAATAGTAGTATGTAATCATGACTAGACAATTACCCAAAGTATGTGATTTTGTGTGTACATTTGCCCTTGCTTTATGTTGGTGAGCACAAAGATCGGTAACATAAAGTAGATAAGAGATGCATAACTAATAACCATGTAGATCGATGTCGAAAGTGTGCCGAGGGACTAGAAAAAGTGTGGAGTGATAAAAAATGTGAAGCATGGATGTTAAGGAGGAGAAAATGCAAAAAGTGATGAAAATGAACCTAGGGAAAAAAAACACATGTGTAGATGTCACGATGTACCTATTGTATATGTCGATGTTGTTGTTGTTGTGGATGATGTTGAAAATTTCTTCCCTTATAGATGGAAATGAAAAAGAGAAGACGAAAAGTAATCAAATACACGTATATGTGTAAAAAGTATGTAAAATGAAAAAAGTGTGAAAAAGGATGTTGATCCCTAAAATTGACTAAGTCCTAAAGCAGAAGATGAGTCCACGCATAAGCCATTATGGAGAAAAGTGCACAAGTTAAAATGCACGAGGAGAGATAGGTGAGTGCGTAGGAGAAGGAAAGGGTTTAAAGACTTGGCCACATTTCGGTTGAAGGGCATCACATGAAAAACACGTGAAGTTGTGGATAAGCGTAATGATGACAAGGTTGTTACGTGGAGACTTAGCTCAAGAAAAGATTATTCTAGGGAATATTTATGGTTACGGGCTGTAAAGTGTAGGTAGTTATGACTAGCTAACATTTTCATCTCTTGAACACTCGAGTATAATAGGATATGATGACATTTGGCATGTAGGATTTCTTTTGGAATGATGATTAGGTGAGCTTCCATCCTATTTAAAAAGGGTAATGTGGATGGTGGATGGAGAATGGGGGGTTAGAGGCTAGAGGTCGAGTATATTTGCATAACTATGGTGAATTTATGTATGAAGGGATTATGTAATGGTTCTCAGAGGGTAATGTGGGTTTTGTGAATGTAGGATGATATTATCTTGATCTATTCAGTTTGATATGAACCTTTTTGATGTAATATGGCTACTGTAAACTCTTATTAATCAATATATGAAGGGTTGTTCTGAATATTTTTGTTTATGGGTTTAAACCCTAGTCTATTTCATATTACTTATGGTACAAATTTGGTTCCCTTATTTTGTTGCAATGTTTACATTTAAATCACGGTGCATTTATGCTTAGATGTAGTAGAGTAAATTCTTGTATTTCTGTTTCTGTAAACATTCCTCCATTAATGGTGAATATGTCTTACAAATATCACATAAAGGAGGGGCTCGACACTTTCCTGCACCTCATGTGAGTGTCCAACTCATGTTGGTTGATAGGTCGGTGAGCTTGGGATTTAAGGGGGATAAGGGAAACAAGACTACATTTTGGTTACGTTGTCTTGACCTCTTTTGAAGTTGTTGTGAGAATGGTGTGTGATTATAGAATGCTTGACCTTGGACAACATTGAGACTTCGCTTAAAAGTATGGAGGATGAGTTTACTCAATGATTTAACACTGGAATTGAGTTTGATGCATGTAAATGGGTAGAGGAGCACCTCTATCATGAGATCTATGAGACCTATTTTTGTTGTTTTCCAGTAGAGTTGTAAGAATGGTTTTCAGCATATGCATCAAAGAAGAGTTTGTATTATAGACCTCGTGTTTGTACCCAAGAAGAGTATCAAAGGCTGTATGATGTTTGTTTGATTTGGACTCATGTTATTGATCATTGGTGGAGTGGAGTGTTGACTAGATATACCTTGGAATACATGATTTCTATGTATTCTTGCCCAGAGATTGTTGAGTTCGAGTTCTTGCAGGAGCCTTGAGGATCATTCTTGCATGTTATGCCATTAGCCATTAAGATCCTAATAATCACTCTGAATATGGAGGCATTTCCTATGGTTGGCTAACTTCCCACTAGGTGTGAGGCACAAAAGCTGGGGTGGTGAAAGATGGTGGACCTTGTTGCAAAAGAAGAGAGAGAAGAGAGATGGATCAAGTTTAATGAAGCATGAGAAAGGGAGTTGGTGAGACAATGTGAATTTTCTAGAGTGATGGATTTATGGAGGAAAATTTTGTAGGAAGGATTTGAGGTTCATGTGGAGGGCATATGACCTGAGTAGTCTGTGCTACCCCATCTTGGAAAGCATAGGAGAGAAACCCCCTTGGATTCTGGTGAGAGATCATTGTATGGATAAAGGAGATCTGTAGGCACACATCTTAGCCAACATAGTGACCAATCCATGATGCTTATTTTTCCAATTCCTAAGATACTTATTTTTAACCTGACTCGTGTTGGTATTAGTAGTCAAGTGACACTTGGTAGATATAATTTTTCATTTAGTTCTTCTATGGCAGAAAAAACATTTCCTGTGTTTGGAGGAATCTTATCTATCACATCATTTGGGCAAGGCGTGGGTACACAAATTTTGGGTATCACATCTAGAAGTGGTTCTACATTAAAGAATTTTGGTGCACAGTTTAGCACAACAGTGGGTATACAGAGCGCAACAGCGTCAGGTCCCTTACCTAAAATGAGAGGAGGATCTAGTGGATCTGGAGGAATATGAGCTAGTGGATTTGGTGGATCTGGTGGTGGAGGAAACATAAGAGGGAATCGAGGTCCTTGATTTGGTGGACATGGGCCACAACACCATCAGTACGTGTTTTATGAGATGTCTCTTCAGTTTCTTGATTACAAGGGTGTTGAAGATTCCATGGAGCATGTACACAAATACAAATTGCTATGGTGCACTTAGGGTATCACTACCCCAAAGTAGAAAGTGAGCCAATTTGCAACTACATTGGAAGGGCATGTGCATAGCTTGTACTGAAAGTATGACCCACATCAGACAGTGGTGGATTATACTACACTGCAAGATGAATTCTTGGTGGAATTCCTTATTCCTGAATTTGATAAAAAGAGCATCAACGCATTAAAGGAAATTCAACACGGTATGGTAGAGAGTGTGCGGGAGTATGATGCATGCTTTAAGACTCTTCTGTCAAAGTTATCATATGATATCCATCCCTCAATACATGCTCAATGGTTCATGGGTGGTTTGATAACAAGCTTCATGCAAGAAATTTTCCACAAGACTTTCATGGATCCGCGTGAAGCTTTGGAGGCTACTTTACATGTTGAGGCCATCGAAAGT
The DNA here is from genome assembly GCA_019776745.2 of Taxus chinensis. Taxonomy (NCBI): domain Eukaryota; kingdom Viridiplantae; phylum Streptophyta; class Pinopsida; order Cupressales; family Taxaceae; genus Taxus; species Taxus chinensis. The sequence continues at coordinate 297,528,249 of CM034152.1, forward strand.
GTTGATATTGTTTTAGAAGCACATATCACTTCCATGGCAAATCAACTAGATAAATTATCTATGAACTTGGCTCATGAGAATCATAGTGGACTATGGTGCACAAATTATGAGATAAAAGGACACATAAAGGACAGTTTCCCATGAAAGATGGTGCATGTCGTGTCATTGGATTGTGAAATTTGTCACAGAGATCATGATCCAAGTAGATGCTTGTTGTTATAGCACACGCTCCACAAGAATGTGTTTTCTTATTGTAATATTTTCTCATCTATGATGCACGATACAAAGGACTGTCAATTGATATACCAAATCCATGATGCCATTTATATTGGTGTGCATCAGACCAGCATTGGAAACAATTCTAAGAATGAAGGTTCTCAATTTGAAGGGCGTGGAGATGGAGGTGGTCAAGGAAGAGGTTTTTAAGGAGAATTCAAATCTCATGGTGGTCAAGGTGGTAGGAGTGAATTTCCCCATGGAATATGTTACAATTATGGATCTACTAAACACTACAAGCGCGAGTGTTCATATTTTTTGCAATGCTCATGGTGTAGGAAGAAGCATGAGTATGAGAAATGCCCTGAGTTGTATGAGAACATGAGTCAAAAATAGAGGAAGGAAAAGGGTGCAAGGATGGTGAGTGTGAAGTGAGCTAATATGCATTGGTTTCCTAGGGTGGCACATGACTCAAAGTTGGAACCTGTCTTAGTAACTACGAGGGTGGAAGTCGCATGCGCTTGAAAAATACCAAAGCAAATGCCTCTCATTATAAGATAAGAGGTATTACATGAGAAGTATCCTGATCCAACTCATCAGAAGGAGGTTTACCCATAGACCATGGGGGTTATTAGAAACCTACAAGAAGATATTAAATGTTTGAAAGAGAAATCATGAAAGTTAGAATAGAAAAATAATGTTGAGGTCCCTTAGAAGAACATGGATGATGTCAGATAAGTGTGTAGGATGTTGCACCAGGAGAATATTATCCCTCTGTTAGGAGAACATATAAGATAAAAATTACCACGTGCTGGAGGTGAGTGCAAGAGGTGGGGCTTGTATGCTAATCTGCCCGCTCACAACATTGATTATGACAAAGAAATCACATTGAATGCAGTTGTGGATGGATAAATCTTAAGTAAAATTTTGATTGACATAGGCATTGAGGTCAATGTTCTCACTTTAAATGCATGGAATCAGATGAGGAGGCCCCTATTACATCCATCTTCAAATGTGTTGTACATGGAAAATAGGAAAAATATTATTCCCATCAAGGTATTGAAGGATGCATCCATAACCATCCAAGGGGAAAAGTTTACTTGAGATTTTAAATTATTAGCACTTGCTGAGGAAAATAACTTTCCAGCCTTACTTGGGCACCCCTGGTGCCATAAGAATATCACTGACTTGCACTTTAACAAAGGGTACATAAGCTTCGAGAAAAAATAAGAGCGTGTCATTATTCCAATGATGGGTGGGAATTTTGTAGCCTATATAGATCCTTTGGGAGAAGAGGACCTAGATAGGATCTATGTGTGCACCATTAGAGACCTTGAGGTTATCTATCCATCAAGAGAAGGAGTTATTCAATGGGAAGATGTTCATTCCATGAGTGATACAACTAGAGTTGTATATGAAAATTGGGCACACATGACCTATGAGTTGGTCGGATGGTAATCGAAGGGAACTGTGACTCGCATCACCAAGGCGCGCTCGGTTAGGCACTTGGGAGGAAAGAAATTACACTAGAGAAGGTAATCCTGACATATTTCTACATGCGATGGAGGTACAATGTACCTTTCAGATAGAAAGGAGGAATATGCTTACACATACCTTACATGAAACAACAACGCGTTAGTAGGTGACCCATTGATACAATTTTCTAGAGTGGCATGAAGTGAGAATCACTTTCTCTGTGAGGTTTCTTTAGAGTAATTCACCTACTACAATACACAACTATCATGGGAAGGAGTCTGCCTCATTCCACGTCCATGAATGTGAGAGATCCTGGATGGTATGCCCGAAAGCCTTTCCTCCTTCATTATGGGTGCATAAGTTCTATTCCACCTTACAGGGCTATGCACGCACATGAAATATCCATTCAAAATTACGCCGTCAGACGGGTAATTGGAAATAATTAATGATGGATATTATCCATACTTTTGAGTATCAATCTCTTAAGCCATCAATGAATGAGTTGTTGTAGGTATTCAAGAATCTTACCTTATGAGATAGTGCCATGGCTGAGGACCGGATCCTAGATTTTGTAGGAGAACCTGAGTTGGGGGTGTGCATCATAGAAGAAGAACCAAAATAAGAAGAGATAGAGGAGATACAGTTTGAGCATTCCTACATAGAGAAAGAAAATGGTAAGTTGGTATACTTGATAGATGATGAGGAAGTAGAAAACTTGGATGCTAAGCATATAGACGGTACACACAAAATATTGGAAAAAGTGGACGATAAAGCACATGCTTACCATGAGCCCTAAAAAATGAAGAAGGTTAACATTGGTATAGAGGCAGAGCTGAAGGAAGCTGTCATTAGAGATTATTGGTCAGACCAAGAGGTTTCATTCCTTTTGGACTCATATGGCCCAACCAATTATGCCACATGCATGCATCTGAATCTGAAGTAGATAATACCAAAAAGTAATTATTAATATAGCTAGATAAATATATATTTCCTACCTTATTGCCTCTTGCCACAACAAGATCACCCTTGATGACTTTCCAAGAGTCTTCTGTGAATTTAACCAGGCAACCAACTTCACCTAGTTTCCTTGCAGGAATAATATTCCTCCTCAAGCTTGGCACATGCCTCACACCTTTCAATACGTGATGTATGAGAAAATTCTACAAATTTAGATGAACTTCCCCTTTACTAGTAATACTGCAAGGTTCTTCATCACCCAAATAAACATGCCCAACATTCCCATGTACATAATTTCTGAATTAACCCTTATTAGGGGTTATATGGAATGAAGCTCCTGAATATAAAACCAATGAGTCTATTCTATTATCCAAATAAAGAATAAGATCATCTTGCATTACCTCTGCTGTAATATTTGCCTCTTTACCTTTTTCTGGGTGTCAAAATTCTCTCTTATCCTTTGACCAACAATCTTTCTTTGCATGTCCTTTCTTTCCACAATTCCAATAGGTAATTACCTTACCTTTGGATTTAGATATGCCATTCCTTGAATTTGATTTCCCATTATTCTTACTCTTGGATCTCTCTTTCTTCCTGCCTCTGCTTTCTACATTCAAAGCATTCCTAGATGATGATTCCTCTATAATTTTCCTACAAATTTATTCATTCAATATTATACTAACCACATCATCAAACTTCAAAATTTTATTAGAAAATGTTGTATTACTAACAACCATTACCAAGTTATCCCAACTATAAGGAAAAGAACATAAGAATAAGAGTGCTTTCACTTCATCATCAAACAAAATGTCAACCGATTTTAACTGATTTACAATAGATCAGAAATCATTCAAGTGACTAGATGCAGATCCACCTTCATGCATCTTAGAACTAAATAGTTTCTTCATCAAATAAAATCTATTTGAAGCACTGGGTTTTTCATAGAAATTAGCAAGATATTTCATTGAATCTACCTAGATGTCACTTCTATAATATTAGAAGCCACATATGTTGCTAGGCTCAATCTTATAGATCCCAAAGCCTTTCTGTCAAGAATCTTCCATTCTCCATCAGTCATCTTCATAGGTCTAAAATTTTCATCCAACGATAAGTACAAATATCTTTGATACAGATAATCCTCAATCTGCATATTCCATAATTGATAATTTCGGCTGTCAAACTTCTCTATGTTGTATTTGTTTTCTTCTGCCATTGTTGTAGCTACCACTCAATAAAAAAACCCTCTATGAGTAAATATGTCAACACATAAAACCCTCAAACAAAGATCTGATACCAGTTGTTGGGATTAGCACACAATTTGTATAGATAATATATCATATCTAAGTATACATGCAATAAAAGCATATATTCTACCAGAAGAAACATACAAAACAAGAGATATAAATCAACACTAGATTTAACATGGTTCACCTAGTGTGGGCTACATCCACTGTGAAATAAGCCAATCTATTATCCAAAGTCTTTCAGAAGATATACAATAGAATATTTGTGTCTCTGAATACCTCTCACGATGTACAATACAAAGGATTTCTCTCAAGCTTCTGAACTTCATACTCCAAGAATTATCTCTCACAATAACTATTTTCACAATAATGATTAACTCTCTCTTCTAACCCTAACTTTCCTCAGACCTTATAAATACCTTCATACAAAATTGAGGCACTTAGCCATGCAATTCCAATCAATAGATATTCAACAAATCAGGTACAATTATATATAATTCCTTTGAGTTAAATAGGTATTGTCACTGCACAGGTAAGGGATGATCTAGTTAGCCTTAAAGGAGGACGGTTCTTACTTGTCCCCCTGATGTTAGTCATAGGTGACCTTATAATAGAACCCAAATTTACGACCAATGGAGGTTATTGATAAGATGATTCAGAAGTTGATATAGCATGTGAGGCAATTGAAGGAATTGAGAGTGGGTGAGCCCAATGGTAATTAGTATCAAGAAGGATGGGAGGATAAGGATTTGTGTTGATTACAAATATTTAAATCCTTCATGTGTGATAGATCCTTTTCTAACCCCATTTACTGAGGAAATTTTGGAGGGTGTCACAGGATGAGAGATCTATTCTTTCACAAATGAATTCTTTGGGTATCATCAGGTAAGAATTGTAAAGGAAGACTAGGAGAAGACCACTTTCATGATATGAGTGGGGAATATTTTCCTATATTGTTATGCCCTTTGGGCTTAAGAATGCCTGTTGTATTTTTCGTGCATCGTGGTGCAGGCCTTTCAAGAACTTCATCCACAAATTGTTGCAAGTCTACCTGGATGACTGGAAAGTGTATGGGTTAGTAAGGGATCATTGTGACAATTTGAGGTTGATGTTTGAGAGATGCAAGAAGTTAAGTATCTCTCTGAACATTAAAAAATGTGTCTTTGCTACTCCATTTGGCACATTACTCGGTCACATTATATGTAAGGAAGGACTTATTGGTAGACCCTACCAAATTTTTTGTTATTTTAGGGTTAGAGGAGCCTACCTAGTCAAAGCGCGTGTGCACAAATTCTTAAGACACATGGGATATTACAAGAAATTTATCAAAGGCTATGCAAAGATTTCCGCATCATTAGATGAGTTGTTGAAACATAAAGATAAATTCCATTGGGGTGAGGTGCAGCAGGTGTCTTTTGATACCTTGAAGGAGAAACTTATTACGGTTCCCATTTTGCACTTTCCCTCTTGGGATATGCTATTTCACATACATGTTGATGCATAAGGTATGGCCATAGGAGAAATGTTAGCATAACATGGAGAGGGGATTGTTGACCATCCCTTGTGTTTTTCCAGTAGGAAGCTAACTCCAACAAAACTAAATTATACTACCATAGAGTGCGAGGAATTTTTGATGATCTATGCATTGCAAAAATTTAGGTAGTATTTTCTAGCAACACCTTTTATTTTCTACCCAGACCATATGGTGCTCAAGTACTTCATGAACAAACTTTTCTTGCAAGGGCACATATGCTGGTGGGTCTTATTATTTCAAGAGTTTGATTATTAGTCATTGTGAAACCATGTAAGACCAATTTGGGACTGACCATCTATCACAGATTAACTTAGGAGAGGAAACAAAAATCATTGAGGACAAAATGACAGATGCACAATTGTTTATATTGTAGCGCACACCCTCTGATTTAGAGGATATTATTATTTTCTTGCAAATGAGTGTGGTGCTGCAAGGAATGAAGGGTTTAGAGAAGAAGTAGTTAGATATATGTGTTGTGACCTATATGTTAATTGGAGGAGACCTCTAGAAGCCAAGTCACGATGAGTTCTTGCATCGATGTGTGCTAGAGCATGAACATACTACAATCATAGAGGAAGCTCACAGTGGCATTGCAGGAGGTCACTATGCAGGGAATGCTACCATGAAGTAGATCATATTGACAGGGCTTTGGTGGGATATGGTTTACAAGGATTGTATATAGTATTGCAAGGCATGTGACCATTGCCAGTGCCTTGGAAATCCAAGACAGAGAGATGAAATTCCATTAAGACCTATTGCTAGTGCAAAGCCATTTGAAAAACGGGCAATTGACTTTGTGGGCCCTATTTCACCTACCGCATGCAGGAAAGGTTCACGCAATACTATCACTTGCACAGATTATCTTACTCAGTGGGTTGAAATGGCACCTAAGAATGATTACATGGAAGCTACAATAACTAGTTTCTTATTGGAGAATATCATCAGCAAGTATGGATGCCTACTGAGTTTAACAAGTTATAAGGGTACTCACTTTTTGAATGAAACTGTTAAAATATTATTGGTAGAGTTTATGTGGCCCATCACAAAACTATGCCCTATCGACCTCAGGATAATGGGATTGTAGAGGCATTTAACAAAAAAATTATCCACACATTAACTAATATTTGTGATTTTGGAAGGAGGGATTGGGATGAAAAAGCCTCTACAGTGCTATGGGCATATTACACAACTTATAAACATTTTAATAAGGCCACACCTTTTCAATTGATGTTTGGTGTAGAAGGTATTCTACATGTGGAATTCATGTTACCATCCCTGCGTATTGCATGTGTAGGAGGATTGGCTGATGAGAAAGCATTAGAGGAAAACATTGATAAACTTATGATGTTGGATGAAAAGTGATCCATTTCCAGGTGGAGTTAGAAGATAGAGAAAGCATGACAGAAGGCATGACATGATCGTCATATTTAAAAAAAGACATTTGAAGTTGGGCAGATGGTTCTTCTGTACAATTCAAATTTTTTGCGCCACTTGGGGAAACTCAAAGTGCACTGGTTGGGACCATATGTTATATCTTCAGGTGCTTGCTAGTTATAAGCACTGGATGGGAAATGGTTTCCCAGTTATTTCAATGGGATTAGGTTGAAGCCCTACTAAATAAGTCTTCTATGTGTTTGTAAATAAGGCAATATTTTCAGTTAGCTTAGGATTTCCCTTAATGCATTTTCCTTTTTATGTGTTTCCTTTCATCATTGCTTTACTTTTTCTTTTCGTTTTGGTTGTTGTAGGTGCACGCTTGTACGTGTCGGTAACCTAGTTAATATTCTAAGGGGATTCTATGTGCAGAGGACTGTGCATTATTTTAGTGTGGGGTGGAGAGTGTAAAGAAGAGTTTCAGTAAATAGTGCAGTATGAAGCAAGTGTTGGGAGTAAGTTGTTGATTAGCAGCCCAAATGAGGAAGTCAAACGCGCATGGGGTCAGAGGAGCATGCATAGAAGAAGTGATTATAGGTGAATGATTGGAGTGAATAGCTATTATAAAAATCATGTACAGGGATAAAAGCATAGAACAAATTGAGATAGGCTATAGCAAGAACTTTGTATAAGACGTAGGGGAAGACGTACTTTGGCATGCTGGAAGCACGCATAAGGAAGTATGCGATTGATGAATTTTTACGTGCACCAGAAAGTTGAGGAAGGCTATGTGTAATTTGGTGCATGCAGAGGAAAAATCGCTAGAAATAATGCACATGATGAAAAGTGTTGGAAAAATATGAGTTTAATGTGGAAGTATTATTGGTAGGTGGCATAGAGATTAATATGGAAAATTCAAAAAGCTATAAATCGAAGGTCAGGGTAATTTATTTATTTTACCTTGCATTTGTTTATTGAAGTGCTCCTAAGAAATAGGGCATCCTTGCGAGACAATTTGTGGAAGAATTACATGTGAAGTGAGAGAAATTGGCATGGATTTGTGAACCAGAGTGGACTGGAGTACACAAGCATGCATGGAGGAGATTGTTTATTGGATACACGTACGAGTATTTACGATGTCCTTTGGAAGGGGAGTTTTCCATAGGTTAGGGTTTCGTAGAGCTAGGGCATGGGTTTTGAATAGATCTTGTAGAAGGAGCGGTGCCGAGGGACTGAGAAGCGTTGAAGACAAGATGCAAGGAATAACTTACAAGGGATTGATGAGAAAAATGGCACCAGGGAAAGGAGTGAATGTTTCACAAAAGAAGGGCAAGGGAAGGGAAAAGGAAAACCAATCATATCAACCAGTTTTAATGAGGAGTGGTACGCAGAGATGCAGTACCCAGATGGCATTTTAATGGGGATGGAATGGGTCTCTCATGTATGAAAGATGGCTATAAGTGACTATAACCATAGGATGACCACCGTACAAAGAAAGAGATAGCATTAGTGCTAGTTCTCCCTATAGGAGAAAGGACACAAGATGACAAACTAGTATATGATGACTCTATGAAGACCACATTGGAGAAGGCTCGTACTTTTGTAAACTATATGAGTTGTCATATTTCGGTAAACTCATGAAAGGTTATGTGAATGGATAACGTCACGCGTGCATGAAGATTATTTTTACTTCACAGGGAGGATAATGCACTTAACTACTCAATTGATCTTCAAATACATTGGGCTTATCTGTACAGAGGAGAATCACTGGATGATGAGTTGGATGACAAGGATGTTGTCAAGGAAACATCCATGAAATATGAATATAAGAAGGGCTCGTGTTATTTTGATATTACCAATATCACCAACCCAACCATGAATATGGTCACGTGCACCTACTCACCAAGGTTGAATGGACAAGAGCAATGGATGTAAGTGAACAAGAGATGGTTGAACATTTACAGGAATATTTTAGAAGGAATTATATAAAACCTCTTGGCCTTCATTGTGGGGGAAACCATAGATGCCACGCGCATGACGGGGATAAAATCATGTATGGTAACATCCTTCTTACCATTATATTTTCAGAGATTAGAGTGCCTCGATGGGCTGAATAGCTATGTTTAGGAGTACCCTAAAGAGGACCCTTCTCCTTGTAAGGGGTTCAAATCATACACTTGTGATATAATGACTACTGGATATAAAGTGTGCTTAGAGAAGTGGTAAAAGAAAATGCACGATGCAAATTTGGGGAAGAATGGAGAATCCCTTGAACAATTGCTAGCCTTTGTGGATGGTGAGGTTGAGTTTATTGTATACCAACACTTCTGCATAGGAAAATTCACTTTGACAGATGGCACGAAAATTCCATGGTGTAAACTACCTTTTTCCTTCACAGTGCAATAATTTTAAAGCATAGGTTAACAAGTTCAAGTAGGCCATAGAAACTTAGATTTGATCTAAGTGAGGTATATCTAGGATCACCACACATTGCGTTGAACATTGGTATATCCTAATAAGTGCATGCATATGTGGAGAAGTATGTCTCTCACGACGTATATATGTTAAAATCCATGTGTCAATACCTATTGCAAGAAAAACAGTAGCAAGGGCATATATACACCTAAGGCCCAAGTTTGAAGAAGGGTGCATACATTGAGGAAGATTTATCCATTCCTAGAGGACTAACCCATCAAAAGAAAGAAGATAGTGCCAAATAAGAAAGAAAGAGAGGAAAATCCAATAAGCAGGGCATGTCGAGCATGCACGTACAGATTCAAACCTTAGGGGTACAGACAGTTATGCAGAATGCCTAAGTACTTATACACTTGAAGGAAGAAATCCCACATGAAGGAGAATTCTCCCAAGAAGGAAATGTCTCCATATGATAGAGGATTTGTCAGTCAGAGAAGAAGAAAAATATGGCACAGATTTCAGACTTTGAAGATACAAAGAGCATGAAGGGTGATAAGTCAGAAGGAGGATAACGAGGAGCATGCAAGGAAGGTGAGGAATACCCTTGGTGTTCGATGTACGTACGAATATGATGAAGAGTGGGATGAGATTTTTGGAGGGAACTCGAGAGAATATGGAAGAAATTAAAGAGGAAGTGGAGACGAATGTGCATAGAGACCCCACACATGGTCTGAGTAAATAGTTGGATGACATTAGTCAAAAAGGTAAGTAGTGCAGGTATCATCATAGAATTTGGCTAGAGTATGAGGTGGATCACAACGCTGAAAGAAATATTAAGAGAAACAGAAGAGAGTGTAGACAAGGAGAAGAGTTTAGCAGTCATAGCTTCCCAATAGGTAACACACATATGGTGGGAAGGGCGTGATAGCGGCAACACAAGGACACACTTGATGACTTATGTTAACGGTCTAAACAAGGTCCTGCGTGTGTGTTTCCAAAGCATGGTAGCCTATAGACCAACTCTTCCGATGGTCATCATTTGAGAAGGATAGTGTGATACACACGCACGAGGAAAATTTTATCATGAACCTTTGAATCCCATGTTGATGAGCCCAGAATTAGAAGTTGGAGTGCAGATGCAGTAATAGAAACGCATGGAACCCCAATAAGGTGAATCCTATTATGGATACCCAGTGGCTAACAAATGAGCATGCTTATAATGCACTCAACAAGGTATCGGTAGAAGTGGAAGCAATTTTATTTGGGAGGAATAATAGAATCAAATCCTTGGATGAGGAATTAGAGGGAAAATAATAAGCAAATAATAGAGAGAGAGAGAAGGAGATAAAAGGGAAGGAGTCTATAATTGTGTAGTTAAAGATTGAGTTGAGAGAGGAAAAGGTGATGGGGCACGCGAATCCTACAAGAAAGTGAAAAGACTATCTCAAACTCCATTATTTTAACACATGCTTGGAATTAGCCACACCTGAACAGAAGTATGAGTCATATCTTCCACTCACCTAGAGGATTCAATGCATTTGTTCACAATGGAGAAACAACCACTCAAGTGTTGGAGTCAGCAGAAGAGGTTTTTGCGTGACAAAGAGAGTAGGAGAAGTTGAAAATTGGGGAGGCCATAACTTGGTACTCTAAGATCCTTGCCTCTATAAAAATTGCATAATGCGCATGGCTAAATTTTTTTATGAAAATTGTGGAGACAGGGATAGGGTGGTATGTGTATTGGTTGTTACCCATGAGGTATACCTGAAGGATTTCAAGGAAAATAACAAGAATGATAGGGTGGATTGGGACAAGATCATAGCTAGAGGTCGAGAAGAAGTTTAAGGTGGTCGAAGACTCTAAGGGTATCGATTAAAAATAAAGTGAAAGGAATTATATCCCCAGGTTACACGAAGGATGGAAACGTTAAGCGAACTTAGCAAGCAGATGGAAAATATTGTTGATAACACTGAAGGCTAAAGGTAAGGAATTATCATTTGATGAAGTCAAGTGCATTGATAGGGGATTTATTTCAATAAGCATAGATTAAGGTGGATGCCTAGAATGAAATTGAAGCATACTTAAACAAAGAATTCCTAATCCTTTTACATCAGTAGCAAAATTATTTTTTTCTTTGGCGCATATGCTAAGGTACATGTTTTTCTTTCCCTCCATTCTTTATTATTTATTAGAAGCTCATATTGTTTTCTGAGGATGGACAACACAGTTTTATTATGGGGTGATGTTGACCCCCAGAAAATGACTAAGTCCTAAAGCAGAAGATGAACGCATGCGTGGAAGAAACTATGAAGAAAAGTGTGTGAGTAAACGTGCGCGAAGAAGAGATAGTTTTAGTGCGCGGGAGTAGGAACTGGTTTAAGGGTTTAAGGACTTATCCACATTTTTGTTAAAGGGTATCACATGCAAAACAAATGAATTTTTGGATAAGCATAATGATGACAATGTTGTTACATGAAGACTTGAGAGCTCAAGAACAGAATATTCTAGAGAATCATTTATGGTTATGAGCTATAAAGTGTATGTTTTTATGACTAGTTGGCATCCGTATCGCTTAAAAACTCGAGTATAATAGGATATGATGACATTTGGCATGTGGACTTGCTTCTGGAATGATGATCAGGTGAGCTTCCATCCTATTTAAGGAGGCATTTTGATCTAGACAAGGGTATTGTGGATGGTGGATGGAGAATGGGGGGTTAGAGGCTAGAGGTCGAGTATGTTTACATAGCTATGGTGCATTTCTATAGGAGGGGATTATGTAATGGTTTTAGGAGGGTAATATAGGGTTTCTTGGTCAGAGCCATGGGAAGGGTAGGATGCTAATGGTAGAATGATGTATTCGATCTGATATGCTAAACCTTTTTGATGTAATATAGCTATTGTAAACACTTGTTAATCAATATATGATGGGTTATTCTGTATATCTCTATCTAATGGGCTCAAAACCTACTGTATTTCATGTTACTCATGGTACATATTTGGTTCTCTTTATGTTTTTGTAATTTTTACGTTTATATCATGGTGCATTTATGCTTAGATCTAGTAGAGTAAATTCTTGTATTTCTATTTCTGCAAACATTCCTCCATTAATGGTAAATCATTCTTACAAAGCTCACATAAAGGAGGAGCTCGGCACCTGTCCGCGCCTTGGGTGAGTGACCAACTCATGTTGGGTGATAGGTAGGTGAGCTTGGGATTTAAGGGGGATAAGGAAAATGAGACTACAAAGGAACATGTACACCTGATCCGTGATGAGGAAAATAGTGTAGAAAGGATCCTATAAATGATGTCGACGTGCAATTTTTTCATGTGATCTCATGCTAGTGTACTGGAAGAAGTGTAGGGATAATTATCTGGTTTCATCTGCCAACCTTTAACTGCTTACCACAATGCAAAACACCATTGTAGATAATATGTCTAATCGCATGCTAAGGACCATTTGTCTTTTAAAATTTGTTATGTATGGAGTTCTGTAGACTGTGTTGAACTACCAATCACTGTATAACTTCCCCTTGGTCTCAGGAATCCAAGAAAGATCATTGTATTTCCCATGATTATAGGCATATAGGAAAGACCACTGTGCTAAGGACCCAAGTCTGATTCTGAGCCCTAAAAATTATGTTTTACCAATACTGTGATGTGTATAATGTTGTATGGGGTGACTAGTTCACCCAAATGATGCCATCATTTGGGGTGCATGAGACATCACTAAAGGAGTATGTGGCCCAAAAGAGGACCGAATGATTTGCTGAAACTATGTGAATGACCATACCATATTAACAAATATATTTCCCCGTAGTTTACAAGATTATGTGATGCATTGGTTCTATGAACAACATTACTCAATTACATATTTCATGCATCTGGCTGATGCTTTTCTAACTCACTTCCCTATCAACATTGGCTCTAAAATATCCTATGGTCAACTGGCACAACTTAAACAAGGATCTAATGAACACTTAGCCGATTATGTTTAGTGATAAAAAAATAGCTTAGCTAAGATGTCAAATGTGTTCACATACTCTGAACTTCAAGACTTATTCATTCGGAGTCTATTACCACCTTGCCATGAGAGTGTTTTCTTCGAGACATCTCCCTCATTCGACCAACTATGTCATACTCTTAAGTTTTGTGAAACCAAGCTCTTATCTATAGGTAAGCTTAAATATAAGGAATAAACATAATTTTCTACATATTTTCAAGGTAAGTCAACATTCAAACCATTTACAACCAAACCAACTGACACAAAAATAACTGTCAATACGGTATCCACCACCAAAATGCTTTAATCGCAACCACCTCAACGTAAAAACAATAAGTTCATGGTTCGTCCACACATTTTACTTCCTCCTCTACTCCAACTAGATCCATCTTGTCTAAAAGGTCACAATTATGATGAAGACATCCACTATGACTATCATCAATGCATAGGGCATTCTATAGATCATTGTTTTAGGCTTCGTACTCTTATTTAGGATCTGATCGAAAATGGTAAAATTGAGCTTTCAGAACCTACAACTTCGACACCTATCAATGAAAATCATAATCTCAAAATATTTAACAATCGTCTTCTAAACCATAACAAGAAATTAGCTAAATCCTCGGCCAATCATGCATATCATGTAGTACCTCCCCATGCATCATGGGATCTTGATTTCCTAGTTGCTTATACTGATGCTTCTCCACCAGTTATTTCTTTCTTTGACCATGATTATCATGTGGAATTTTATTCTAATCACTTACACATTAATGCATCTATCAGGTCTATCCCTATCAATAACATCAAGGTTGATCCATCATGACCCATCAATGTGTGTTTTATTCCATTTCTGGTTGCTATTGGCTATCCAATTTCCCAAATTTCATATCCGATGAATAATACCTATGGTGTTGTCAAACTTCATGTTACAGTCGATCCTCTTTCTATGCTAATGTCATTCCTTACGAGATAAGCAGTCGACGAGTGTGACATGATCTTAGGTCCCAATTGGATTCACATGTCTAATTCCATCATCTCCATGAATCAGTTGCATCTAAAGTTTTTTCACAATAATAAATTCATTTCTATCAATGGTGTTCCTCCATATTCTCCATGGTCACAAACTCCTCTCATGATTTCCAATGCATCACCTTGTCCATATAGTATGCCACTTCCTCTCACACCTAAAGTGCAACATACTCCTAGCTGACATACTTGACCATGACCTATGCAGTCTCATTGCTCTTCTAGTCCACTACATCAGTCTAGGTCCCTTGCTAGGACAAATCCTACATTTATATGTACTTCACCACCTAGTTTCATTCCAAGTAGGTTTCTATCACCGTCGCATTCTACTTCACATAGATCTCCATCACCTCCACATTTTGTTGCACCAAGATGTCTACCATATACTCATTCATCGCATGTATATAGACTTCAATCACCTCCAAAACATCTATCTCATATACCACCACTCTTAGAGCATTTTCATACGCCTTCATCGCCACTAGCATCGGGTAGAGGACTTTCATCCTTTACTTTATCTGATAGCTCATTCATCAACTCATACTTGGGGGGAATTATACTTATTTCTCCCCCTTAGCATCGATACATGTCTCATAGTCGCATCATTTCACACCTCAATTTTTACATATACATCTTCACACACCCTCATATCGACATTTCCCTATGATGCACTCTTGTGCTATGGTTCACACTTGACTGTAGAGGGCATATTATACACATGAACCTCACATAGTGCATAGTAGACACTACACATTACACATCTTCATACATCATGTGCTTTTATACATATACAATGATCTATCTATTCTACGTCATCTGCACTTTGTGCTTTATACACATATGCATAGTACACATTCTACACACCACATTATTATGCAATCTACACACCTTGCATTATACATTATACTATTTTACTTACACACCTTACATTCCACATTACATGTCACACACCAATGACATATTATTCACTTACTACACACATCACACATTTTACTCATCCACTTATACGTGTTGCACTCACTACTTGACGACGCACTCTAGTCCAATAGTTCATACTTGATTGTTGAGGGTCCAAATCAAAATTAAACCTCATCTCATCACACCTACATCATTCTACACTTTGATCATAACAATTAATCAATCAATCATTTTATCATACTATGCAAAAATTTTAACCATCACCTTATTCACACATATCATGATAAATGCTTTAGGCTACATCATCAGACTTTTGAGCATCTTCTCCATACATCTCGTGATATACACTTTATGCTACATCATCAAATTTTCCACCAACATCAAAAACATCCATTTTGTGATATACCCTTTATGGTAAATCATCACACTTTTTCCTCACACGTTTAGTGATAAACACTTTAGGATAAATCATCACACATTCTACCAACTCATCAATTTTAATTTTTTGTATTCAATCCTACACATTACACCACAACTTAAAAATCACCATATTTATTTTGTACACATTTCCAATAATTTCCTAATGACGCACTCTCATTTACGGTTCATTCTTTAATGCTGAGGGGCATAAACAAATGAACCTCACTGCATACATATACATCCACTCGGGGGGCACATTTCCCCTATATTTCACTCTATATACCATTCCACCTCATCCACAACATACTACATATCTTGGTAGCATTTACTCTTTCTTTGATTTAATTATTACACATGCTAGATAGATATATTTTATGTCATTATCTTTCCATACACACAAGCACGTTTACTTGTTTTCTAGTTGTGATCACAAATTATATAGATTTACTACATGCATCATGGATATCCATCCCCAGAGAGGCTCCTGGGGGCATCCAATTTTTATACTACATGTGTTATTGTTTCATTTTGTTTCATAGCACATTACTTAATCAAATTATAAATGTTTTTACATACCTTTTATCTTTCTAATATGCTAATGGGTGCTTCATGTGTAGCATTTTTTTTGCAGGATTATTTGTTTCCATGGTTTTTTGATACACTGTTTGATTTTGTTTGTCATTTTTTGCGGAATTTTCCCTATGTCTTACTTGTTCTCTGATTGCTTTTGCCCATTACAGCCTTGATTGTCTTATGACATTATTAGTGATGTCCCATGTTTGCAACTCAATTTTCATGGTCTATATTGTCTTCTACTTGCATCTTAGCTTATACATTTTCTACTAGCTTACATTTTACATAAGTGTTTGTTTTTTCTTGTACTAATAATTTTTTTCTAGCAACTTGTTTATGTGTGCCTTGGCTTCTACCAAGAACATTCCCTTCTCCATGCAAGGCACAATTTCAACACAACGGTTGATCATCTTTTGGGCCACATACTACTTGAGAAATGACACATGCACCCAAAACAAGGGGGGAATCAATTGGGTGAATCAATCAACCCATACAATGTTATACACAACACAGTACCGATAAAACATAGTTTTTAGGGCTCAGAAACAAACTCAGGTCCTTAATATTGTAATATTTCCTTGATTAATGGAACTAGGGGGACACACAATGATATTTCTTGGATGCCTGAGAACATGGGGCAGTTACACAATGATTGGTAGTTCAACACAGTTTAAAAAACTCCATACACAATGGATTTTATAGGGCAGATAGTCCTGTTATCCATATTTCACCACCCAAGAAAAGTATTGGATCATCCACGACCCTGCACAAGAAGAACCAAAGAAAACATGGTTAAATATTGCAAACAGGTTGCAGAAGGACTCAATGATGGAGTGGCGGGACCTGCGAAGGACCAAACGACCCTATGCATGAAGAAAGAAAAGAGATGACTTTGTCAAGTGGATCTGTGTCTTAAATCTATTTAACATGTTATATGTAGACTCGGAAATGGAACAATAAGGCCAGAGAAAGAGGAGCTGGGTCAAAAAAGCCAAGAGCAAGAAGAGAAAGAAGAAATGGTGAAGATCTGAAGTCTTCAGGCTCAAAACGGTTTAGAACGAGTCCAAAAATTAGCTAAGTATGGAGACTTCTCTAAGGTTAAATAAAAAAATAGAGACTCAAACTTGTGCCAACCCTCCACGTAGCAAATGGTCAAGAGATGGTCAAAAGGTGGATGGGGAAAGCCTTAAAAAAGGATAATTATAAAAGTGGTCGCGGAAGAAGCCACATGTCGACTCTGCACATCTCCAAGAGTAAACCTGTAGTGCCCACTTCCCTTTGACATTTTTTGATACTGATTTTGATGCTATTGATCATATTATGGACACTTATATGCTTTATTTTAGTATGATAGGTAGATGTTAGATCATGGGTTATTACTGATCTGGATTTAGTTATTATGCTTGATGATTACTAGAGAGATTTACTATGTGTGGTTGATGATATACTATTGTGACATGGACATATTATAGATGTTGATTTGGACTTGTCATATTAGATATTTTGGGTAGATCTGGTATGGTAGATTTTGATGATGATATAGCAGATATATTTAATTAAAAATGATAATGTTGAAATTATTGGTATTGTTGTGATCTGTGTGTTTAGATGATTTTGAGATTTTTTTTATATCATTTTTAGATGTTATGATATGGCCACGAGGCCAAAGGAGGTATTTGCATTTTACAGGTTAAAAGTCACAACAATGTCGGGGGACTGGAGACTAACCATATTGAAATTCCGGGTGAAATCAACAAGGTTACCATGGCAACTGTGTTGTGCGTTTATGTGTTGAGTTATGTTTGGATTTCCCATGGGGGAGGAATTTCCATTATATGTGACCATGGGATATGTGTTTTAATTATGTGTTCCTTTTTATTATTGTTATATGTATTTTTATTTGTAATGTGTTCTTTTTTTTTAATTAATTAAAATGTGATAGTTTTAATGTGATAGTCATATAGTTAAATTTTATTTAAAATAAATTGGGATATGGAATGTAATAAATAAAATTGATGTAGTTTAGATATTAATGTTGGAAGAGTGTGTAAGTTAATGTTGTAAGGATGTGTAAGAAATATGTAAGAGTATGTAAGGCTGATTTTTGGAAGGTCAAACACTCCATCTTTTATAAAATTTGAATTTGACCTTGGAGGCAAAATTTGGAGGCTTATGGGATAAGTTAAAATGATCCACTTGTCCCACACCTCTTAAAATGATCCACTAACCATGCCTATGGTTTGGAGGTTTAATGTAGGCATTTTTAATGCTTTTTGAAATGACATTTGTAATTTTTAATTGAACTTCCCTTACATAATTGTAATTAAGTCCTTTTTGGAGTATGGGTCATTTTGGAGTGTGTAAGTCATTTTGTCATTTTATTTATTGTGATTTGGTGAAGGATGTTGAATTTCATCTTATGGTTGAGGTAGAATGATGTGGCATCCCACATGGATCCACATCATACTCTTCTCTCCCCTCTCCTATAAAAGTAAAACTTCTTTGATTGTTTTTGGTTGTTGAAACTTTGTTATTTCCTCTTGGGGGCACATTTTTTTGCTATTTATTTTGGAGCTTGTTTGAGGAAGAGCTTGGAGTCTTTTTGCTTGCTTATACTTGTTGGTTTTGGACTGCACTTTGACATTGTGGAAAGCTTGTGAGTTTGGAACAAACATTCAGTATGGAGAGGTAGGATCTGGAGCTGTATTTTAATTTTCTTTCCTTCTCTTGCATGCATGCTTAAATGGTGTTTGTGTTTGCATTCTTGGCTGGTTGGGTAAAATTCTTAAGGCATGGTGTAGGAGAAGGTTGTGGGGATTTCATATTAGGGGGCATAAGGGATTGCCAATGGCACAATTTTATTGTGGAGGGAGTTTTGGTTTGGGATCCACCTTGGAAAAGAAACTGCTTACATTTCTTACTATGGGGGGCATAAGGGATAAACTGGGGGGGGGGGGGGGGGGCATAAGGAGGGTTGGGAGATATAAGGTTTATGGGGTTGATATGATTATTGGCGGTATGCATTTGGTGGATGCCCAATTCAAAATTGGGAGGCATAAGGAGTTCCCCATAGTCCTTGCTCTTGTTAGCTTGTTTGATCAAGCCTATGTGTTGTATGAATTATTTCAAATGCAATTGGGAATTGCTGTCTTATTTTGAACTGTGCTTTTTGTTGATTGTATGCAATGTGAATGTTGCTTATATGTGATAGAATCCTTGTTGATATTCATGCTCCATTTCAATATGGTTGGGGCTCGGGGGCTAATGGGGAAGGATGGCTTCTCCTTTCTCATTGGATGTCTTGGTTGGGTGGAGAACGTTGCCTTTCCCCCTTCCTTGTTGTGATCAAAGTTGCAAAGAAGAAGAAACAAGCATGTTGTTGTTTGGAGAAGAAATTACAGTTTGAAAATCTTTTCCCTTTTGAGTAAAATTCAATGTAACCTTTCCCACTTCGAGTGGATGAGTGTATAAATGTTGTAATGTGAAGTTATTGTATTGATAGTAGAAGTTTGAATTTGAATTGAGAAATGTAGAGTGCTGTATCCAATCTCTGTTTTGTAAAGAAATGAGAAGAATTTATATGTATCTTGTAAAATGTATTTTGAATTCAAATTGGAAAGGAGATCAATTGTAAATTTATTTGAATTATCAATAAAGGATGGCATTGGTTCTTTTAAATTTATATGGTAATGTATACTAGAATTGTATTGTTGTCTAAGAATGAGACTTTGTTTGTAAAAGAATAAGAAATAATGTTGTTATTGTATGTAATGTATTTGAAATAAAATAGAAAGGAAGGTTGTAAAAGTGTATTGAGGATCAATTAATAATGCATTCCCCTCTCAAAAGTGTATTGCATAATTGATTTGAAATTATTGTTGAAAATTGATTGCTGTTTGAAAAGAAAAGAAAGAATGTGTGGAAATGAAAGATAGTGTTATATTAATTGCACAATTGTATATTAAAATTGAAATTAGAGATGCATTTTTATTTAGAATTGAATGGATGATCTAATAAGCATTGTATTTGACTAAGTTAGAATCATATGCACATTCAAAAGATAAATTGCTAAATCAATTTAAAAGAAACAATTCACTGATTTAGTACTTCATTCTAGCAATCCATGTTTTATTAAAAATGAGAAGTTCAGACTTATACTCAACAATAAGTTATGAAACTTCAAAATTCACATTCAGGAGGACCCAAGAAACTCTAATTCACTCTAACAGATAAGAATGAACCTCCAAAACTTAATAGGATTTAGTTTGGAGCTTACAAGGTCATTTCTCCCGTTTATTACCAGAAAAATGTAAACTTGAATAATTGGACAAATTGACTTCACTAAAACACTCTAAACTCTCCTTAGACTGATCATCCATGTCTATTTGACATGTGGAGTGAAGGAGGAGTTAAAATTTAATCAAATCAAGAAGTTGGAAAAATGTCAGTTTACAAATTAAAATCCTACATATCTTTTTTACAAACTTTACCATCAAAAATTCATCAAAATCCAAAATTTATGATTTTTGTGCAAAGAGGACTCTGAGATCTTTCCAAAAAGTCCTTGCTTTCACAAAACTGACTTTTCTATTTAAAGTTATGGCCATTTGAAGTTTTACTTCAAAATGACCATCCAAAAATTAATCTAACTATATAAAAATCAAAATTTAACTTTTGGAAAAATTTCCAAAAAAGTCCGCGGCCCCAAAAAATTTGAAACTAATCATAGGTTTCCACATGGCACTTTGGAGGGGCGGACCCTTTTTAAAACTTAACTTTTTAAAAATTTGACTTAGGGAAAATTCTCCCATTTTTCCCCGCAATCCCGCAGCACCATAGCCAATCACGTGCTGACACATGGATTGGTGGATGTGTGGAATAAAATTGAAAACTTAACCATTTAACTCCTTTGGAAAAATTTCACTTTTTCCTCCATTTCCTTGCACCTTCGCAGCGAATGAGGTGCTGACACGTGTCCTAGTGGACGCGCGGGCCCGCACAAGTCTTTTCGACTTTAAAACTCTTTTGGCACAAAACCTTAAATTTCTCCACCACTCTGATGACACACGAACAATAGGAACTTGACACATGGCATGCATTTGTACTTGGCGGAGGCACGTGTCCATTTCCGCCCTTGGGCTTTTGGCCTAAAATCTCCAAAACCTAAAGTGCTCCGCTGCTCCACATTTCCCCGCGCTAATCGAGAAGCGACACATGTCTTCCCTGTCAGACCCGCGGGTGCACGGAGGAATTTTGTGCTCTTATGCTCCATGAGGGAAAATTATCAATTTTCCTCCCCGCCCCGCCGACCCACTCAAGGGAAAACTTTTCTCCCTAAGCCCGCAGACTCCCTAAGGTAAAATTTCTCCCCAGAACTCCGTCGGGCCATAACTTGAGATTTATAAGGAGTTAGGACAACTTCTTTATATGGTTGGAAAGGTGAGAGAATTTCCTACCCAATGGGAATGATTTAGGAAATTTTTGATGCCTCTAAGTGTGTGAAAAATCAAGTTGAACCCTGTAAGTCTGTTAGGGCAGAGATGAGTGAGATTTCACTCTCTTAACCTAAGTGATGAATTTAACCTCTTGTTTTGACCTTGTGCCTTATCGATATTAGTTGCTTGAAGTAATTGTTGCAAGTTAGTCTTTCTTGTTGATCCTTATCTAGTTTGTTCTAACTGTGATCTTGTAACCCTCTTTGTAAACACTCTAAATCAAAAATAAAATTATTCCATAATTTTCCTAGCTAATCCTAGTTTGTTTCTTGGTCTCAAGTGGTGGTTTGAAGCAGGCATTACACTTGGTATCAGAGAAGTGGTTCAAAGGCTTGGACCATTGGGCACACTAGGAAAATTGAGACATGAAAACTTAAACCTAGCACACTATAAATCAAGAAAACAACTTAGCAAGAATTTGTAGGTTTTTAGTAATGGAAATTTATATAACTTAGCAAATGAACTGACTCTCACGTTTTTCTATGCAGGAGGCATAGACGGAGCGAGAGAAACCTTCACAGAGACTCAGAACCACCACCACCACCTCCAGAGTAGGGTGTAGTAGCCATTCCACCTCAGATTCTTCAGACCCTTCAGGATGTTAATGCCACTCTACGCGGAGGATTAGGTGGAGGGCAGACAGCTAGTCTTGATAGAGCTCCTTCCATCGAGGTTTAGGTACCTCCTTGTTTTAGCAAGGAGCACAGAGGAGAGAACTCCCATGCGGAGTTAGCTAGAGCAGAGTCACCACCTAGGAGACAGGGTGACGGAGTTCCAGAGCATAGAGAGAGGTCTCGGAGCCATAGGCTTAGAAATGAGCATGAAGAGATACCTAGAGGCCGACAGACCACAGCAGTGGATCACATCAGGGAGATCTTGAAGCTTAGGCCCTCAAACTACTCAAGTGATACAGGTGGATTTTAGGCAGAGGCTTGGCTAGTGAGCTTGAGCGGTTTCTTCAAGCTTTGTCCTTGTTCTAACAACACAAAATCTTGTGTTATAATCCATCTACTGAGGGATGAAGCAATAGTATCGTGGAGGAAAGAGGAGAAAAAGATCCATGTAGATTTAGAGACAGTGACCTAGGAGATTTTTGAGGAGAGATTCGGGAGCAGGTACCTATCACGGAGGTTCATCCAGTAGAGGATTGATGAGTTCCATGACCTCCAACAAGCTACCCTTTCAGTAGCAGAGTATGAGAGTAGATTTCTATATCTACCTCAGTATGTAGAGTATATGTAGGATGAGTAGGTGCGGATTCACATGTTTGTCTAGGGCTTAAATTTGGACATTGGAGGTACAGTGCAGATTCAGTGTCCACAGAATTTAGCAGAGGCCATTGAGAAGGCCTATATTACAGAGGAGACTCAAGGTAAAACACAACAGGCTAGAGAACCAGTCAGGATCCACATTTAGTAGGTGCAAGACAGTAGATCGATAGGTTCAGTACCTCTTCCTCGTGGTGGTCAACATTCAACATAGTCATCCTTTAGGCCACAATAGCAGCAACAGTCCTGTCCACCATATAGACCTCCTCAGAGAGCTAATGCACAGAGAGGTTAGAGTATGGGGCCTCCTCCTAGGGGTCCCATCAGAACACAGGGTGGACCTATAGCTCAGTTAGCAAGAGCTCGACAACAGAGGCCACAACAGACTATAGATGGACCATCAGGATCCACACCACCTACTTCTAGAGCACCTTTTGGCGGTGTTGTTCCTTGGAGAGGATCAAGTGGTTACTTTGGATGTGGAGTAGCTGGACATTTTTGGAGAGATTTCCCTCAGAATCCTAACAAGGGTAAGGCACCAATTTCTGAGCCGATAGTTGGTGACATGGGACGCAGCCATAGGATTTATGTAGTGGTTGAGAACCGCTAGATAGAGCACCAGAGCACAGTCATTAAGACCACAGGTAGCATTGGTGGTATTCCTACCTCTGTATTGTTTGATTCTGGTTCTTCTGATTATTTCATTACACCATCTTTAGTAGAGAGATGCAGGTTGGTGGTAGTTAGGCAGGGTCTTAATTGGGATGTCGAGATGGCTTCTTGAGCCAAGATCTCTGTGGACTCTTTAGTTAAGGAATGTGTAGTAGAATTAGGACCTTTTACCACTACCTCAGATCTTCGTATTCTTCCTTCGGGCTCGTATGGAGTCATTTTAGGTATGGATTTCCTAACTGCACATAGGGCCAGGATGGATTGTTATCATAAGACTATAACTTGTGTAGATGATTCGGGAGTTGAGTTGGTGATCTCGGGAGTCATGAGACTCGTTTCTATTCACATCATTTCCACTATGTAGCTTAAGCGGTGTGTGCGACCGGGTTGTCAGATGTACGTTGTTATAGTTAGTGACAGGTTAGAGGATGGGTCTAGTGGACCATCGCTAGATGACCATCCCATCTTGAGAGAGTTTTCTGATGCTTTTCTAGGTGAGCTACCAGGGATGCCACCCCCACGTGAGATTGATTTTCATATAGACCTAGTTCCATGAGTAGAGCCTATCTCATAGGCACCTTATCGGATAACCACCCCGGAGCTCTATGAGCTCAAGTTATAGCTTGAGGGCCTTTTGGAGAAGGGCCTTATCTATCCTAGTGTATCCCCTTGGGGTGCACCAGTGATTTTCATGAAGAAAAAGGATGGATCATTGCGGTTTGTATTGATTACCACTAGTTAAACAAGGTAACGATCAAGAATCGTTATCCTCTTCCTCGTATTGATTAATTTTTTGATTAGATGAAGGGAGCCATGGTGTTCTCTAAGATTGATCTCAAGTCGGGCTACCATTAGTTTAGGATTTCTGAGGTGGAAATTCTTAAAACTGCCTTCCGTACGAGATATGGACACTATGAGTTCATAGTGGTGCCTTTTGGTTTTACTAATGCCCCCACAATGTTCATGAGTTTGATGAGTGGGGTATTCAGGACCTTCTTAGATTGCTTCGTGCTCATTTTCCTAGATGAAATTTTGATATACTCACATACACATGAGGAGTACGAGGGGAACCTTTGACAGGTTCTTCAGTGTCTTTGAGAGCAGTAGCTTTACGAGAACTTGGAGAAGTGTGCTTTCTTCCAAATAGTGGCGCAGTATTTGGGTCATATCATTTCCGGGGAAGGTATCATAGTCGATCCTTCCAAGATTAGAGCCATTATGGATTGGCCAGCACCCACTACAGTGACCAAGGTACACAGCTTCATGGGTTTAGCAGGTTACTACTGGAGATTTGTTTATGACTTTTCTCGGATTACACACCCTATCACTTCCCTTCAGAGGAAAGGGAAGAAGTTTTTTTGGACAGACAGATGCGAGTAGGCCTTCAAGACACTAAAGGAGTGCCTCACTATAGCACCCATAATTGCAATGCTAGATCTATAGGGTGAGTTCTTTGTCTACACAGATGCTTCCTTGGCAGGGCTTGGAGGTGTGTTGATGAAGGATGGCAAGGTTGTAGCTTTTGAGTCTCGAAAACTCAAGGATCATGAGCTTAATCATCCTACCCATGATCTTGAGCTTGTGGCAATGGTGCATGCCTTAGTTGGATGGAGACATTTTCTTCTTGGATGGAGATTCACACTTAGGATAGATCATTTGAGTCTTCACCACCTCTTCACGCAACTCAATCTAAACACTCGTCAACGGCGTTGGATGGAGTTTCTTTTTGAGTATGACATGGAGATTGAGCATGTGAATGGGAAAGAGAATGTGGTAGGAGACACTCTCAGTAGACAGAGACATGTGGCTATGGACACCAAAGTGAGAACAAATTTGTGGAGTAGGATTCTTCAGCAACTTCCTCTTGATAGCTTCTACATTACGGCTCGAGCAGAGATAGAGTCGCAGAGACCCCTCGAGGGGAAGTTTGATGGTTTCACCTTAGAGGAAGATGGTCTTCTCAGACAAAGAGGCTAGATATATGTTCTCAGAGATGGAGGCTTGAGTTAGGACATCTTGATAGAGGCACATCGTGCACCTTATTCAACCCATCCCGAGGTGAAGAAGATGCATGCTACCTTGAGACAGTTATACCACTGGAGAGGACTTCGTCGAGATGTGTCTCAATTTGTGTCACAGTGTTTAGAGTGCAAGAGGGTTAAGGCCAAGCATCAGCATATAGCAGGTCTTTTTTATCCTCATGCCATACCGGAATGGAAGTGGATCACCATTTCCATGGATTTCATTGTTGGACTACCTATGTCGAGATATCACCATGATGCCATTATGGTCACGATTGATAAATTGCAAAAGTGGCTCACTTTTCTTTGGTGAAGACCACTTATATAGTTAGAGTAGTGGCATGAGTTTATTTGGATGAGATTGTCAAGTTGCACAGGATTCCGCAGAAGATCATTTATGACCATGATCCTTTGTACACTTCACATTTCTGGACTACCATGCAGTATGTCCTCAAGACAAGGTTTAACTTCAGCACAACATATCACCCTGAGACAGATGGACAGACTGAGCAAGTGAATCATATTTTGGAGGATATGCTCAAGATGTATGTGATGGATCAGCAGTCTAAGTGGGAGGAGTACCTGTACTTAGTGGAGTTTTCCTACAATAACAGTTTTTAGAGTTCTATAGGCATGGCTCCTTTTCAGGCATTATATGGTAGAGAGTACAGGACACCCCTTAGCTGGGACAGGTTAGAGGACAAAATATCTCTTGGACTAGATCTTTTATAGGACATGGAGCAATAGGTAGTATTGATCAGGCAGAGATTGCAGGAGGCACATGACAGGTAGAAGAAGTATGTGGATCAACATAGGATTGATCATAGCTTTGAGGTGGGCATGAAGGTGTTCCTTCGTGTTAGACCATACAAGAGCCCTATCCACTATGGAAAAGGTTCTAAGTTGGCTTCTATATTCATTGGTCCCTTTGAGATCTAAGAGCGTATCAGCCCTTTTACCATCTAGCATTACCACCCAGCTTATCTTGCGTACATGATGTGTTTCATGTTTATGTCCTTAGGAGGTACATTGTAGATCCTTCTCATGTGTTGGACTGGACATCATTGCAAGTGTAGGATCAAGGGAAGGTGATGGTGGATCCCATATGTATCATAGATCGCATGAGCCTGGGCCTTCGAGGTAGAGAGATTGATTAGGTACAGGTGCAGTGGGAAAAATATGATGAGACTGTAGCCACTTGAGAGGATGCCATAGTATTACGAGTATAGTTTCCACATTTTTTCCAGTGACTTCAAGGAGGAAGTCGAGTCTAAGGGGAGGGGGATGTAGTGCCCACTTCCCTTTGAAACTTTTTGATACTGATTTTGATACTATTGATCATATTATGGACACTACTATGTTTTGTTTTAGTATGATGGGTAGATGTTAGATCATGGGTTATTATTGATCTGGATTCAGTTATTATGCATGATGATTACTAGAGACATTTTCTATGTGGTGGATGATATACTATTTGACATGGACATATTATAGATGTTGATTTGGACTTATGATATTGGATATTTTGAGTAGATCTGGTATGGTAGATTTTGATGATGATATAGTTGAGTTATTTAATTAAAAATAATAATGTTGAAATTACTGATATTGTTGTGATATGTGTGTTTGGATGATTTTGAGATATTGTTTATATCATTTTGGATGTTTTGATATGGCCATGAGGCCTAAGGAGGTATTTGCATTTTGTAGGTTAAAAATCACAACAATGTCGGGAGACTGGAGACTAACCATATTGAAATTCTGGGTGAAATCAACAAGGTCGCCATGGCAACTGTGTTATGAGTTTGTGTGTTGTGTTATGTTAGGAATTCCCATGGGGGGATTTCCATTATTGTGACCATGGGATATGTGTTTTAATTATGTGTTTCTTTTTATTATTATTGTATGTATTTTTATTTGTAATGTGTTCTTATTTTTAATTAATTTTAATGTAATAGATTAATGCGAGAGTCATATAGTTAAACTTTATTTAAATTTAATTAGGACATGGAATGTAATTAATAAAGTTGTTGAGTTTAAATAATAATGTTGGAAGAGTGTGTAAGAAATATGTAAGAGCATGTAAGGCAGATTTTAGAGTGTATGTAAGAAATGTGTAAGAAACTTGTCCCACACCTCCTAAAATGATCCACCAACCATGCCTATGGTTTGGAGGTTTAATGTAGGTATTTTTAATGCTTTTTGAAATGACATTTGTAAGTTTTAATTGCACTTCCCTTACATAGTTTTAATTCATTCCTTTTTGGAGTATGGGTCATTTTGGAGTGTGTAAGTCATTTTATCATTTTATTTATTGTGATTTGGTGAAGAATGTTGACTTTCCTCTTGGGGTTGAGGAAGAATGATGTGGCATCCCACATGGATCCACATCATCCTCTTCTCTCCCCTCTCCTATAAAAATAAAAATCCTTGCTTGTTTATGGTTGT
The DNA here is from genome assembly GCA_019776745.2 of Taxus chinensis. NCBI lineage: Eukaryota > Viridiplantae > Streptophyta > Pinopsida > Cupressales > Taxaceae > Taxus > Taxus chinensis. The sequence goes on from CM034152.1 coordinate 297,556,306, forward strand.
TGAAACTTTGTTATTTCCTCTTTGCGGCACATTTTTTTGTTATTTCTTTTGGAGCTTGTTTTAGGAAGAGCTTGGAGTATTTTTGCTTGCTTACTTACTAGTTTTGGACTACACTTTGACATTTTGGAAAGATTGTGAGCTTGGAACAAATTTCAGTATGGAGAGGTAGGATCCGGAGCTGTATTTTAATTATCTTTCCTTCTCTTGCATGCATGCTTAAATGGTGTTTGTGTTTGCATTCTTGGCTGGTTGGGTAGAATGCTTAGGGCATGGTGTAGGAGAAGTCTGTGGGAATTTCATATGGGGGGCATAAGGGGTTTCCAATGGCACAGTTTTATTGTGGAGGGATTTTTTGTTTGGGATCCACCTTGGAAAAGAAACTACTTGCATTTCTTACTAGGGGGGGGCATGAGGGATAAACTTTGGGGGGGCATAAGGAGGGGTTGGGAGATATAAATTTTATGGGGTTGATATGATTATTGGTGGTATCATTTGGTGGATGTCCAATTCTAAATTGGAAGGCATAAGGAGTTTCCCATAGTCCTTGCTCTTGTTGGCTTGCTTGATCAAGTCTATGTGTTGTATGAATTGTTTCAAATGTAGTTGGGAAATGTTGTCTTATTTTGAACTGTGGTTTTTGTTGATTATATGCAATGTGAATGTTTCTTGTATATGATAGAAACCTTGTTGTCATGTGTTGATATTCATGATCCATTTCAATATGGTTGGGGCTCGGGGGCAATGGGGAAGGATGGCTTCTCCTTTCTCATTGGATGTCTTGGTTAGGTGGAGAGCATTGTCTTTCCTCCTTCTTTGTTGTGATCAAAGTTACAAAGAAGAAGAAACAAGCATGCTGCTGTTTGGAGAAGAAATTACAGTTTGACAGTCTTTTCCCTTTTGAGTAAAATTCAATGTAACCTTTCCCACAGTGGATGAGTGTATAAATGTTGTAATGTGAAGTTATTGTATTGATAGTAGAAGTTTGAATTTGAATTGAGAAATGTAGAGTGTTGTATAAAATCGTTGTTTTGTAAAGAAATGAGAAGAATGTATATGTATCTTGTAAACTATATTTTGAATTCAAATTGGAAAGGAGATTAGTTGTAAAGTTATTCGAATTATCAATAAAGGATGGCATTGGTTCTTTTAAATTTGTATGGTAATGTATACTAGAATTGTATTGCTGTCCAAGAATGAGACTCTGTTTGTAAAAGAATAAGAAATAATGTTGTTATTGTATGTCTTGTATTTGAAATCAAATAGAAAGGAAGTTTGTAAAAGTGTATTGAGGATCAATTAAGAATGCATTCCCATCTCAAAAGTGTATTGCATAAGTGATTTGAAATTATTGTTGAAAATTGATTGTTGTTTGAAAAGAAAAGAAAGAATGTGTGGAAATGAAAGATAGTGTTATATTAATTGCAAAATTGTATATTAAAATTGAAATTAGAGATGCATTTTTATTTATAATTGAATGAATGATCTAATAATAATTATATTTTACTAAGTTATAATCATATGCACATTCAAAAGACAAATTGCTAAATCAATTTAAAAGAAACAGTTCACTGATTTACAACTTCATTCTGGCAATTCATGTTTTATTAAAAATGAGCAGTTCAAACTTATACTCAACAATAAGTTATGAAACTTCAAAATTTACATTCAAGAGGACCTAAGGAACTCTAATTCACTCTAATAGATAAGAATGAACCTCCAAAACTTAATAGGATTCAGTTCGGAGCTTGCAAGGTCATTTTTCCCGTCTATTGCCGGAAAAATGCAAACTTGCATAATTGGAAAAATTGACTTCACTAAAACACTATAAACCCTCCTCAGACGGATTATCCATGTTTTTTTGACATGTGAAGTGAAGGAGGAGTTCAAATTTAATCAAATCAAGAAGTTGGAAAAATGTCAGTTTACAAATTAAAAGCCTGCAAATCATTTTTACAAAATTGACCCACAAAAACTCATCAAAATCCAAAATTGATGATTTATGTGCAAATAAGACTCCGAGAGATTTCCAGAAAGTCCTTGTTTTCCCAAAACTGACTTTTCTATCAAAAGCTATGGCCATTTGAAGTTTTACTTCAAAATGACCATCCAAAAATTAATCTAACTATATAAAAATCAAAATTTAACTTTTGGAAAAATTTCCCAAAAAAGTCCACAGCCCCGAAACTCTTGCATCTAATAATATGTTTCCACATGGCACTTTGGAGGGGAGGACCCTTTTTAAAACTTAACTTTTTGAAAATTTGACTTTGGGAAAATTCTCCCATTTTTCCCTGCAACCCCACAGCCCCATAACCAATCACGTGCTGACACGTGGCTTGGGCGCGCGCGGAATAAAATAGAAAACTTAACCATTTAAATCCTTTGGAAAAAAATCAAATTTTCCTCCACATCCTTGCAACTCCACAATGAATGAGGTGTTGACACGTGTCCTAGTGGATGCGTGGGCCCGTGCAAGTCTCTTTTATTTTAAAACACTTTTGACACAAAACCTTAAATTTCTCTGCCACTCCAATGACCCGCGACCAATAAGAACTTGACACATGGCATGGGTTTCTCCTTAGTGGAGGTGCACATCCATTTCTGCCCTTGGGATTTTGGCCTAAAATCTCCAAAACCTAAAGTGCTCCACCGCTCCGCATTTCCCCGCGCTAATCGGGAAGCAACACGTGTCTTCCCTGTCAGACCTACGGGTGCATAGAGGAGTTTTGTGCTCTTGTGCTCTAGGAGGGAAAATTCTCAATTTTCCTCCACACCCTGCTGACCTGCTCAAGAGAAAAAATTTCTCCCTAAGCCCATGGATTCCCCAAGGGAAAATTTCTCCCCAGAACTCCATCAAGCCATAACTTGAGATTTATAAGGATTTAGGAGGAATTCTTTATATGGTTGGAAAGGTGAGAGAATTTCCTACCCAATGGGCATGATTTAGGAAAGTCTTGATGGGTCTAAGTGTGTGAAAAATCAAGTTGAACCCTGTAATTCTGTTAGGGCAGAGATGAGTGAGATTTCACTCTCCTAACCTAAGTGATGAATTTAACATCTTGTTTTGACCTTGTGCCTTGTCGATATTAGTTGCTTGAAGTAATTGTTGCAAGTTAGTCTTGCTTGTTAATCCTTATCTAGTTTTTGCTAACTGTGATATTGTAATCCTCTTTGAAAACACTCTAAATAAAAAAAAATTATTCCATAATTCTCCTAGCTAATCCTAGTTTGTTTCTTGGTCTCAAGTGGTGGTTTGAAGTGGGCATTACAAAACCCAATAACGAAGGCTCAAACAAGTGCCAACCTGCCACGTAGCCCAAGGTCTGAAAAGGTTATAGGGGCCATTGAAAAGTCTAAGAGCCTACGGAGGTTTCCAAGTGTCAATCTAACACTTCTTCAGAGGCCAAATCTTAAGCGGTTTCTAAGTGAGCGTAGAGCCTCCAGACGTCTCGTTTTGAAAAGGGATAGAGATGGGTTGAATAGTCAATGTATTGTGATAGACCAGCAAAGGGTGCCAAGTGTCAACATGGTGTAAAATTAAGGGTTGAATGAAGGGAGGGTTTTTAGATGAATGTCAGACCGCCGCGTGTCCCCGGTCAAGAAATATGACCCCACCGAGCAAAGGACTTAGCCAAAAAACATAAAAATTAAGTAGGCCAGTAGAGGAAGCCACATGTCAGCCCCATGCCATTTCAAGAAAAAAATATAGAAGCCACCCTCGAACAAGTGCCAGCCCTCCATGTGTCCCATATTTAAAAGAGAGTCCATTTTTCAAACTGGTTTTCCCACCCTTTTGTACAGATCCGATACAAACTTCGAAGGGGAATATATTTCGACCCAAGGCTCAAAATATTGCAAATCTAACACCATTGGAAAGATCTCAGTCTTGTCTACGCCATGTAGATTTGAAACTTTAAATTTTTGGAGGTTAGGTGGGGGAAAAATGGAGAAACATCTTCAGGGCCATCAATGCAAGATCTATTTTTTCCCCAATAACCATATCGGATTCGATCTGCTCCACCGTTTCCTCCCCCTTCGAGGTGCCAAATAAGAAATTGATATAGTCAAGATAGATTTGGGGAAAATTTTATGGAGGCATTAATAGTAGTGGTTGAGTTTTGAATTATTTTTCCCGCTTCTCTATTTCTCCCCTTTGATTTGAATCTATAAAAGTAGGGTCGAGACTCATTGTAAAGGGTTGGACATTATTTTGTTTTGCAGGCTCCCATCTTCCCCTTGGTAAGTGAATTCATGGATTTTTAGACCTCCCATAGAGACTGTAGCAGGGTTCATTTTAAGATACCTCTTAGAAATCAGAGGTAGAAAATACCTGGCAAATATCCTCGGAACCGGTTTCACGGAAAGGTGAATTTTTTGGGGGTCTGAAAAAAAAAATTCACCTAATTTTAAAGTGAAGTGACAGAAGGTTGCATATGTGTGATAGGAGATTTACTGTCAAGAGTCAACAAGGTGGTTGACATGCGTCAACAAACCTCACTGACGCACATCAACAGGGTTGTTGACGTGCGTCAGTGATTTTTTTGACACGCGTTAACCACCTTATTGACGCGTGATAGCAAATATTTTGTCACACATCTATAGCGTCCACCCTCTGCTCGTGTGATAACAAAATCTCTGTGTCGTGCATCAACAAACTCTCTGTTGCGCGTCTACTTCCTCTGTACTTCTATCATGCGTCAACAAACTCTCCATGTCGCGTGTTAACAAACTCTCCATGTCGCGCATCAACAAAATCTCCCTATCGCGCGTCAACAAACTCTCTATCACACATCTATAGCTTCTACCCTCCTGTCACACATCTGTAGCCTCTGCCCTCCTTTCGTATGTTTACTATACTTGCTAATACATATACCCCAAGTTGTATGAGTGATCTAGTAGTGTTCTACCTGGCGAATAGACTACGATTATATAGGGGATAGTTTAAATGGGTAGGAAAAGCCGACCCCTAAAAAAAATTAAACTATAATTTTTAGGAGAACATGTCACTGACCCGTGCTAGAAAATTTACCTTTTCCAATTTTTGAAAAATGGAATATTCGCCATATTACAAATATTTACCACTAAAATTATCCCTAGACTATAAACACAAATTTTCCTTGTTACTAGTGTAATGCATCGTATCAAGACATGAGAGCAATAATACATGTTCTGTGGGTGATCTTCATCCCCTTCTATGTTAATTTTTGTCTTCTGATCCTTCACTACAAGCTTGGTTATTTGTGCATGTGTTTTTTTTTTCATTCTTTTGGTTTGTGTCTACCAACAAAATAATTATTCATCACTCCTTTGGTGTATCACCTTTTATTTTAAGTTTTATTTACTTTGCAACCCCTCTTTAACTCTGTCTCCTTGGAAAATTAGAGTAGGATTTAAGATATATCCTCTATAATTTCATGCATACTCCTAAACAAAGGAGTAGGAACTAGCCTTAATCTGGAGAGTTTTCCCATTTGCAAAGTCCCACACTTTTGGGAAGACTCAATGTTATGTGAATCAAACCAAATGAATCTACCTTAGAAAATCAAATTTGACGGCTCATTTGGGGGTGTTGTGATTTTTCATTAACTATTTTGGCATGCCCGGTGGGACGAAGAAGTCTCCATTTTATTACAGTAAGATCGATGTGCACTTGCTGTGATTCTAGCTTTTAAGAAGCTTTTAAGAACTGCACATCTGGTGAATGCAAAAGGGATAGAATCCACTGGTTCCAGTAGTCTGGGTTCCCCAAGTTCATGAGAAGGATATAAACAAGGTCAAGAACAAAAGAGGAGGGAAATTTTGTACACCTACACTTGTCTCTAGACAGGAGAAGAGGAAGAAGAGCCCAGAGGTCTCTATCTCTGCCAAACAGAGCCTTATCAACACCTCCTCGCAGTAGTTCATTCTTTCAACCAAGAAGGGTGCTCAAGCCAATCAGGATGGCATAGCCAAATCCCTATGTCATTTTCACTGGTATCAGCCCACTCACTCTAAATGCACAAAATCTAGTCCCAGTGGCACCATTGAAGAGCATCCCATATTTCACTGGGGAAAACCAAAATTCTCCTAGTGACCACGTTCAAGACATTGAGAATGTTTGTATAATCCATGAGATCACTAAGATGGAAATTGTAGTCAAGTTGCTAGCCTCTTCATTCAAGGGTAAAGCTTCAAAATGTTTAGGAGCCTAGAAGTAGGCTCTATTCAATCTTGGGAGCATCTATGCACAGCTCTTCACAACTAGTTTGGAGAAAAAGGAGATAACTTATCCTTGTTGGAGCAAATGACAACAATCAAGAGAGCTCTGAATGAACAGTTGATGGATTTCAACCTCAGATTTCAATGGACCTAAGACAAGATTCCAGCAGCAGTAAAGCCCACTAATGAAGGTGCCTTCTTATACTTTCTTAGAGATTTAAATTCTGATATTGCTTTAATGATTCAGTTAATGGGGGGCACAACCTTATCTGTAGCCTATAGTTTTTCCATAGGAGCTGATAATCGTTTAATTTAGGCTAGAAAACTTGCCCCTAGGCCATTCATGCCCCTATACCCCGAATTAGGAAACCCAAGTACCAGCCAAATACCCACATTAGCTCCTATACCCACTCTCAGGAGCCAAACTTCAGCTGAATCCTCTACTTCATCATCTACCACCTCAAATGAGGTTCAAGAAATTATGAAACAACTTCAAAACCTAAGGAATGAGTTAGTAACCATCAAAAGATAGCAGGCTCAGAGTTCTAGGCCATATCAACCTCAAGCTCACTACTAGGATAGACCCTTGTATTAGTAAAATAGACCACAAGTCCAGGCTATAGCTCAGAGTCAACACCAAGGAAAACATCAAGTTGTTATACCTTTTAGGCCATATGATCTAAACATAGCTTCAATATATAGAGCATTGGTTCTAACAAAAAATAACATGGCACAAGAATATGATTGGTTTTTCACATGCAGTCAGCCACATAATCAATCAATGTGCTTCAATGGTGCACTAAATCAAGATTTGATGGTACAAACCGTTGGTGTGTCACAAGAACCTAGCCAAGAAGGAAACCAACAACAAGGAGACTAGTAAAAGGGACCTCCAACTGAAACTATGCTTGTCAATTAGCAAGCTGAAGACTTCTGTGGAATGAATCAGACTCCTTCATAAAGTATAGCTGCCAATACACAGTCCAAGAAGAGAAATATTGGAGAAATAAATTCACCAAACACAGGAGATCCTTAATCCTCTATTGCTCCACAAGGTATTTGTATCCAAAATACAACTCCCAATGTGCAGAGCCAATCTAAGCCACCTTCTAAATCCATTCAGGCACCGGTTGTAACAACCCATGTGCAAGATAAAAATGTGCCAAGAAAGGGGCAACAGAAGGATAAATCATTTAATATCATTGATCAGATGAAGAGGACAAGTGTGAACATTTCACTATGGGAGTCACTGGCCATTACAGAGTAGAGGGATCTATTGCAAAATACCATGCAAAATTGGTCAAACTCAAATCAACCCCTTAACCAATAATAGAAGTGCTGACCAATACAACTCAATCTGGGGGAAACCATCAAGAGTAACAAGGTAAGAACCTGAGACCCCCCCACTCTATGTTTCATTAATCATTGGGGATAAAATGGTGCATAATTACATGATTGATTCTGGGGTAAGTAGTTCTGTAATTCCCAAAAAAATAGCTGATCAAATGTGTCTCCAGTATGAAATCATCTCTTGAGGGGTAGTACAATTAGATGGGATAACAGTGAAAAATATTGCAATCATCAAGGATCTAATCCTCAATTTGCATGCCTACCCCAATGTGATTGTATTGCAGAACATATCAGTCATAGACTTGCCACCACATTTTGCATTATGTTTGTCCAAGGACTTCACTGCCAAAATTGGAGGCTATTTTTCTGCTGACTGGTCACATATGCTCTTTAGAAAAAGGTATGGGGTGAAGGCCACAATCAGATCTGAGCCCATAGCAGATTATCACATTGAGTTGTATGTACCTAGCCCAATAAATGCAAATTGTTCATCTTTTGATAAAAAATAAATCCTAAACACTTCTGAAGCAAATACCAAGGTGGGGTGTATTGTGGATCTGACTCTCAATGAATGGGTGGTTAAAATACATGCTTTTGATCCCTATAAGGATATGGAATAATTTGAGCTAGGAGTCTACTGCCTGCATGAAGAGAATCATCCTCTTCCTGACATCATTAAGCCAGAATATAAGGATGATAATGAAGTATGGAAATTGTTCATTGATGGCTCAAGAAGTAGGAAAGGAGTCAGAGGTGGAGCTATGATTGTGTCACCCTAAGGTATGAAGTACTTCTCAACTTTCCATTTCTAGTTTACCTACTCAAATAACATTACAGAATATGAGGCTTTGGATCATGGGTTGCATTGGGCTAGAAGACAAGGAATCAAGAACCTACAAGTTTTTGGTGACAGTGAACTGGTTTCCAATCAAGTAAAAGGAAAAAATGCTGTCAAGAATGACCTGCTCAAAAGCTACAAGAATAGGGTATGGGATCTCATTGAGGATTTCAAATCTTTCAACATTGTGTCCATACCCAGGAAGGAGAATGAAGCTGCTGATAGGCTTACAGTAGTTGGAGCAACATTTTATGTGGTTGACAGCATCAAGAGGGACAAAGGACAACCACATATCCATCTGATTGTAAGGCCAACAGTGCCAGATAACAACACATGCTGATAGATGTTTGAGAATGATCAGTAGATCATTAATTTTTCACAAGAGGAAGTTGAGTTCTCAGCTAAGAATCAAAATAAAATAGAGAAGCAATATGGAGACCAAGTAGTGCAGCTGCATATAAACAAGCTTCCCAAAGGCTTAGTGACATTGGATTCGATATTCAATCCTAATGATCGGTTTCGAAAAGAGAAGGCTAATATACAAATCAAAGGAGAATATTCAGAGTCAATTCTAGTTGGAGAAGAAAAACACTTCAAATTGACAAAGTGGCCAGCCACCGAGCAAGAAAGGTATGAATTCATGTAAATTTTCCAATAGTTTCTAGATGTATTTTCTTGGAGCTATGAAGACCTAAGAGGGTTCAATCCGAAGCTGGCACAACACATAATTGAACTAGATCTAGCTCCTAAGCTCATCAGGCAAAAGAAGAGACCAGTTAATCCACACATTGAACCTCTGATGAAGAAAGAGATAAATAAGATGGTAGAGGTAAGTATCATATTTTCAATCAAACACTCAAGTTGGGTTACAAACTTGGTCCCAGTCAGGAAGAAGAATGGAGAGATTAGGTTGTGTGTAGACTTTTGAGACTTGAACAAAGCTTCCCTCAAGAATCACTACCCACTCCCCTCAATGGAGCAGATCTTACAAGTGGTGTCTGTATCAGAGATATTTTTTCTCCTAGATGGCTACTTAGAGTACAACCAGATAATGGTGAAGAAATATGATCAGTTCAAAATAACTTTCACCACCAAATGGGGCACCTATGCCTACAGAATGATGACATTTGGATTGTCTATTTCCAGAGCCCCTTTTAAAATGGCAATGGATATGGAATTCACAAGGGATGATCAAAAAAATAGTAATGAATCTATCTGGATGACTGGTCACAATCTGCTCTTTAGAAAAAGAATGGGGTGAAGAGGCCACATCAGATCTGCGCCATAGCAGATTATCACATTGAGTTGTAGTACTGTGCCCAATAATGCAAATTGTTTCTCTTTTGATAAAAATAATCCTAAACACGTCTGAAGCAAATACCAAGGTGGGGTGTATTTGTGGATCTGACTCTCATGAATGGGTGGGTTAAAATCACATGCTTTTGATCCCAATAGGCTATGGAATAATTTTGAGTCTAGGAGTCTACGCTGCATGACGAGAATCATCCTCTTCCTGACAATCATTAAGAAGCCAGAATATATGATGATAATGAAGTATGGAATTGTTCCATTGATGGCTCAAGAAGTAGGAAAGGAGTCAGGAGTGTGGAGCTAGATTGTGTCACCCTAGGTATGAAGTACTGTCCTCTTCTCACTTCCATTTCTAGTTTTACCTACTCACTCAAAGAACATTACAGAATTGAGGCTTTGGATCATGGGTTGCATTGGGCTAGTAAAACGAGGAATCAGAACCTACAAGTTTTTGGTGACAGTGACGGTTTCCAATTCAAGTAAAAGAAAAAATGCTGTCAAGAATGACCTGCTCAAAAGCTACACGAAATAGGTAGTGGGTCTTCTGAGGATTTAATCTTTCAACATTGTGTACCCCATACCCGGAGTAGCATGAAGCGCTGATAGGCTTACGTAGTTGGAGCAACATTTTATGTGGTTGACAGCAGCATCAAAGAGGACCAAGGACAATACCACGAATCCACTGATTGTAAGGCCAACAGTGCCAGTACAACAAATGCTGATAGATGTTTGAGGAATGATCAGCATTAGATTCCTATAAGTTTCACAAGAGGAATTTGAGTTCTCAGTCTCAAGAATCAAATAAAATAGAGAAGCAATATGGAGACCAAGTAGTGCGCTGCAATATAAATATAACAAAGCTTCCCAAAGGCTTAGTGACATTGGATTCGATATTCAAATCCTAATGATCGGTTTCGAAAAGAGAAGGCCTAATATACAAATCAAAGAGATTTCGAGTCCATTCTAGTTTGAGAAGAACACCACTTCAAATTGACAAAGTGGCCACACCGAGCAGAAAGGTATTAGGTTCATGTAAATTTTCGCAATAGTTTCTCGATGTATTTTCTTCTGGCTTGAAGACCTAAGAGGGTTCAATCCGCAGCTGGCACAACACATAATTGAACTAGATTCTAGCTCCAAGCTCTCAGGCAAAAGAAGAGACCATTAAGAATCCCACATTGAACCTCTGAGAGAAAGAGATAAATAGATGGTCGAGGTAATATCATATTTTCAATAAAACACTCAAGTTTGGTTACAAACTTGGTCCCATCAGGAAGAGAATGTAGAGATTATGTTGTGTTGTAGACTTTTGAGACTTGAACAAAGCTTCCCCTCAAGATCAACTTACCCACATTCCCCTCAATGGAGCAGATCTTACAAGTGGTTGTCTGTATCAGAGATATTTTTTCTCCTAATGCTACTTAGAGTACAACCAGATAATGGTGAAGAAATAGGCGTTCCAAAATACTTTCCACCACCAATGGGGGTCACCTCTGCCTCCAGAATGATGACATTTGGATTGTCTATTTCCAGAGCCCCTTTTAAAATGGCAATGGATATTTAATTCAAGGGAAGGATCAAAAAAATAGTAATGATCTACTGATGACATTACCGTGTTCCCAAAATACCATAGACGCACCTTTTTTGCACCTAAGCAGGTATTTCAAAGGTTATAGATTTTGGGGTATCATTGAACCTAAAAATGCATATTCTTGGTCCCATGAGGGTAAGCTTCTGGGCCTATTGTGTCAAAGGAAAGGTTTGGAATTGACCTAAGAGAGTTAAGTAATAAGAGCCTTGAATTTCCAATCCTAAAAGCTCTTCAAAGCTTCTTAGGAAAAATCAATTTTGTCCGCATGTTTTTATAACCAATTTTTTTTTTTCCCTTGTCAACCAATAACGTTGTGTTGAAGAATAGCTTGGCATTTAGGGTGGGATAGCTGGAGAAAGGAAAGTTTGAGGGCATCAAGAAGCTATATCACCAGCCCCAACTCTCCATGATCCAAATTTCTCTAGGAATTTCCATACTTATGCCTTTGGTGGCGCGGGGGGGCGTGAACACAATGTCTACAGCCTAGTCATGGCAGAACAAAGAAATACGAGCAGCCAATTGCTTTCTTCAGCCAGGGTCTGGAAGATTATGAAGTTGAGATAACTCCTTCATTGAAAAGCAGTCTTGGTAGTGATCAAGGGGTTAAGAGTTTAAAATCTGGTTTCAAACAATAAATCCAACTGTTAGTCGCCATGCAGGGTTAATGACTTCTCTTTCCTTCTTAGTACGGATCTGAAGAAAAATGTGGCAAGATGGATCACTCTTGTCATGGAGTATGACATTGAGATCAGGTCACTAAGGTTGGGTCCTGGGAAGTGATTTTGTGAACAACTTAGCGCAGTCACAAGATGAGGGCAAAATTGAAAAGTAAGTGTTTTTTGTTTTACATGATGGTTAAGAGAAGAAATGATGATGTAAACCCACTCCTTTTTGACTATGCTGGTGCACTTCCCTTCAAATAGGGGCCTGTGTCCTCTAAGCAAGGGAAAAACAAAAAAAGGAGGACTTTTAAGACTATAGACCATCCCATATGTACTTATGGATGCATCTTGTTCAAGAGGGACCTCAATGGCATTTTGTAAGTGGCATTGGGACAAGAATTTTTTTTTTTCCCAGAATTGAGAGAGTGTTACAACCGGAATTCCATGATGAAGCAGTTGGAGGCCATTTTTTCTCCACGGGTGACAAACACTCAAGATTATGAAAGCAAGTTATTATTGGCCTAGGTTGTTTAGTGACTGCTATGCATGGATCAAAAAGTTCAAAAATGTGCATTATTTAAAGGAAAAGAAAGATTAACAACACTTACATTGCACATAGTTTCAGTTGATCAACCATTCATGCAATGGGGATTGGATTTTCATCAAGGTCATCAATCCAAATTCCAAGCAAGGGCACAAGTGGATTCTGATGGTAACAGAATATTTCACTAAGTGGACCAAGACGTGGCACTAAAAGAAGATAATGAGTCTAACATACTAGATTTCTATGAAGGGCTAGTGACCAGATTGGAGTGTCAACCACCATATATCAGATACTGCATTGGCATTCATAGGTTCCAAAATCATAGAATGGGCTGTTAGGAAGGGGATTTACTTGAGCACTTCATCAAATTATTACCTTCAAGGTAATGGCCAAGTAGAGTCCACAAACAACAACTTGCTAAAGATTTCAGAAGAAATTTGGATGAAAAAATTAGAGAACTTGGCACATGAAAACTCAAATCAGCCTTATGGGTTGATAAGAAAACACCCAAGAAGTCTACAAGAAGCTCTCTGTTCAAATTTTTCTATGGGAAAGAGGCAGTGCTTACTATATCACTTGAGTTGTCAGCATTGGAACTCCTGAATCAACTAGAGATGTATGAGTTTGAACCAATGGAAGCCCGGTATGCAGTTGATGGAGTTTGGAAGAAACTAGAGAAATGCACTTCAAACAATGGAGAAGGACCACATCTTCATCAAGATATGCTTGACACGACGGAAAGAACAAGGGTCTTCCAGGAAGTTGACCTATTTTTGAAATGGACGCAATCAAGGCAAACTAGGAATCCATCTAAGTTGATGCCATTTGGATATCGCCCTTACATGGTCACAAAATGTAAAAGTATCACTGATGTTCCAATTTCACATTGGATGGTGAAGAGTTTATACGATTCTAAGTGGAATGGAAATCTATCTTAAACAAACCTGTTACTAGAAGGAGTTTCCCACCTTGTACATATTAGTTTTAGTTTCTCAATTCCTCTATGCTTGTGCACATTGTCTTATTCTAGTTAGGTTTCTTTCTCCTAAGTGCTTTGTACACTCTCTACATCTACATGTTCTACTTGGAGAATGTATGATTTCAAATTTTGATATAGTTGTGGTGTGGTTTTGTTGCTCCTTGCATCAACCCATTCAAGAAACATATGAAGCCCCCCTTTAGAACAATTTTCTTCTACTACTCAGAACTATCATTTTGGAGATTTTTTTATGAAAATTTGGTAGTGCAATCGGTCGGGCTCATGAATCAAAAGTGAGTCTCATATCAACCGTCATCCTCGATCCCTGCCCAATGGATGTGGACAAGGTAATTGGTCTTTTTATCTAGTAGGGCAAATACCCTGTGGTCACCAAATTTTTATCCATATTTCACCCCCTTGCCAAGTATTAGTCAGCCATTACACTTACATAGAGAACCAGAAAAAACAACGGGTAAATCTTGAATAGGTCCCGTATAAAAGGACTCATGATGAGTTGCAGGACCAACGAGCCAACCACGCCCCTAGCAGGAAAACAAGAGACGGCTCTGTTGAGTGGATATTGTGTCTTAAATAGATTTTAATAGTTATAAGCAAGCTCAAAAAAATGGAACCATCAGGGTCCCCCATAGAAAGAGGAACGGGGTCAAAAAGCCAGAGTAAGAAGAAGAAATAAGAAACGGTGACGCTCCAAGTCTTGGGCTCAAAACGGTTCAGCACGGTCCAAAAAATCAAACTAAGTTATGGAGGAGGCCAACGGAGAGAGCACGTGTCTAAACGACACGTCTCTAAGTAAATCCAAATGGATACTCAAACTCATGGCCATCCCACTCCACGTAGCAAGGCAAGATGTAAGGTGGTCCTCAAAAAGGCTAAGTATAAAAAAGTGTTCATGGAAGAAGCCCACGTTTCGACTCCGCCGCATCTCAAGAGAAAACCCACAAATGGAGGCTCAAACAGTGTCCTCAGCCCCCGCCATGTTCGCCCAAGTTCTGAAAGGTTAGAGGGCCATGAAAAGTCTAAGAGCATGTGGAGGTTTCCAAGTTCATCTGATCTTCTTAGAGGCCAAATCTCTTAAGCAGTTTCTAACGAATCACAGAGCCTCCACGCAATCCTGTTTCAAAAACGAGATAGAGTCAGGTTGAATAATCAATGTATTTTGAAATACCATGGATGGTGCCAGTGTCAACATGGTTTGAACTCAAGGGTCAAATTGAGGTGATTTTTTCAGCCGAACACAAACTGCCGCGTGTCCCTGGTCATAAATATCCCCGCCCGAGCCAATTACTTAGCTAAAAAACATAGAAATTAAGTCATGACAAGTGGGGTAGGGGAAAAGGAACGAAAAAGAAGGGAAGTAATTAGAGCTGGGTCAGAGAAAACTAGAGACCGGAAGGGTGAAAGGGAAAAAGCGAGTAAGGGGCTAGGCTGAGTGAGAAATGAAAGGAGAAGATCAAAGAAGGAGGAGAAGTAAGACCAGCAATGGAACAGAGGGAAGGAAGTTGTAAAGGTGGATGAGGGAAAATCAGAAAGGATAGGGGGCGTTAGTTGTGAGAATAAGATCAGGAAGGGGGCATATAGGTAAAAAGGAAACAAGGCCGACACGAGAGAAACAATTTTTTTAACACAAACTCCACGTGCATACCCAACACACACCATTTCAAGAACTAAATATAGAAGCCATCCTTAAAAAATCAAACCATCCCTCCCATGTTGGGTGTGGGTCCCATTTTAAAGAGACCCCATTTTCAAACTGGTTTTACCGGCCTTTCGTCGGATCTCATACAAACTACGAAGGGGAATATCTTTTTGACCTAGGGCTAGAAATATTGGCGAAATAATTCACCAAACACAGATGAGATCCTTAAATCCTCTATTGCTCCACAGGTTTTGTTATCCAAAATACAACTCCAATGTGGCAGAGCCATCTAAAGCCACCTTTCTAATCCATTCACAGCACCTTTTTTAACAACCCAATTGTTCATGCTAAAAATGTGTCAAAAAGGGCAACGAAGGATAAATCATTTATATCATTGATCAGATAAGATGACAAGTGTAACATTTCACTAGGGGAGTCACTGGCCATTACTAGTAGAGGGTCTTATTGCAAAATTCCATGCAAAATTGGTCAAACTCAAATCAACCACTTAACCAATAATATAAGTGCTCTGACCACTACAACTCATCTTGGGGAAAACCATCAGAGTAACAATGTAGAACCTGCATACCCCCCCCCACTCTATGTTTCATTAATCAATTGGGGATAAATGGGGCCTAATTACATGATTGATTCTGGGGTAAGAGTTCTGTAATTCCAAAAAAATAAGCTGACAATGTGTCTCCAGTTAATGAAATCATCTCTTAGGGTAGTACAATTAGATGGGATACATGGAAAAATATTGCAATCATCAAGGATCTAATCCTCATTGCATGCCTACCCCAATTTATTGTATTGCAGAACATATCAGTCATAACTTGCCACCAACATTTGCATTCTGTTTTGTCCAAGGACTTCACTGCCGAAATTGGAGCTTATTTTTCTGCTTACTTGGTCACATATGCCTCTTTAATAAAAAAAGGATGGGTGAAGGCCGGCCACAATCAGATCTGACCCATAGCATATTATCAACATTGAGTTGTAATGTACCTAGCCCAATAAATGCCAATTGTTCATCTTTTGATAAAAAATAAATCCTAACACTTCTGAAGCAAATACCAAGGTGGGGTGTATTGTGATCCTGACTCTCAATGAATGTGTGGTTAAAAAAATACATGCTTTTGATCCCTATAAGGATATGGAATAATTTGAGCTAGGAGTCTACTGTCTGCATGAAGAAATCACCTCTTCCTGCTCCATTAAGCCAGAATATACAGGATGATATGAAGTACTGGAAATTGGTTCAATTGATGGCTTCAAGAGTAGGAAAGGAGTCAAGAGGTGGAGCTATGATGGTGTACCCGAAGGTATGAAGTACTTCTCAACTTTCCCAATTTCTAGTTTTATACCTACTCATAAACATTACGAATATCATGCTTTGGATCATGGTTGCATTGGGCTAGAAACAAGGAATCAAAACCTACAAAGTTTTTGGTGACATGAACTGGTTTCCAATCAAGTCAAAAAAAATGCTGTCAAGATGACCTTCTCACAAGCTAACAAGAATTAGGGTATGTGGTATCTCCTTGAGGGTTTCAATTTTCAACATTGTGTCCATACACCGGAAGGAGATGAAGGCCTGTCTGATAGGCTTACAGAGTTGGAGCAACATTTTGTGGTTGACAGCATCAGATGGACAAAGGACAACCACATATCCCATCTGAGTAATGCCACAGTGCAGATAACACACAATGCTGATAGATGTTTTGAGATGTCAGTATATCATTAATTTTTCACAAGAGGAAGTTGATTTTCTCAGCTAAGAACAAATACAATAAGAAGCATATTGAGACCAAGTATGCAGCGCTCATATAAACAAGCTTCCCAAAGGCTTAGTGACATTGGATTCGATATTCAAATCCTAATGATCGTTTCGAAAAGAGAAGGCTTAATATACAAATCAAAGTAAATATTCAAGTCAATTCTAGTTGGAGAAGAAAAACACCTTCAATGACAAAGTGCCATCCACCGAGCAAGAAAGGTAAAATTCATGTAAATTTGCCAATATTCTAGATGTATTTGCTTGGAGCGGAAAAAAAATATGAAGACTAAGAGGGTTCAACCAAGCTGGCACAACACATAATTGAACTATTAGCTCCTAAGCTCATCAAGGCAACAGAAGAGACCAGTTAATATCCACACATTGCCTCGATGAAGAAAAGATAAATAAGATCGTAGAGGTAAGTATCATAATTTTCAATCCAACACTCAAGTTGGGTCAAACTTGGTCCCAGTCAGGAAGCATGAATGGAGAGTCAGTTGTGTGTAGACTTTTGAGACTTGAACAAGCTTCCTCAAGAATCACTACCCACTCCCCTCAATGGAGCAGATCTTACAAGTGGTGTCTGTATCAGAGATATTTTTTCTCCTAGATGGCTACTTAGAGTACAACCAGATAATGGTGAAGAAATATGATCAGTTCAAAATAACTTTCACCACCAAATGGGGCACCTATGCCTACAGAATGATGACATTTGGATTGTCTATTTCCAGAGCCACTTTTAAAATGGCAATGGATATGGAATTCAAAGGGATGATCAAAAAAATAGTAATGATCTATCTGGATGACATTACCGTGTTCTCCAAAAATACAATAGACCACCTTTTTCACCTAAGGCAGGTATTTCAAAGGTGTATAAGATTTGGGGTATCATTGAACCCTAAAAAATGCATATTCTTGGCCCATGAGGGTAAGCTTCTGGGCCATATTGTGTCAAAGGAAGGTTTGGAAATTGACCTAAAGAGAGTTGAAGTAATAAGAGCCTTGTCATTTCCAATCCATAAGAAAGCTCTTCAAAGCTTCTTAGGAAAAATCAATTTTGTCCGCAGGTTTATACCAATTTTTTTTTTCCCTTGTCAAACCAATAACGTTGATGTTGAAGAATAGCTTGGCATTTAGGTGGATAGCTGGAGGAAAGGAAAGTTTTGAGGCCATCAAAGAAGCTATATCACAAGCCCCAACTCTCATGAATCCAAATTTCTCTAAGGAATTCATACTATATGCCTTTGGTGGCAGTGACACAATTTCTACAATCCTAGTATGGCAGAACAAAGAAGATACAGAGCAGCCAATTGCTTTCTTCAGCCAGGGTCTGGAAGATTATGAAGTGAGATACTCCTTCATTGAAAAGCAAGTCTTGGTAGTGATCATAGGGTTAAAGAAGTTTAAACATCTGGTTTCAAACAATAAAATCCAACTGTTAGTCTCCCATGCAGGAGTTAAGGACTTCCTTCTTAGTAAGGATCTGAATGAAAAATGTGCAAGATGGATCACTCTTGTCATGGAGTATGACATTGAGATCAAGGTCACTAAGTTGGTCCATGGGAAGGGATTTTGTGAACAACTAGCCTCAAGTCAACAAGATGAGGCAAAAATTGAAAAGTAAGTTGTTTTTGTTTTACATGATGGTTAAGAGGAAGAAAATGATGATGTACCCACTCCTTTTTGGACTTAGAGCATGGTGCACTTCCTTCAAATAGGCCTGTGTCCTCTAGAAATGGGAAAAACAAAAAGGAGACATTTTAGACTATAGACCATCCCATATGTACTTATTGATGGCATCTTGTTCAAGAGGGACATCAATGGCATTTTGTTAAGATGCATTGGGACAGATCAGATTGAGAGAGTGTTACAGGAATTCCATGATGAAGCAGTTGGAGGCCATTTTTCTCCACGGGTGACAACACTCAAGATTATGAAAGCAAGTTATTATTGGCCTAGGTTGTTTAGTGACTGCTATGCATGGATCAAAAAGTTCAAAAAATGTGCATTATTTAAAGGAAAAGAAAGGCTAGCAACATTTCCATTGCACCCAGTTTCAGTTGATCAACCATTCATGCAATGGGGATTGGATTTCATCAAGGTCATCAATCCAAATTCAAGCCAAGGGCACAAGTGGATTCTGATGGTAACAGAATATTTCACTAAGTGGACCAAGACAGTGGCACTAAAAGAAGATAATGAGTCTAACATACTAGATTTCTATGAAGGGCTAGTGACCAGATTTGGAGTGTCAACCACCATAATATCAGATAATGCATTGGCATTCATAGGTTCCAAAATCATAGAATGGGCTGTTAGGAAGGGGATTTACTTGAGCACTTCATCAAATTATTACCTTCAAGGTAATGGCCAAGTAGAGTCCACAAACAACAACTTGCTAAAGATTTTCAGAAGAAATTTGGATGAAAATTAGAGAACTTGGCACATGAAACTCAAATCAGCCTTATGGGTTGATAAGAAAACACCCAAGAAGTCTACAAGAAGCTCTCTGTTCAAATTTTTCTATGGGAAAGAGGCAGTGCTACCTATATCACTTGAGTTGTCAGCATTGGAACTCATGAAGCAACTAGAGATGTCTGAGTTTGAACCAATGGAAGCCAGGTATGCAGAGTTGATGGAGTTGGAAGAAACTAGAGAACATGCACTTCAAACAATGGAGAAGGACCACATCTTAATCAAGATATGCTTTGACAAGAAGGAAAGAACAAGGGTCTTCCAGGAAGGTGACCTATTTTTGAAATGGGACGCAGATCAGGCAAAACTAGGAAGTCATTCTAAGTTTGATGCCATTTGGAGTAGCCCTTACATGGTCACAAAATGTAAAAGTAGCAATGATTTCCAATTGTCTACATTGGATGGTGAAGAGTTATAGATTCTAGTGAATGGAATATATCTTAAACACTGTTACTAGAAGGAAGTTCCCACCTTGTACATATTAGTTTAGTTTCTCATTCCTCTAAGTGCTTGTGCACATTGTCTTATTATAGTTTAGGTTTCTTTTCTCCTAAGTGCTTTGTACACTCTACATGTTCTACTTGGAGAATGTATGATTTCAAATTTTGTATATAGTTGTGGTGTTGTTTTGTTGCTCTTGCATAACCCATTCAAGAATAGATGAAGCCCCGGGTTAGAACAATTTTCTACTCTCAGAAACTATCATTTTGAGATTTTTTATGAAAATTGAGAGTGCAAGCGGTCGGGCTCATGAATCAAAAGTAGGCTCAATATCAAACCGTCATCCTCGAATCCATGCCCAATGGATGTGACAAGGTAATTGGTCTTTTTATCTAGTAGGCAAATACCCCTGTGAGTCACCAAATTTTTATCCATATTTCACCCCCTGACAAAGTATTAGATCAGCCATGACCTTACATAGGAAGAACCAGAAAAAACACGGTTAAATCTTGTAAATAGGTCGTATAAGGACTCAATGATGGAGTGGCAGGACCTACGAAGGACCAAACGACCCTATGCATGAAGAAAGAAAAGAGACGGCTCTGTTGAGTGGATATGTGTCTTAAATATATTTAATAGGTTATAAGCAGGCTCAAAAATGGAACAACAGGGTCAGAGAAAGAGGAACGGGGTCAAAAAAGCCAGGAGTAAGAAGAGAAATAAGAAACGGTGAAGATCCAAAGTCTTTGGGCTCAAAACGGTTCAGAACGAGTCCAAAAATCAACTAAGTATGGAGGAGGCAACGGAGAGAGCCACGTGTCTAAACGACACTTCTCTAAGGTTAAATCCAAAAATGGAGACTCAAACTCATGCCATCCCTCCACGTAGCAAAAGGCAGATGAGGTGGGCCTCAAAAAGGCTAAGTATAAAAGTGGTCATGGAAGAAGCCACGTGTCGACTCCGCGCATCTCCAAGAGTAAACCCAAAAATGGAGGCTCAAACAAGTGTCAGCCCGCCATGTAGCCCAAGTTCTGAAAAGGTTAGAGGGGCCATTGAAAAGTCTAAGAGCATGTGGAGGTTTCCAAGTGTCAATCTGATGCTTCTTCAGAGGCCAAATCTTAAGCAGTTTCTAAGCGAGCACAGAGCCTCCACGCATCCTGTTTCAAAACGAGATAGAGTCAGGTTGAATAATCAATGTATTTTGAAATACCAATGGATGGTGCCAAGTGTCAACATGGTTTGAACTCAAGGGTCAAATGAGGGGATGGTTTTCAGACGAACACCAAACTGCCGCGTGTCCCTGGTCAAGAAATATGACCCCGCCGAGCAAATTACTTAGCCAAAAAACATAGAAATTAAGTAGGTTGGTGGAAAAAATCCACGTGTCAGACCCACACCATTTCAAGAACTAAATATAGAAGCCATCCTTAAATAATCACCAGCCCTCCATGTGTCCCATATTTAAAAGAGACCCCATTTTTCAAACTGGTTTTACCGCCCTTTCGTACGGATCTCATACAAACTACGAAGGGGAATATCTTTTGACCTAGGGCTAGAAATATTGTAAATCTAACACTGTTGGAAATATCTCGGCCTCATCTATGCCATGGATATCTGAAACTTTAATTTTGGGGAGGTTAGGTGGGAGAAAAAATGGAGAAACGTCTTCAGGGCCATTAATACAGGATCTATTTTTTCCCCAACAAGCAGTGGTTGAGATTAGAACTATTTTTCCCACTTCTCTCTCTTTATCCCCTCTGTTTGAATCTATAAAAGTAGGGTCAAGAATCATTGTAAAGGGTTGGACATTATTTTTTTTTGCAGGCTCCCCTCTTCCCCTTGGCAAGTGAATTCATTGAGTTTCAGACCTCCCATATAGACTATAAACGCAAATTTTCCGTGTTACTATTTTAATGCATCGTATCAAGCCATGAGAGCAATAATACATGTTCTGTGGGTGATCTTCATCCATTTCTATGTTAATTGTTGTCTTCTGATCCTTCATTACAAGCTTGGTTATTTGTGCATGTTTTTTGTGTTGCATTCTTCTGGTTTGTGTCTACCAGAAAAATAATTATTCATCACTCCTTTTTATGTATCACCTTGTAGGTTTTATTTGCTTTTCATCCCCTCTTTAACTCTGTCTCCTTGGAAAATTAGAGTAGGATTTAGGATAGATCCTCTACAATTTCATGCATACACCTAAATAGAGGAGTAGGAACCAGCCTTAATATGGAGAGCTTTCCCTTTTACAAATTCCCACACTTTGGGGAATGCTTAATGTTATGCGAATCACACCAAATGAATCTGCCTTAGAAAAGTAGATCTGATGACTCATTTAGGAGTGATGTGATTTTTCATTAACAAGTCTTTAACATGCATTTATACACACCATGTGTAGTGGTGTTTTACATAGGGGGAAGCAATTAAAGGTTGGTGAACAACACCAGATAGTTCTCCCTACACTTTTTCCATTACACTAGTGTTAGATCAACCAAAAAAACCACATGTCAACATCATTTATAGGATCCTTTCTACACCTGTTTCCTCATCACAGATCAAGTGCACATGTTCCTTTTTCACACTTTTTCATTTTACATACTCCTTTACATGATTTTTACACATATACTTGTGTATTTGACTACTTGTTGGATTCTCTTTTGCAGGTCTGTCTGTCTGGGAAGTGGTAATCAAAATCATCCATAACAATAACAACAACATCAACATCGACAATAGGTACATTGCGACATCTACACATGGGTTTCCGCTCTAGGTTCATTTTCATTGCTTTTTACATTTTCTCCTCCTTAGCATCCACACTTCACATTTTTATCACTCCATGCTTTGTCTGGTTCCTTGACACACTTTCAACATCGATCTACATGGTTATCAGGTGTGCATATCTTATATACTTTATGTTACCAAGCTTTCCTCTCACAAACATATAATTGGGGAAAATGTCTACACAAAATTACTCACTTTGGGTAATTTTCTAGTCCTGATTACATAATACTATTCATATGATTCATAAGTAAGAAAGTTACTAATTAACCCATTTCCTTGGTCATCTTTCTTTGTCTTTCATTTCTCCTTTCAGTATTACACCCTTACTTGCTTAGTCCATCTTTTTATACTCTGGATTTTATCATCCTGGACACTAGCACCCAACCAAGATGCCATTTCTAAGCACTGTCGTCCCAGCTGGGCGCTCTTTTCCCCTTTGTACTTTACTCACACTTTTTGGGTCCTTTCTAGCCATTTTATAATCTTATCTATTTGGTAGTCGGCCTTTTTAGGGTTAGTTACGGAATTCAAGGAAATGAATCATATAAACATAAAGTTATGTAATCATAATAAGGGACCAAGTACTAAGCATTAGATATCACCACCTAAGGTTGCATCCATGAAGGCATCTAAGAGCTACATTACATCCATCTAGATCCATCACAAGGGACACAAGGAATATTTTTTTTTCATCACACTTCATAGGAGGGAATTTCATTCTATTCCATGCACACATTTACTACATTCAACATCTAGCTACTTGCTCGCTATCCACATGTGACTGGACCAAGAGAAAACAAGGGAGCAATTCAATACACACACACAGAAATAGATTGGGTCTAATATTTAGTGTAGTGCTTAGTCGTAAGTTCACCATTGTGACATCTTAGGATAGTTTGAATCCTCATTCTGCATTTTTATATATTGGGATTTGATGTCTATTTGAGGGTTTTACAGGTTCATTCTTCATTGCAGGTTTAGAAAGACCTTAATGATCTTGGTGGACCTTGGAGTGATCAAAGGAGAAAAAAATATAAACACCTTGTAACACCTCAGAGGAGTTTTTCTGAGTATTAAATCAGACCCAGGTGCTCGAAAATAGGCCTAGAGCACC
This sequence comes from Taxus chinensis, assembly GCA_019776745.2. Classification (NCBI taxonomy): domain Eukaryota; kingdom Viridiplantae; phylum Streptophyta; class Pinopsida; order Cupressales; family Taxaceae; genus Taxus; species Taxus chinensis. Next base: position 297,580,030 of record CM034152.1, read on the forward strand.
CGCGGGTGCCCCTATCCCTCTCTAAGCACCCTAGTCCAGCTTACTCCTCCAGTTATGTAATTTCCTGATCTATAGTGCGATGGTTAGTTCTTCTTTTTTTCCAATTTTCCAACTCTATGCATTCTCCAGAATTCTGCAAGTCAACTAAGACTTTCCACCCTCTCTTTGCACTTAGGATTTTACATTTATTTTTTAGCTTGATTTGGTATATTTTTGTACTCCATTATTGCATTTATTTACGGGTACTATAACATCATATTGGACATACTATTTCATATTTATCATAATCAATTTCATCATGAGATCTCTTAAAAAATTCAAGTATATTCTTGCAAACAATCATATTAAGGTGTTGGTATCCGATTATAGTTTGAGAGATTTCATAACAGGAGATGAGATAAGTGAAAATAGGGATGGATGGGTGGAAAGAATAATGGAATATGATGTCACCATAAAATCTACCAAGATTATTAGGGGTAGAGGTTTGTGTGAGAAACTTGTTATAGACGTTAGTAAGGAGGAAGAGTCATCCTATGTATTATAGAAAGAGGAGGAACAACAAAAAATTACACATAATGGAAACAACTACACAAATGAAATGGAAAGGTTCTTGGCTACCAGTGAGTATCCTTATGGATTGGAAAAAACCAAAAGGAGAAATTTCAAATTAAAATCAATTCCTTATATTTTGGTAAATGGTACTCTTTTTAAGAGAAATATATATGAAGTATTGTTGAGGTGTATTGAAAAGGAACAAGTGGATAAAATTCTTACTGATTTCCATCATGGTTTCTTTGTTGTTTACTTTTCTCCAAGAGCCACAACTATTAATATCACGAGGGCAGGGTACTTTTGGAACATATTGTTCACATATTCACACAACACAGTCAAGAAATTCAAAGAGTTTTATTTTTTCACTGGTAAGAAGAGGTTGGAATATATCCCACTCCATATAATCCAAATAAACCATCCCTTCTCTCATTTGGGTCTTAAATTAATTATCACAGTAAATCCCACATCTAGTGTTGGTAACAAGCGGGTATTAACATAATTTATTACTTCACTAGATGGACATAGGTTATGACACTCAAAGAGGAAACTAAATTATTTATCTTATATTTCTTGGAAGGTATTGAAACAAGGTTTGGATTCCCTCAAAATATAAATTTTGATAACAATAAGGATTTCATGGGATTAAAAATATTTTATTGAGCCCTCAAACATGGTGTCTATATAAAAAATTCCTCCAACTATTACCCTCAAGGTAATGGCCTTGATGAGTCAACCAACAAGATCTTGCTCAAGATAATGAAAAGGGAAATGAAGATGAAATAGAGTAAGTGGTATAAAAATATCAATTCTCTTTGGGTTGAAATAATCACACCCAAAAGATAAATATGGTACTCTATTGTTGTTATTATGTATGGTAGGGAGGATAGAATTCTATTATCTCTCAAGTTTCCCTCATTAAAACTAGCCCATCAATTAGAATTGGAAGGTGGAGATGAGAGGGTAGTGAGGATTACATATTTGAATGAGTTAGAGGAGTTAAGGAGATCAACTATGGTCAAGTTAGAAGAGAACCAAAAGCTAAAAAAGATATGGTTTTATAAGAAGGATAAAGAGCATACCTTTAGAGAAGGAGATATGGTTTTGAAGTGGGATGTACTCAATGCCAAAGTTAGAATGCATTCTAAATTTGATGCACTATGGAGTGGACCATACATAATTACAACTTGTAAGCAATATAATTCATTTGAACTACCCAAATTCAATGGGGAGGTAATCCAAATCTTAGTAAATTGGGTTTATCTTAAACATTCTTACTTTAAAAATCATGATTCACCTTGTAGATAGTAGTTTCAGTTGATCTCTTTATTTCTATTTTGTTTCTATTAATTTTTTGCTAGAGGGTACCTTATTTTTTCCTTGTTTTGTGATCATTGATTGAGTCGCCCTCCTACAATATTTTGTGGTGATCTTCCTTGAATAAGTTTTGTGTTGTACAATTTGTTGGCAGTTTTTGTTGTTCCCATAGGTTAAATGGACCAAAAACACCAAGATAATGAGGTTCTGAATATAATTATGATCAATTTAGAGATGATAATAGAGAAAATCATATTTTTATCATTTGAATATTGCATACTAATCTATTTATCTGACTAAATTGAGATATCATAGAAAATATATCTTTGTCAAGAATAAAGTAGAGGAAGAGAAGTTGTTTGAACTCGCCAAAATATTCAAAAAATTCATGTTTTCAATTAATTGAGAGATCAAAATACACGTCTTTTTGGTTCAACTAAAAAGTGGGATTTGAAGATCCACCCAATGTGTGAAACACAAGATATCAAACTCAGAGTAAAAAGGCGTGCAAGTAAATTTTTAAACAAATTTTAGGGTGAGTTGTTATGTCTTAAAGAAAATTTGAAGGTTATATACACTTGATTTCATGCCAAATGGATGTCCCAGGCCATTGATCATTTTATCTAGTAGGAATATATCCCTTATGAGTTTCCAAAAATGATCTCACACTTCATTTTTGGGTAACTTGTTGCAAATATCAAACTTGAAGGTTTATGATTCAGAATACTATAATTTTTGGGTACCTCTACACCTTAAAATTTCTCAAATTCACTTGCAATGATCATATTCAGGTGTTCAAACTTCAAAATAGTCAAAAATATCAAAATTACATGTTTTTTGGCTCATAACAGGTGGTGATGTTCATTCCTAAGTATTCCCTTCACTATCTGGCTCGTTACATTAAATCAGGTCATAGAGGGATATATGAAAATCATAATTCCCTTGATTACTTGGGGGATTAATCCCATATGCATAAAGATTTGGTATTGGGTCAAGTTTATAAATAATGGTGGTAACATATTCAAATGGAGCCAAGGCTCCATTATCTACATTTACGAGTCATGAGAAATCCCAAACAATTAGTGAAAAACCATGAAAACCTAGTCAAAGCATGGGTTGAGTTGATTTGATTTAGGTTTTTAGGGGGACACATGGCATGTTGTTACTGATCCAAGGTCTTGGGGATTCTAAGTGACAACAGTTAAGGTGGGGGTCTTAGTATGTCAAGATCTTGAGATCCCATGAAGCTAAATTGATCTTGATTATCCAGAACATAAAGTGCTCATAATGGCATGAAAGTGAAAAGGAATGTGATTGTTCCATGTGGACCAAACACAAGCCACTCTAAGTCTCAATAAATAGTGAGAAACCAATATTTTGGTGACAAAGGTGAAACATGAGATCTTGAGACCTAAAATTCTGCAACCCCTGAGAACGTAAGGAGGCCTGAGAACTAATGAAAAGAGGACAAGTTGCATGAAAAGTGGGTGGAAATGTGATCATCGGAGGTCAATCAGAATGATGCATGTATTAAAAATGATTACGAGGTGACATTTGATGGCCATGTCGCCGTCATATGTATAAAACAACCTTGGGATATTTAAATGCTTATGTATTTTGAGCAAGACAACTAAATCACGTAAAATTGGTATTTTTCAAAATATATAAGGATGTAGATCATGATGGGAGTGGTTTTTGGTCCCTTCAAGCATGTTTTGTGATCATATAATCAAGTTAAAGGGGACCAAAAATATTTTAGGTTTGAGTTCTGTGATATAATCTAGGCCTGTTTTAGATGCTTATATCTTTTGATCCAAGGATTTTGTTCACCTACACGATATACCATTAGAAATATATTGACAAGACTATAATCTGGGAAAATTTTCACTAAAAATGGTGGAGAAAATGAAGAGATCTTTGTGATAGAGTTTGAAGGTGTTTTAAACTTGTTTTCTCATTCAAATGACACCCAAATTAGTTTTAAATGCTTTGAACAACCCCAATAACTAGCATGGATATTTTTCCTATGTATCCCCATTCATAGATGATCTAATTTTGTATGATCAAAGAAATCCTTGGCACCATGCTAGGCCTGCACACTAAAAATTTATTGGTCCTTTATTGGTTGGAGGAGTAGGTGATTCTCTTCAATTCTGGGTGTTGGCTGAAAAATTTGTAATTACAAATGAATTCGGCAGTTTAGGGGACAATAGTCCCTCCTATTTAATGGGTAGGTTCCCTTATTTAATTCAAAATATCTTGTAGAATATTAAAAAATGTACATTATACTCAATTTTTATGGGGATATTGAGTCCATGGGGTAATTTCATTATTTTGAATACAAAGGAGAAAAATTGGGAAACAAAGATATTTCATTTAGGAGAAGAGAATGGGAACAACTCTTTCAAATAAGAAGGAAAACAAATATTATTATACTCCTGTATGTATGCAAACATAAGAAAACAAATATCTGTATATAAATAAAACTATTGTTGTGACCAAAAATAAATAAATCAAAGTTCAATTACTTATGAATAAACAAGGATGAGCTCAACATTTCATAATCCCAAACATACACAGTGTAGAAAATAGACAAAGAAGTATGAAGGTAAAAGAAAGAATTAGAGGGGGGGAAATAGGATTTATCTTTTGTATTCAAAATTGTATTCTTTACATCAATTTATTAGTATCCCACCCCTTTACAATCAAAACAACATTTTATAGGCAAGAGGGGAGGAATAACTATCATAACTACCTTTACTAACTAATGGATAATTAAGATAACTAATATTCTAATTAGTTAAGTCATTTGATAAAAATATCTTTAAAATAATATCCTTCTTTTCAAAGAGAAAATTCAACATGAAAACATAACAATTAGCTGCTAGAAGGTAGAGAAGAGACAACAAAGGAAAGAAATTTCAACTTCAACTTGTGAATATGAAACTTGGTGATTGCAATAGAAATTTCTATCTCTTCAGGCACAAAATTTATATCTATATTATTCATCCATACTCCAAGAGATTTCTCCATTTCAGAGCTTGTGTCTCTATATTTAGATAATCCTTTTGCAGCCTCTATAACCCCATTGTTGAGTTTACACAATTATTCCATTTTGTCTTCTTTTACAAAAATTTTCCTTTACAATTCCTCCTTGATGAGCTTCTTGAAGTCTTATTTGATTTCATCTATTGAATTCCATTGGGATGAACCATCCTTAAAAAGGTCACAAATGAAAGCTCATAGATATGAAAATATTCCATATTTCAAGGATTCGTCTTTTCGATTGACATTTTGCAATTCAACAAAGTCTTCTTCAAGAACCTTCATACTCCATTCAAAACTGAAGGACCATTTTTGTGATAGATTGTTCTTAGAATCATCAAAAATATTTTTGGAGAGAAGTATTTTTTCATATGTAAGATCCATGACATGGAGGTCCTGAATGACATCTACCTAGATTTATAATTCTTTGTTAATGTTATCCACCCCTCAGTTGATCTCCTTTTGAGTTGAGATAATGTTTTCATAAGTCTTATAGACTTCATCAATGAACTCTAATCCTGTGATAAGGATTTTCTCCATCCAAGATTCAGTTTCTTTGTCTATAGTTACATGTTTATGTATCTCAACAATAGATTTAAAATTAATATCAAGATTTACAGTGGATGGTGAGAGTGCAGAAAAGGGAGTTGGATCTAATGGGGTCTTTTCAGATGATAGGAAGGATTTTATGAAGTTTTCTAATACATGTACCTACTACTCCAACTGCTCCTAAGTTTATTTATTCTTTTCAACTCTCTCAATCACCTTGGAAACAATCTCCCTAAGGTTTTTCACTTCACTTTCAGGGGTTGATTCTCCCATAGGTATTCTTGTCAATTTAAAATCAGCCACAAAAACCTCTTGTTCACTTTTATCTCCTTTTGGCTTATCAATTTCAAGAAATTTCTGTCCTAAGGAATTTGAAACTAACCGAGAGGTAGTTTAGATTTTTTAGGGGGAGGAGAGATACCAAGGATTTCAACGATAACATCATATTTAGGAACTTCAACCTTGGACTAATCTTTCCTCTTCATACTGTCAACCATAGGTTGTACCCAAGTAAATGAATCCCTTGATGATGTTCCTAAAAGATGAAAACTAAGTACAAGTGGTGAAGGAAGGGGTTGTAAGATAGAAATAGTAGTTACCATAGGAGAGGAAGAGGGTCTTATCACATCCAACTTGGCTCTAGAAGTACTTGAATCTTTCAATCCAGAGATGCTAGAGTTGGATGACTTCATCTTACTCACATCCTCATTCTTGTTCATCGTCACCATCGTCTTTACTCTTCGACATTCATCATCATTCGTTCCTCATCATTCATCGTCATTTGTTTCTTATTGTTCACTTTTATCCTTCTTTTCAATTCCTCATTCTTCACTCTCCTTGTTCTATTCAATATCCTTTTTTTTGCTTATGTTTGTTCAACAAGTTGTTTTTCCTCCCACTTCTTGTATTTCATCATTTTTATCATATATTCTTTTTTAGTGTCACTCGGTCTTATCTTTCACCCTTATTTAGATTTATTTATTTGTATACACCTTAGTTCCAAAATCTTGTTGAGATGGAGAAGGAGTAAGGATTGTCTGTCTATGAGGAAGTTTCCTCTTAAGAAGAATCTTCCTATTGAGAACCACTTTGAAATGAAGATTCAGTTTCATATTGAAACAATGTGATTTGTCCCTGGAATAGAACATAGAGTCATTGAGGTCATCTAGATTATCCTTCTCCTTTTGGGACCAGAAAATCAATGGGAAGAGGACTAGATTGTATTAAATAGAGTTGGTGAATTCATGAGAGAACCAATATTTGAATCGTCATAATCTACCATTCCCTTTGGCACCTGTATGCAACTTGAAATCTTATATTTATTATCGAGATTCAACCTAGTCATATACTCTTTTTATGACCTCATATCATCTTCACAATCTACCCAATAGTCTTTAAATTGCTAGGTACATGTGTAGATAAGAGATCTAAATAGGTTATTTCTAATGATGTTTCTTACTATAAAAAGGATGACCTCTTATGATAAGGATTTAGGTTAAAAGGAGATATAGTTCTCTCAACATTCTGAGAATCCAAGAGCAATATTGTATGTATAATTTCCCAAGGTTATGGGAAACTGGATGTCAAATATTTTCTTATCCTGACAAGTCCTATGGAGAGATATCTAGTTGTCTATAAATCTCAATAAAAATGATTTTTATCACTACAATAAAAAGGAAGCTTGTAAGGAGCTCCCTCAAAACCTATTATTCATGATATATGAAAAGTTTTTGAAACTGAATAAATAAATGACCATAAATAGCTGATAAGCTATTTATCTTCTTGTGAAACCTTGCTTATCACATTACCTTCTAATAATCTTATTAAGAACATTGTGAAGGCAGCATTAACCCTCCTAAGGTGACTTTTTCTATTTTCATAGGTTGATTGAGTATAAAATCATAAATAGAAAGAATTTGTTTTTACCTTGAATTGATACAAGCCAATCCATATTTTATACCAACTTATGGTGTAAATTAGTTATAAAGGTCATGTAGAAGGTTTTTCTTTGATGCACATGAGTGAGCAGTTGGGTTAAGTTTTCACAAAAAAATTCACCCCATGTCAAAGTTTGTTTTCCTTCACAAATCAAATTAATGAATATACACATCCAGTCTTGGAAATTCTTGAGTAGATGGAAGAACCATTACCTTTATAAGTAGTGTTATAATATCTAATAGTTTCTTAAATGAAATCAACTTCTGTAAAGGATTTTAGGAAACTTGGATGGCCCTCTCTTTTTAACCTTCAACCAATGATTTGGTAATCATATATTGGTATTTGTTTGGGGTTAGGTCAAAATATCTCCAAGCATCAGCCATAGTTAAAAATTTGGAATCATCAAAAATAGGGATAGCTAGGGCTAGGTTGATAAGGTGAGAATCTAGTTGTACAATTAACTAACCTTAGGGATATTTTAATTCTTTACTTTGTGGGTCAAAACAAGAAGCACAAGATAGGATTTTATCAACACATTAGATATGTGGGAAAACCCCCTATGTGGGCTAAACCAATGCTTAAAATTATCCTTTGGGATCAATATGGTTGGGTTGACATTTCTCTTTCTTTCTGTCCCAAAAATTAATTCATAAATCAATATTTTTGATATCATTATGTCCCTAATTTTAGGGACTCGAAGGTTTCATAGGGAGGAAATGGGTTCATACCTGAGCATATTGAAGATTCATATTGATTACCAATTAATGGACACTTACATTTGAACACAAATGGATTATTAGTGAAAAGATATTTTTGAGGTAGAATTTAGAATAGGAGGGAACCAAAATATGAAAAGTAATTTAAAAATTGGAAAAACAATGATAAAACTACTTACTAGGTTGGATGGGGTAGGAAGGTGAACCTCTCAATATTCCTAATGCAACTTGAATTTTTAAAAATATCCCAAAAATGGAGGAGAAATGAGAAAAAAGAGTGTTTTAGTAATGCAGGAGGAAAGTGAACATCAGACAAGAAAAAAAGGTTTTGCAAATGTAAGGATAGACAAATAGAGTGGTGGGAATGGTTTTATCACTAATTTCATCCAGAATTCCCACTAGATTTCCTCACTTAATCCTTTAAAAGGCATGGATCAGATCTTTATGGAAAACCTTCCAAGGGAAGAAGATTGGGAAAGACCTGAAGTATCCCAAGTTACCTGACATAGAATTTTAAAGTGGAAAAAATAATGCTTGCATGGAACAAAAGGAAGAAATAGAAACTTAAATTCCTAAAGTTCCCAATGTCACTCTAAATTGGAGAGAGGTTCGGTTGATAGGAGGTGAATGAAAGGTCAGGAAAGTTGGCGATACAATGAATTGGGGAACAGCGGTGAATGGAATAATATGAACAAGGGCAGCCAATGGTGCCCCGAATTAACTAACATAACCAATAATGGCACAAGATGGTGGTAAAATGGGGAACATGAGGAACTAAAGAATAGAGTAAATCCTGTTACACTTGGGCTTGAAATACCCGACAAAGATGATATGAGTTGAAGAATCGGATGGGGAGGTAAATTGGGGAACATGATGAACAATGGAATAGTTCCTCTTGTTCCATTAAGACTCATGACTTAATCCTATTCCAAAAATTGACTAAATCCCCAATATTCTCTTTGACCACTGACTCAAAACAAGGAAAAAGATAGATAAAATGCAAGGACATACCCAATACTCAATTTTTAATTTTTTAAACATTTTTATGGTCTATGAAAATTAAAAGGAACGATAACCAGGTCGTACCAAGCCAAGAACATAGATGCTAATCAAACACCACGATCTATAAGATGAAAGTAATTTTCTAGAACAACTTTACATAAAACCTTTGCAAACAAATGAGCAACAATATCATATATTATTATAGAACTCAATGCAATACATTGAGAATGGGCCTTACTTAAATATGTAAGGAATAACAATCTAAGAACCAGTCAAGGTCGTAGATCAAGCCATAAATCAAGGAAATAACTAGTCATCAAAGAACTAGTCAAGACCATAGATTTAGGAGAGAACTAGACATCAAGGATCTAGTCAATACCATAAATCAAGGAAAGAACTATACTTAACTAGATAATATCTCCTAATATCTAAATAAGATAAAAGAAATACCCACACACATAATTGGGTGAGGATAAATATAATAAAGCTAAATAAAGTACCTAGGTGAACATGAGATAAGGTAAATACCTACTCTAACATCTAAGAAAAGCCAAGGTAATAAGGTAAGGACATGAAACCCGAAGAAGCAAGATCAACACCACACCCTCCCATACTGCTGAATGGGTGGAGTGATGCTACAAATCTGTATGAGTTTCCCAAAACAACTACTCAAACACTGATAAAATAACACTGGAATGCACCAAAATAAATCCCCCATAAGAGATACTGTCAACATGCCAAAAGTGTCGAAAATACAGATGTAAAATCTTTCAACAAACAAGAGAGATACACTACACCTACTAAAGAAAAATTCTCAAAACAAGAAGCATCACAATGCAGAAGGTATAGAAAGTGGAGCAAGAGGCCGAATGGTGGAGGAGCCACGCCTGTAGAGTCCTCTCAATGAATTCCTATGTCGCCACCATGAGTGATCAGATATCCACCCCAAATTAACACAGATGGATGAAGAAGATGCCTGCAGAACAAACTTGCTAGCCTACAACATCACCATCATATTGTGGACAACCATATCCATGCTCCTAATCCACTTTCAGATGTTGCTCTTGTACCCACTGACATTGATACAATATCTATGTTTTTGACACTTTTTTTGGCATGTTGACAGTCTCTCTTGTGGGGGAGCTATTCATCTATATAAGTGTTTGTATGAACATAGGATAAGGGATCTTCTCTACTATTTTTGTGAGATATTATCTTATGAACACTAAAATAATGCTTCTAGACCTCTGTAACACAATTTTATGAGACATTTAGGCACCTTTTACCTTGTGGTATTGTGAATGAGTAAGTTCTTAATAGTATTTTCAAGTGTGATCTCTTTCCTTTGGATGCATAGTTGTTCAATGTGAATATCTCATTCTCTTTTAGGGTTTTTTTTTTATTATTTTGATAATATCATTATAATTTATTGTGTACATTCTTTATAACTTCATATGTTCAGTTATCTTTTTGTACTTTTCAATCCATATTAGCAACCTATTTTAATGTTGTGCATCACCTATTTTTCATTCAATAGTTTATCTTTTTGAACCCTGGTCTCTTAGAAATATTAGTTTATAACTAGTTAGTATTAGATCATAATGATGGTTAGATTAGTTGTAGTGAACTGGAATAGGATGAACCATCCATTCCTCTAGAGATTGACCTTAAAGGATTCATTGCCCCATACTTTTAAGGTTAGTCAATGTTTCATTAAGGTGTCGATTCTATCCTCAAAAAATGGTGTAATCTCAGGTGACAATAGTAAGTATGAGTGAAAACATTATTAAAGCATAATTTTCCTATTACACGTGGAGCACAAGTATGCTATTGTGTGTGGAGCATAATTTTATTTACCTTATTAAATACAATTCCATTCAAATTATAAATAGATACATTAGACCCTGATTCTATGGATACATGGACATCAAGTGGAAACAAGGATGTTAGGAAATAAGGGATAAAATATAGGGAATAATCCCTCACAGAATAACAACAATAGGAACTAATATGCAGAAAATATTACAAATCTAAAATAGAAGTACAGAATAAAAAAGAACACAACACAAAGAGATAGTATTTAACATGGTTCACCCAATTTGGACTACGTCCACTAAGAATCACTTTCTCAGATTTTATTACAAGCCACCTCTCCTCTCAATATAATACCCAGATTTGTTTGGAGCTATGCTAAAAAAATTTACAAAATTCACATACAAATTCACACACATCTGCAATGTTATATCATCCCTACCATATACACAAAACTACATAAGTAGACAACTACTTAAGCAGTTTTACAATACCGTGGTTATCAAAACCATGGGCCAAAACTGTCCCATAAATCTATGGGTCATAAATCCCACCCATATGAGAAGAGCATGTTTCCTAAAATATTGAGAACATTTTTTGAGGCCTCGAAACATGAAGATACAATTGTGGAAAGTGTACAATACTATTAGTGTACAGTCTTCAACACTTCCACACATGAAGATAAGCTCCACAACATAACAATATCCCACTTGGAGACTAGTTTTACTCTGAGCAAGCTTCTTAACCCTTCACTGTCATTCGTGAAGACCAACCAAAGCTGAGCACAACTTCATTTTCTCCCTTGTGACCACCTTGGACATCATGTCTGTAGGATTTTGATTGGTATGAGTCTTCTCTAGCTTTAACTTCTCTTCCTCCAAAGTTGTCTTGATGAAATGGTACCTAAGTTGTATATGCTTTGTCCTAGAGGGGAAAGAAGAGTTCTTATCTAAGTGTATAGCACTCTGACTATCAATGTGTATCTTCCCTTCCTCCTTATGCTCTAACTCCTCAAGAAATTTTTGTAACCAAATCATCTCTTTCCTTTCCTCTGTGGCAACGATGTACTCAACCTATGTGGTTGATAAAGACACAAGCTTTTGTAGTCATGAAATCCAGCTCACTGTTGTCGCACCTATAGTGAAAATATAAAATATTTTGCTCCTCATAATGTCTACATATCCAACCATATATGAATCTACATAACCACACAAAGTGGTTTCTGATCCACTATATAAAAAAACTATCCCCATGGTCCCTCTCAAGTACCAAAGGATCCACTTTACTGTCTGTCATTGATCTTTACCCGGATCACTCATAAATCTACTCACTACTCCCACTGCATGTGTAATATCAGGCCTAGTGCATACCATGGCATACATCAAACTACCAACTTTTGATGAGTAAGGTACCTTGGACATCTGGTTTCTCTCCTGCTTTTTCCTGGGACACATCTCCTTAAATAACTTGAAATGACTTTCCAAAGGAGTCCCAACCGGTTTAACATCCTGCATATCAAACCTCTCCAATACATTCTTAATGTACTCTTCCTGAGATAAATTTAGCTTATGTTCTTTCCTATCCCTAGATATCCTCATACCAAGGATTTTTTTGGCTACCCCCAAATCCTTCATAGAAAAGGAGTCACTTAGCTATTTCTTGAGTACTCTTATTTCCTGCATGTTTTTACCTGCAAGGTTAATATAACTGCCATCTTCAAATTTCTTTTTATACACGCAATGGTCATAATGGAATCTAATATAACCTTGTTCCATCATGAAGCTATCAAATTTATTATACCAATTACATGGAGCTTGTTTCAAGCCATACAAGTTATTCTTCATTTTGCACGTCATCTCCTATTTACCTTTGACCTCATAGCCCTCTGGCTGCTACACATATAGATCCTCCTCTAAATCACCATAGAGAAATATAGTATTTACATCTATTTTCTCTAAGTGTAAGTATTCCATTGCAACTATTCCAAGAATAGTTCTAATAAAAGTCATTTTTAGTACAGAAGAAAAAATATCATCAAAATCTATACCTTTTTTCTGTGCAAACCCCTTGACCACCAACCGAGCCTTGTATATTTTCTTTCCTCATTCTTCCTCTTTAAATTTGTATACCCACTTATTTTTCAATGCTCTTTTACCATCGGGTAGCTTCACCAAATCCCAAGTCTGGTTCTCCATGAGAGCCTAATGCTCCTCATCCATGGCTTGCACCCACTTCTTCCTGACATCTACCTACATTACTTCATCAAATCTCTTTGGATTTCCACTATTAGTGAGTAATAAATAATAAAGAGAAGGAGAAAAATGTTCAGGTTCTCTTCTTACCCTAGAATACCTCCTCAATATAGGAGTTTGGGGTTCATGTTGAGTAGGTTTCTGAACTGATTCATGTGTCACTTTCCTATTTAGAAAATCATCTATCACTGCATATTATTTCTTGGATTCTTCCCTATTTTCCTACAACCATTGCTTATACATAACTTTCTCATTAAAGACCATATCCTTAGATCAAATGATTTTCTTGTCCTTAACACTCCAACATTTATATCCAAAGTCATCACCATCATAACCAATGAAATTCTATTTTTCTAATTTAGCCTCTAGCTTGGTCCTATCATCCTTGTCAATATGAACAAATACCTCACATCTAAAAACTCTAACAAATGAGTACTTAAATTTCTTACCATATAGAGCCTCCTCAAGTATTCCTCCATCCAAGGCACTTGAGGGTCCTCTGTTTATCAAGCACATAGTTGTGCTCACTACTTCTTCCTAAAAAAAAGAGGCAGCCTTGCACGTAACCTCATGCTCCTAACACGTTCCATTATTGTTTTTTTAATCCTTTCTAACACCCCATTCTATTGTGCAGTTCCTAGAACCATATTTTTCTTGTGGATTCCATTCTTAGAACAATAATCATCAAACTCATTACTGCAATACTCACCTCCATTATCTGACCTGAGACATTTTAACTTAAGACATGTTTCATTTTCTACCAAGGTTTTCCATTTAACAAAAGTGTCAAATACATCAGATTTGTTTCTAATAAAATATACAAAAAAATTCCTTGTTACATCATCAATAAAAGTAACATAATAAATTAAACCCCCAAGAGATGATACCTGATCTGACATGCACACATTAGAATGTCCCAACTCCAACTTACTCTTTTTCTTTGTAGGTCTAACCTTGATAAACCTTACTCACTTATGTTTCCCATATATGCAGTCCTAAAAAAACTCCAAACATGTTTTTTTATATTTGAGAAAATCCTTCTTTATGATCTCCATACCCTTATGGCTCATATGATCGAGCCTATAGTGCCACAATGTTATATCTTCTTCTGAAGCCATAGGATTACAAAAATTAGTGCTATCATTTGTTAAATACAAGGTTCCGACCTTTTTACCTCTTTCCACCACAAGATCACCCTTAGTAATATTCTAAGAGTCTGTTGTAAATATCACAGTATAATAATCACTTACCAACTGCCCCGCCGATATCAAATTTCATCTTAATATAGGCACATGTCTGACATCCTTCAATAACCATGTATTCCCATTCTACATCTTAACTTGAAAAAAACCTTTTCCAAATATGATGCAAGGCTCATCATCACCAAGAAAAACATGCCCAAAATCTCCTTGAACATAATCAACAAAATAGTTCCTAAGTGGAGTAGCATGGAAAGAAGCCCCAAATCAAAAACCCAAAATTTAGTAATATTGTGCAAACAAATAATCAAATCATCCTTACATATATTACCCATTTCCACGTTTACCTCCTTTTTTCCTTAATGTTGTATCTTCTTGTCCCGAAGCACCCAACAGTCCTTCTTTGCATGCCTATACTTTCCACAGTGCCAACATACTATCTTGCTTTTCGATTTTGACCTTGATCGATCTTATGATTTTCCACGGCTTCCTCTATTCTTCTATATCCCTCTAGTTTCCACTATCAAAGCATTCCCTGAAGTAGAATATTCCCTAGAGATTTTTCTTCACATTTCCTCACTTAGAATCACCTCTAAAACATCCTCAAACTTCAACTTCGAGTTAGCTGGAACCGAGTTTCTTACCACCATTACCAGGCTATTCCAAATCTCAAGTAAAGAGAACATAATTAATAAATCCCTAACTTCTTCATAAAATTTTATTTTAACTGAAGCTAGCATACTTACAACCATATTAAAATCATTTAAATGATTTACAACTGAACTATTCTCATACATCTTCATATTAAACAAATTTTTCATTAAAAGCATCTTGTTAGAGGCAGAGGGATTTTCATAAAAGTTCCCTAATGCATCCATCAGTTCTTTTGTAGTCTTTTCATTTAAAACATTAAATAATACCAAAGATGTAAGACATAGCCGGATTGTCCCAAGTGCCTTCCTATCCAAAAAAAACCCATTCCACATCCGTCATTCTTAAGGGACTATTTAATTTCTCAAACAACAGAATATAAAGATTCTTATGATAAAGGTAATCTTCCATCTGAATCTTCCAAAGACTGAAATTCTACCCGTTGAATTTATCAACCATTGATCTTCCATCATTTGCCATAGCTCCCACATAGGCTAAAACTTTCCCTACAATTCAACACTTCAACAAACCAAATCAGGATCTGATACCAATTGTTAGGAAATAAGGGATAAAATATATGAAACAATCTCTCATAAAATCACAATAGTAGAAACTAATATGTAGAAAATATTACAGATTTGAAATAAAAGTGTAGAATAAAAAAGAACACAACACAAAGAGACAATATTTAACATGGTTCACCCAATTTTGGCTACGTCCACCAAGAATCACTTGCTCATATTTTATTACAAGCCACGTCTCCTCTCAATACAATACACATATCTGTTTGGAGCTATGCTCAACAAACTCTATAGAATTCACACCCAAATTCACACACATCTGCAATGTTACATCATCCCTACCACATGCACAAAACCACATAAGTAGACAACTACTTAAGCATTTTTACAATACCATGGGTCAAAATTGTCCCATAAACCTATGGGTCATAAATCCCGCCCATATGAGAAGATCATGTTTCCCAAAATATTAGTCACCTTTTCCAAGCCCCCGAATCCTGACGAGACAACTATGGAAAGTATAAAGTACTCTTAGTGTATATTTTTCAACACTTCCACACATGAAAATAGGATCCAAAACATAACAAAGGTTGGCTTCAATAAGATTCTAACAAATTTTTGGTTCAATAAGAATTAGGCTTAAAAGTAGAAATACAAACAATTTTCTACTAATTTATAGCATGAAGAAGAGTGCAAGGAAATAAAAATAATTTTGAGAGATCTTGGTATGAACAAGGAAAATAATAAGGCCTATGAAACACTAATTTGGTAAAAAAATAAATAGATTTGTATATTAGAAGGTAAGAAATAATTTTCCTCGGAAAACAAAATCCTAAAGGATTTTGGAGGGAGATACAATGAAATAATAATATTTAAAAAGAACAATATTGAAAATTCTCAAAGGTTAGAATATAAAAAGTTGCTATATGAATGTAATCAGGAAATAAACACCGCCCTATAATCACCACAACCAAATAGCTCTTTTTCATAGAGGATATCACTCAAAGCATAACAAAGCTAGTGGGGTAAAGAACAAGACATATATGTGATACAAACAAAATATTTAAAATGGTGTTCAAAATTCCTCACACCACACATCAAAAAATATTTCAACAGTATCATTGTGGAAGTATTCTTGATAGATAAGATTTATATTGTCATTATTCTTCTCTACAAAAGTTGAGATATCAATAATCCATCAAAATATCATACTATCATGATCAGTACCCTCTTCAAAAATATATATGGTAGCATGGTAGAGAGAAAAAATAGTAGTTGGGTAGAAAAATAAGGGAAAAGAGTAAAAGGTTTAAGGCCAAAGCATTCAAATTTGGACCACTATGTCACCATTAGACCCCTGATACAAAAAGTATGGAATACCCAAGGAGAGATATTTATTTTTCTTTATTGAATTTAAAAGAACATTTTCATGGTTCCATGAGGTAAACTTTGGAGCATAATGAAATCGTTCAAAGTGCTAGATGAGTATAGAGCAGAAGTTCATATAATTTATAAGAGAGTTAGGACCAAACTTGGAATGGGGGAAGCAATGCCATATTACTTTGGAAGTGACATTGTGGTCAATAAAATATGTACACTCTCCCCCAATTATCTTTGGGATATACATTGATAAGATAGATGATTGGAAAACTAAATTTGGTGTAGGCAACGTTCACTTATCTAGCTATGTATTAAAGCTACTATGATATGAAAATTATCTTATCCTAATCATAAAAATAATTGATAGCTTGAGAGGGAATTTGATGAAACTAGAGCTATTATTATATTAGGTAGATTTTGGGTCTATGTTATCAAATGTGGAAAATACCTAAAACTCAAAACATGACAAGGTTTAGCGATACCTGCGTTGAAAGTCACAATGTCGGGGATGATCGAATGTGAAATAGTGGATAAGTGTTCCTCCTTTGTCCAAGTGAAGAGACCTACAATCAAAGACAACTAAATAAGAAATATTAGATAAAATGGGATGACGAGCTGCTTGGAAAAGGTTGATTCCATGAATCCAAAGAGACTTCCTTAGAGGACGTCAATTCAATTTTATAAAATTAAGTGAGTTGATAATAATGATAAAATAATAATAATGATAATGATAGGATGGAAGCTAAAACTCAAGGTGAAAAGGACAGATCCTTTTCCACTTCATAGGTGGCCTAGGATAAAGTGGTGGCTATCTGGAAAGTTTCAAAGTAATCATACCAGTAGTCCATATTACTTGTTGGATTTCATGGAGGAACTTGAGATGATTCTCAATGTCCTTGATGTACAGGTGTGAATTAGATGGTGCACATAAAGTGAGTTCGTGGAGGATGTCAAATTTCTCCCACATGAAGGGTTGTTGGATGATCAAGAGATCGTAGATGCTTGTGATCAGGATGTGATTGACCTTGAATAGTCATCTATAACAGATACATGTTTGCAATAGAAAAGTTAAATCTAGGGATATAGATGAAAATTGAAAAAATGCTATGATTTGATTAAAAGAAGATGATAGATGAAAATCGCAGGTGATTCAAAGGAATCATATGGTGATTTAGGGGAATCATGGGATTTAAAGGAATCTGGCCAGACCATGCCTAGCCTGGCCTGCAGGTGATCCTGTAAAAAGACTGATTTTCTCGAAAAATGATAAATTGATGTAAACAAAGATCTAAATTGATTATTTTGTGACTGTTATGAGATAAATATAATGATAAATTAAGAAGAGAATATTACCTTGTAGTGTGAAAAAAAGTTATGGAACAGTCTAAAGGATGATTGATGTTGATTGTTGGTTTCATTAGAGAGATTATTGAAGACTTTGATGCAAAAATTGATGTGTTGTTGCTCCTTGAGGGAGATCTAATGTTGTTGCTGGGATTTGAGATTGCTAGAGTGGTGGAGCTTCACTGTTTGGCTTGAGGAAAAATATGCACAATCATCCAAAAGGTCTTTGAAGATCCCTGAAACATGAGTTTGAACTCCTATTTATAATCACTGGTGATTTGTTAGAATCACCGGTGATCCAGAAAATTGGAAGAGAGAGTTTGGAAGTGGTTTCAACCACTTCCAAAATGGTATTTTAGGGTATGGGACCAAGGAAAATGGTTGGGGAAGAGGTTAGGCGAGTTGGGGAGGTTAGGATGTTAGGATGAAAAAGGTTAGGGATAGGTTTAGAGATGTTTGGGAGGTTTTAGGGGAGTTAAGTAATTTGGATGAGTGAATGTGATTTACTGAGGGGGTAAAAATTTATTTTATGGGGTGAATAAGAATGATTTAGATGCATTTATAGTGATAGGTTTTGATAGAGTAATGTGCATATGTGGGGAGTAGGTGGATGAAAAAAACCTAGTGTCTACATTTTCCCTTTTTGTCGAGTGGCTTGTGATGAACAAACTGCTAGAAAAAAATGGTTTGAGATGGTTTTCTTTATGCTTAGATGGGTGATCCCCCCTCAAACTGGGGGTGATTGCGAGAATGTGTAATGATCACTAGTTTTATTGAGTTGATTGGATGGTTTGACATGCATGTTTCATTTTAAGTTGCCCCAAGATGAGGTATAGAAACAAGATTGGTGCTACCATGGAATCAAGTGATAGGGGAACTAAAGAGTTTGTGTCCTATAGATTTATGATTCATAGGGAGTGGATGTGAATGTAAAGATGGGCTTCTTGAGACCAAAGAGCCAAGTGATAGGGGATCAAAAGGGTTCATATCCTATAGACACATGGCTTACCAGTGTTAAGGTTTTCAAAATAAAATGAGATGGATTTTTTATAGAGGCCAGAGTTTGACTGGCTTTACTATATAATCAAGGCAAGATTTTATTGGATTGGTTGGTGATGTTTGTAAAAGGGGTTTGGGGTCCCTTAAAAGGAGGCACATGTGGAAAATGTGTTATTTGGATGAATATGATAGTTTTTCAAATGACTTGGATGTTTCAAAGGTGTGTTTTGATAATTTAAATGGAATTGTTGGAGATTAATAGGAAATACCGATGATTGAGGGAATTGTTAGTGATTCTAGGGTGGGAAAAATCCATGCCTTATAAATATTCATATTTACCACAGTGAATTCATTTTACGTTACACATTTGAGAGAATTTCAGCTCTGATTTAGTGCATTTTGAGTGATAAGTGAGAGATGGAGGCTGTAAGAGGATCGAGGAGGCCCACCTTAGGAGAGGTAAGTACCCTTTTTTGATGCTTTTTGTGTGTTTGTTTTTTTTTAATTTTTTAGGTTTTTTAGGCCTATGTCAGGGCACATTTGTCGAGTGGCAGAATCACTGATGATTTTGGAAAATCAATTTTGATTGGGTTGAAACACCAATGATTATGGTGAATCATCGATGAATGATGTTATTTTTATTTGATTGTGTAATTTTGATTAAATAATGTTCTAATGGATGTTTTATGTTTTGTGGATGTAGGCGAGGGAAAAATTGACTATCCGAGATAAGATTCCATTGATTCTGGAGGATGTGCAAGCCTCTTTATCAGATGATGAATGGGATCATTTAGAGGATGTTGGTTAGGGTATGATGCACCATTACAGGTGGATCCACAAGTAATGAGGGTTATTACTTGCATTATTGGAGAGATGGGATCCCATTACTTATACATTTTGGTTGCCAATGGGTGAAATGACCATCACCCTGGAGGAGATACACATGATTTTGAGGCTACTTATGTAGGGGAGGGGATTTACTTGATTGATGAGACAAATAGACTTGGTGTAATGAGGAGGTTATATGGTGATGACGCTGATGGGGTGGAGTTCTCATCAAGAGGATTTTCATATGGGGATTTATATACTCCCAAGATAGAGGGTTGTGCTTTGATGACTTGATGATTATTGGGATAATTAGTTGTTATGCTTTCTTGACTCTTTCTGGTGGTCAGTTTGATGGATGATGACCATTGTATTAGCTGATATGATGGAGTAGAGGACTGTTTTTGCATGGCGCCCTACATTACTTTCCTAGAACTATAAAGAGTTATGGGCATGGAGGATAAGGAAAAGGTTTTGGATCAATGTTGTCTTCTTGTTACAATATTGGGCATGTGAGAACATTACAATAACCTAGCCTAGGGGTTTACCATGGGGTGGTTTATAAGTGTTGGATGATACGACTGGATTTTTCTGATGGTGATTGGATAGAGGAGAGGC
The DNA here is from genome assembly GCA_019776745.2 of Taxus chinensis. Lineage (NCBI taxonomy): Eukaryota > Viridiplantae > Streptophyta > Pinopsida > Cupressales > Taxaceae > Taxus > Taxus chinensis. The sequence goes on from CM034152.1 coordinate 297,600,747, forward strand.
AAGACCAGTGTGGTGATGAGCACTATCAATAACATCTCCTTGCTGGATTATAGGAGGGTGATGTGAGATGGAGACCATACATTGGGTTTCTAGTATGGCAGGGAGAGGAGGGTGAGCTTACTACCACCCAAAAAGATATGTGGGTATAGGGCCAATGATAGGAGAGTGGGAGTTGATAAGATTCAGTCGCATTAGGTGAAAATTTGGACTGGTTTAGAATATTCTAGATGTGGCTATGACCTATAAGCATGATGATGGAGATGTGGACATGTTGTTACCAATAGTTATAGTGATTCACACCATCATGATGAGGAGGGGGTGATGGGAGTAGATGATTAGGGGTGTACCTATGACTATGGATGATACCAGGGTTACAGAGGCATATGCTACATGGTGGCAGGCTCATTCCGTTAGAGTTGATAGATGGTATGAGCCTATGTAGATGCATCTCCTCAGAGATCTAGTGGTGATGGTGAGGGAGGTGGGGGTGAGGATGCCGGTGGAGGTGATGACAGGGTATTTTTAGAGGCTACAATTTCTTGATTAGAGGTTGAAGAAGGTTGTATTATTGGTTGAGTGGGCTACTTTGACTATGGAGAGAGATGGTTTGGTGGGTGAGTGGGATGGATTGGGTCAAGTGGATAGCGGGTGTAAAGGTAGAGCTACACAAGCCATAGTTGATTGTGATAGGTATAGGCATGTAATAATCAAGGGGTCTTGAGAAAGGCCCTCAATATTATAGGTGTTTTAGTGTTAGGGGACGACCTGGAGGTAGTGAGGGCCCAAGCTAGCGGTCAGATGGGACCACCTAGTAGTATTAGCTTAGCTAACTACCAGTCATTGTGTGAGGAGTTGGGATATTATGAGGAGATAGTATGATGGAGGATTCCTGATGAGCCTCATTTTATAGTGTATTAGGCTTGGAGACAAGTTGGACCCAGTGATAATACAATGAGTGTGGGTCAGCCACCATGAGGTCCAGATAGAGGTGGTCCTATTAGAGGACCAGATGGAGGTGAGGGTGGTGATTAGGGGAGTAGCACCAAGGAGGAATTTAGTTGAAGAATGTGTCATTTTACCCTTAGTAGATGTGATATTTTTGATGTATACAACTCTTTGTGAAGAATATATTTAATGTATATATATTTGATATATGGAGATTTTAGAGAGTCCAGATGATGTACAGTCATACATTGATATGATATATATGATTATTATTTTGATTTTTATCTGTGTGTTGATTTACTTTAATGTGATGTTTTAGATGTGATAATGTAATATTTAGATGTGATCATGCTATTTTAGATGTATAGATGATGATAAATAATGATGTTGGGATATATTAGATTGATGTTGATTTTGATGTGATGTTTTTAAGATATATATTTGATCATGAACTGTATGTTTCAAAAATGTGTCCTAATCATGGATAAGAATAAAATGTGAAATGATTTCCTTTGGACTGGATTTGATACATATGTGATGGTAGAATGTAGAGTGAAGGCACTTTATACCTTTTTGGCCTTATAACAGATGTTAACACATGACTAATAATGGGTAGTTACATGTAGGACCTTGGATAGGGATGAAAGTGAAATGTATACCTTCCTAGAACATAATAAGGGTAGACATATGTAAGCTATGTGAGAGAGTAGGTTCTCTGTTTAATGGTTTCATAAGCTCATACCCCAACTTATATGATTATAGTTTTTGATGGGAAAATTGATTGATGTGCAGGAATTTTCTCTAATGGGAAATCTAATCGATGTGGGAAGATTTCCATGGATGATTTTGATATATTGAATTTTTTGAAGGTTGATCGATGCGGGAAACATTTTTACAATGACATGGGTAGCCATCCTTCAAGGGAGTGGTCTACAATTTTTTTGACTTTTGGATAGTTGTCCTTTGAGGGATCAGTCTATAATTTTGACATCCTTTAAGGGATCAGTCTGCTTTATTTTTGATTTATGACAGATATTTATAGTTTTCCTTTGAGGGATCAGTCTATTTATTTTGATAAGATGCATCCATATATATTTTTAACTTTATTTTTATGCTGAGGGCAGGCCTAATAGACCATTTCGAGGAGGGGAAGAGATGTGTGCACAGACTACACATGTGTGTCCCGTAACATGTTTTTAGTTGGTAGAAAAGGTGGATGGATGTAATGATTGTGGGGTTCCTACTAAGGAGGAACTTTTCCATGTGAAATATGTGATGAACAGATCCGTGGTGCTCATCTTTAAGGTTTTTGAGAATAGTGATGGTAAACCACATACTTTCAAATCATTACAATGATGAAATGATAGGCTGGTGGTGGAATAAGATCTTTGATGTGACTACTGTCATGATGGTCAATGTGTTAACATTAGAAAGGCCATAAGTGCAAGGAATTCAAAGGTTCCTTTTCAAGTGTACCATTAAGGGAGGCTAGATGGTAAGCTCCTGACCCATATTTGTGAGTGATGACATATGGACATGATCTAGTTAGGGGAAAACTTTCCACATGTTTACTCCTTTCCAGAGTAGTGACATTTTGATTTTCTTTGAGAACGAGATCACCTATATTAAAATCATGTTATTTGACATGTTTTTTATACATGTGCTTGATGCGCTCTTGATAGACATGATGATGTTAGAGAGTTGTTAGGTGTTGTTCATCTAACAAATCTAATTGTGTTAGACGTTCTTGACGATAATCCTCATCAGGGATAAAATATCTGAGGGATACATGGAGTTATGGGATTTAAACTTCAAGGGATAAAACCTCCTCAAATCCATAGACTAGATAAAAATGTGTAGCACCTGTAGGAGTATGGATACTAGTACAATAAGCCCAAAGGGAAAATGAGATTTGGAGATGCCAATTCCTACTTGCTTGATCAACAATTTTCATAAGAATTTTGTTAAGTGTTTTTTTAGAAGATTCATCTTTTCCATTTTCTTATGGATAATAAGGTGATGAAAATCTTAGTTTGATGTTGAATGTGTCACATAATTTCTTAACTTATTTATTCTTGAAGGATTTTCCATTATCAGTGACTAGCTTGTGAGGGATGTTGAAGTGACATATGATATGATGATAGATGAAATCGATGATTTTTTTTACTTTAGTAGAGGCTAAGGGGATAGCCTCTACCCATTTAGTGAAGTATTTGGTAGATGTGATGATAGAGTGATGCCATTGTGATGAATGAGAGTTGATGAGTCCAATGAGGTCTAACCCCCATTATGAGAAGGGTCATATATCTTGAGTGGGCTATAAATATTGATTAGGAATGTGAGTGATATTAGAATTTTGTTGGCATTTAACGCATTTATTGACATACAAAAAATAATCTTGATTGATAGTAGGCCAGTAATATCCCATTCACAAGGATGTGCTTAGTGACAACTGTCCCATTGAAGTGTCCGCCACATATTTATCATGGATTTCTCGAATGGCTTTAGTAGATTCATGAGACTTGAGACATCTTAACAAGAGACCGTAAAATCCAAGTTTATATAGAACACCACCTATGATGATATATCAGGTAGCACGTTGAAGAAAATATCACTTAAATTTCTAGATAAGTCAAAGGGAATTTTTTATTCCGAAAGATAGTTGAATAGTCTTAGTATACCAAAGGTCTATTACATTACTTTTGATGAGATTGATAGAAGTTATTTCATTTTTGTTGGATGGTTAATCCATTCTACACACAACAATAAATAATTTAGAATCATTGGTTGATAGAGGGATGAGAGATGCAAGAAAAACCTTGGTCTCTACAAATTTGTTAGAAGATCGTGGAACTGTTTGGATGGTGTAAAGATCAAAATATTTTAAGAGGAATTCAACTATGGCTTTATATTTTTAGTAGAATCTCAATTTTACATTGATAAATTCCTTTGATCTGGTTGATGACAAGTTTTGAGTCTCCGTAGATGTCCAAAATTTGAACATCGAGCATGCTAGTGATTTGGAGACCCATGATAAGAGCTTTTGTATTCTTCCATGTTTTAGTACATTCAAAATTTAGTTTGAAATATAGAGGGATAGGGGTCCCCCCAAGGAGGTATAATAATAATACTGACACCTCCCCCTTGATGACACTTAGATCCATAAAAGAAAAGTGTTCATTTTGATAAGATTGTATTTGTGAATTATAATATTGATAGATTCATTAGGGAATTATTTCGTCAGGTGGTATGATTTTTAGGAAGAGGGGCTTCGACTGGTTGATCGGAGATGGCTTGTCCTTGTGATATATTTTTGTGAGATGAATTCAAGGTGAAACTTGGTCATGAACATAAGCCACTGAGTGATGCGTTCATAGTAATATGGTTTGGAATGTATGGTTTTAAGAGGATTGAATTTGGTAATAACCTGTAGGTTTTGTGATTAAGTAGGTAATGAAGCTTAGACATTGGAATTAAAACATAAATTTTTAGCTTCAGTATAACAATTCTCGTAGTCATGGAGACTGCATATTATATAATAAATGAGCTTCTCATGACCTGTGCTTGTCTCAATGAGTGAGAATGACACCCAAGGTATGATTAGTAACAGATATGTAGAGGTAGAATGGCTACCCCTCACATGGAACTGTAATAACAGGAAGTGATAGAAGGTATTGTTTGAGGTCATCGAATGCCTTTTGATAGTTTGTGATCTTATTTAAAATTTACATCTTTTCGAAGGAGGTGATGAAAAAAACTAAACAACGATATAAAATATGTGAGATGAAATGAAAAGATTGATTGAAGTTTACCCTAAAGGATATAAGGTTTTTTTAAGTTTGATCGAGGAGCAATTTTAATGATGACTTTGATCTTGGCAAGGTCTACTTCAATGTATTTAATAGAAATAATGAACCCTAGGAGTTTTATGGTGAGAACACAGAACACACACTTAACAGGGGTTGAGATAAAGAAATTATTAGATAAGATGGGTGAAAATGGTGTCAAGGATAGTGAGATGATCTTTTTGAATTTCTTAGATTTACCTAAAATATCATTAATGTAGTCTTCTATGAGTCTTTGGATAAGATCATGGAAAATATATGTCATTACACATTGATAAGTGGCACCGACATTTTTAATTCCAAATGGAATCACATGATAACAAAAATTCCCCCAAGGAGTGATGAAGGATGTTTTGTGTTGGTCATCGATGATGATAAGGATTTGATTGTAGCCATAGAAACCATCCATAAGGGAGAGCATCTCATGGCTAGAGGTCAGGTCAACGAGCTGGTCATTGTTTGGAAGGGGAAATTCAAATTTAGGGAAAGTGAGGTTGAGGTATCGAAAGTCGGTGCAAATGTGTATATTTCCCGAGGCTTTAGTCACGTGCACAATATTAGAGACCCATTGTGGATAGTCAATGGGTATGATGAAATTAGTAGAGAGTAGAATGTTGTAAATCTTCTTTGATGAGAAGATAGCTATGCAAGGGTGCATCCTACAGTATACTTTTGTTTGACAAGCTTGGCATTAGGATAAGTGACGATATCATGAACAACAATGTTAGGGTCGATACCAAACATATCTCTATATGACCATGTAAATGCTTGAGTATGTTTGGATAGGAATTCAGTGAAGTCATTTAACTCTTGCAAGTCTAAATATTGACCAAATTTAACTATGTGAGGATCTTGTGGAGTCCTTATATTAATTTCAATAGTGGATTCATTGAGAAGTGTCAATGTTTCAAGTGGTAGGTTTTTTTTAAGGTAATGGTCCTCTACTCCCATATGAGATATGATGGATTGGTCATCTTGGAATTGAAGAATGTTAACAATGGGTGAATCCTCTTTTATCATTTAGGGCCAAACAAGAGGAATGGTATCAATACCATGGTTAGTTTTATAATTTATTTGTCTTAAGGTGAAGAGTTGACTAAAAACATTTTAGATGGGATGGAAACAAGTGTCATCTATATTGATGGGGTTGTTGTGTGTATATGGGGAAGATGGTTTTAGTTCTATGATGAGGTTCCTATGCAATGCTTGTTGGAGACTCAGACACTAGTTTTTTATAAACCTAATCTGTATTTTTCATGCGGTTTATGGGAATTGTCTTTTATTAAATCATGGATTCCCTACTCATAACATGTGAATTCAAAGCCTTTCTAGGAATAATGATGGAGATAAATTTTTGCAAAGGATTAGTTATATAAAAATGTGAAGTCTGATATGAATAGTTTGGCATGAAGTTAATTAATACGATGTGGAGAAAGGTGATCAATCCCTCCATAGACAAGGTTGGTTTTGAGATATGGTGGACTAAAGGAGATAACTTTCCCAACATTAGGTTCATACATGGGTTGTTTTTCAGTTCTTCCATATTACTTTGTTGTAGGAAATTAAGTGTAAGGAGACGATACTCTCCTAGTGAAAGGATTTGCATAACGTCGTTGAAAGAAGTGTCATCTGAAAAATTTTATGAGGTGATGTATGAATTGGTGGAGACTTCGTTAGAGTATCCCAAGTTCATTTCAGAAAAAATCACTTAATCTGTTCTATATTTCATGTGACACACTTTGAAAGGGTTTGGATCTGTAGGGATCATGAAATTTTTACCCTCATGTTCTTATTTGAGATGTTGATGGAGTGTAGAGGGAATATAATGCAGAGTGCGTATCTAGGATCAACCTAATAACATATTATATTGAAAATATCTTCTACAAAATAGAAGAGCTTGTGGAAGGTTTTAACATTTACTTGAATTGGTAAGATAACCTTTCCTAATGTAGGGTGATAGTGTCGTTGAAGGATCTCATTTAATATGCCTGGGTGACTGACGTGACAAGGGTGTTGGGTAGATGAAGTTGATCAAAGGCGTGTGATGATATGATGTTAATACTAGCACCATTGGTTCTCATGACCCTCTTAACGAGAGCATCATCGATTTTGGTGGTGATGAAAAGTGGGAGGTTATGGTCCTCTGGTTGTAATGATGGGATTTATGAGTTGTCAAAAGAAATGGCAGCTGACATTCTAAGTGTACTGACTAGGTTTTCAAATGGTTTTGGATCATCTAAGGGTACCAATATATATTGGAGTGTTTTGATCATGGCTTGTTGATGTTGAGGTGAAGTTTACACAAGATCATAAAGGTACATTTTTATTGGAGCTTGGTGAAGTTGTTTGATAATGGTAGTTTTTACAACAAAGGTGGAATGTGTATGTAGAGTGGCTAGGATGGATACCTTAAGCCTTAGCAGGGGGCATTGGATTATATGACTAGGGAGTGAGTAAGATGGAAATTTTGGATTTTTTTTTATCAAAAAGTCTTAGGGTCATGGGTATATGCTTCTATTGGTGATACATACTGCGTCAATTTAATGTAGAGGGGATTTATTAGAAGAGTATTCACATTTGGTGGATGTCAAGGTAAGTAATGGTTTATATGTAATAGTATTAGATGTTTGATGGGTTTTATTTGAAGGTTCTATATCTATAAGTAGAAGTCCTTCCTTAGAAAGGATTTTAACATCAATTTGAAGGGATTTTCATTCCTCTGTAGAATGTCCTGGTGTGCAATGGTAATCACAAAATGCCTCAAAATTATACTAGGAGGGTTTCCACCCTCGAGAGCCATGTGGCTTAAGAGGAGGTAAAGTGATGATAGACTGTTAGATAAGCCTTTTAAGGATCAGTGCATAACATCCTTTCAAGGCAGAGGGTCGAGAGAAGTGATTATTCCTTAGATTACATAGGTGTTAAAGGGACTATTTTTCGTGTGATATTTTTTTATCCCTATTGGGGAATGATTTTTGTATTGTGTAATAGTGAATGATAATTTTGAAAAGGGGTGCGAGCCCTAAGATGGAAGGCATAGAATTTGGATTACGTGTTGAGGAAAGTTGAATGGTCACATGATATGATTGTTATTTTTTTAGATAGAGGGTGTGTGGTTGTGTAATGGATTTTTTAAGGTTACATATATAATTTTGAGTGACATAATCATCGTCAGAGATTTTCACACGTTGTAAGATAGGTTTATTTTTTGGAGCCAGTGAAGAGCTTATAGATGGGATTGAAGAGGATGAAATAGATGTGGATGAATTTGTAATATTTTAGATGGTAAGTCCAAGAGACATGCCTGACTCCATAGGTTTTTTTTACATGGTAACACAAGATGTGGTGAATGGTTCATTTATTATTATTTTAATAGAACTGTTTGTGGATGACTATGATAGTACCTCTATGATGGAAGTACTAAATTTTGAGGGTGTAGATGATTGATCATTGATGATTTTGATAGTGTGATGGGAGTGTATGACATTATATTGTGATTGACTAGTAGATGGGGGGTGATTTGGAAAGGGTTGTTAAAAAACATCCAAATTTTAATTTGGAGGTGCATTTGGGTTATCTAGTTACAACTCACCTTTCTCGATAAGATATTGAAGGAAATTTCTAAACAAATGACACCTTTCAATGTCATGAAATTTAACCCTATGCTATTTATAGTAATCATTCTCTTTATACCAAGAGGTTTTTGAAATAGACGTGTCGATGGGGCGGATGGGAGGAAGGGTTGATCCGGAGGATAATTTGGGACTTAAGGAGTTCCCGGAATCTCCCTAAACCATGACAGTATGGTAGAGGAATTCAAAGAGATTTCAAAAGGTATAATAAATGTGGAAAATGAAGGTCATATGTTCAAGATATCATTGGTCAAAGTTTGGTCAATGTTTGAACTTGATAGAGTCAACTAACTAATCTGGACGTGACACATGGTAAAAGTGAAGAGTGAGCACAAGTGTAAAAATTGGGTTTTGGATGTCTGTCTTCAATGCTCATATTCGGATGGGTGGGCCCTGGTATTTTTTGGTCGAGGGCCCTCATCAAAGGTTGACACATGTTTTTGATGGAGGGGTGTCTTTGCCGACACAATATCGTCATGAGTGATGAATTTACCACTTGATGGGTCCTCAGGCTATTAATATGCCACATATCACATTAGATTGTGCCAAGTAGGGTGAGTTCCATATAAAAATTGGGTGATCTCACTAGAAATCTTAGCAAGCTACCCCCTACATGGTCTAGGCCTTATCCAATTTAGTCGAGCCTTATCTCCACCAATGGCCATGCCACATGGGCACCTCAACATACTAGTCAGCCATCTACGTGGCATTGAAAATTACACCGCCCACCCATTATGATTAGCAATTCAATTTTCTGCCATGTGAATGGCATGAAAAAGGGGTATGTGTGGCCTAAGCCAAGTTCAATGTGGGTGGTCAGTCCATATTTAAACCATCGCCAACCTTTAACCCAATGCATGTGGGATTTTAATCCCAACCAAGTAAATATAAATTGGCGAGTGGTTGGGGAGATTTGAACCCCTAACCACCATTACACTAAAATTATCCCCCATCACCATACCATAAGGGGTCACTTAGCCTATATATATATATAAGATAATTTTTATTTATAAATTAGAATTTTGTGACTGTGAAACAAGGAAGTTTTGTAAAAGGCCATTTTAGAGGCACTTAGGAGCATTTTTGGATCTCGGTGTAAATTTGAAAGTTGTCCAAAATTTTGAGACGCTCCTTGTGAACTTATTTTTTCACATTTTGGATATTTTTTGATGAATTTTTATGCTACAGAATTCACTGGAGTGACTTGATTTCCATTTGGGAGCCATAGGACAGACATCACCTTAGAGGGAAAACTATGGGAGATCAGATCTTCTAAATTGGACATTATAACTCAAGTTATTGTGACTTGGTGTTCATGGAGGAGATTATTGTTCTTCTAAAGACCAAATCAGATTCAAGAGAATAAACTAGCATTATTGTTCTTTTGAATACCTATTCGGATTCATATGAATCAATTGACATCAGGTTATTGTTCTATGGGATATTTGATCTTCTGCACTGAACATTTTAAGATGGGATATTATGTATTGGTAGTCATGGAGGAGGTTACTTTTCTTCAAAATGCCAATTTAGATTATTACGATTCAACTGACATAAATTTCATTGTTTCACATTCATGGGTTTCATTTATAAGTTTGTATTTGATTTTAAAAATAGAAGTTTTAAGGAATCGATTCAGCTTATAAACCCAGAGAAGTAGGCATTTATTTTATCTGAACTTTGTTATCAACCTCTTGTTGTGTGTGTGTGTGTGTGTGTGTGTGTGTGTGTGTGTGTGTGTGTGTGTGTGTGTGTGTGTGTGTGTGTGTGTGTGTGTGTTTCCATTTTTGCATTACAATATTTATTAAGTTAATAATATTGTGGAGTGCATTTAGAAAATTAACAAACTACCTATAGGGGTCTGAGGTCAGTTAAATTTTTTGGCTATATTTTCATATCAAGTTGGTATCATAGTAGGCTGATTTAACAGTTTGATTGCTTCAGATTGTGCAGTTAGTTTAGTTTTTATTGGACATGTACATGTGCACTATGGGAAATATTATTTTTGTAGTCTATAATTGTGAGAAAAACTAAGGGACAAGTTTACCATACGTATTGATCTTTCTTGCATTAAAAATTTGGAAAAATACTCCATTTATATCTCCTTATTTAGCTTTTGAGTTTTTGGTATAGTTTGGGTATGAAATTGAACTCATATTTATAAGCTTTGGAGATTTGAAAATAGCTTGTAAAGGTTGATGGAATTTTACATTGTTCGGTTTCATAGTTGTTTGTATAATGACTGTTATTTGGGAATACATCTATTTTTGGCATTTATATGTTATGTTCCTTTTTGAGTCCCATTTTTTGGCATTGTCTGTACTTGTGATACTTGAAAATGTAAGACCCTATAAGAAAGTACAAAATTATGTACTAAACCATAATGTTGTAAAGTATCAAAAATCTTCTTGTAAGAAATTATACAGACACCCTTACAGGAGCTCTAATCCTTAGTAAATTAGATGTATCACTAATATTTTTATCTATGGAGGAGATTCGTAGCCATTTTTGAGCTCATTCTAAGACATAATCTCAGATATTTTCTATGCGTAGAGGATTTTTGAGGGCGTGTAACATAGTGGTAGTTAATCATCATCAATACCTAACATCAGGTTGGATCTTCACTCTACATAGAGGATGATTGAGGTCGTGTAATAGAGTGGTACCTGATCATCATCATCAATAGGATACTTAGCATCGTGTAGAGGTAGAGACCATACAACGGGTTCAAAGTCATCATTATTGAACTTGTTAAAAAAACATTGGAGTGGATATTTACTCTGCATACAGAATGATTAAGGTTATGTAATAGACTGGTACCTGATCCTCGTTGTCAATAGGAGACTTAGTACCGTGTAGAGGAAGAGACCATTCAGTGGGGTGAATTCATAATTGTTGAGCTCGTTCTGAGACATCAAATAAAATCTTCACTCTGAGAAGAGGTTGATTAAGATCATGTAACAGATTGCTACCTGATCTTCATCATCAATAAGAGACTTAGCACTCTATAGAGGAAGAGACCATGTAGCGGGATGAAATTCATCATTTTTGAGCTCGTTGACAAGACATCATAGTGGATCTTCACTCTATGTAGTGGTTGATTGAGGTCGTACAACAAATTGGTACCTGATCATCATCGTCAATAGGAGACTTATCATTGTGTAGAAGTAGAGACCATGCAGCTAGGAAAATTCATCATTGTTGAGCTCATTTTAAGACATCATCTCAGATATTCACTCTACGTAGAGGCTGATGAGGAAATGCAACATAGTGGTGGTTAATCGTCACTGACACCTGACATTGGGTTGAATCTTTTCTCTATATAGGGGATGATTGAGGTTGTGTAATAGAGTGGCACCTGATCATCATTGTCAATAGGAGACTTAGCATCATGTAGATGCAGAGACCATGTATTAGGGTGAAAGTCAAACATTAGACATTATTTGAACTTAGCACCATGTAAAGGCAGAGACCATGCAATACAGTAGATGTCAACATGAAAGTGTTAAATTGGGGAGCTATGCTACATCACTAGGCATTCTAAGACCAGTTTAGATTTTGAGAATCAAATGACACCAATCTTTGATCTACGTAGAGGTTGGAGGGTAGTTCAATAGAGTGCAAGTTGATCATCAACGACATTAAGCTCAAACTTAGTTTTTTGTAGAGGCATGGGCCATGTAACAAAATAAAGGTCAACAAGAGGTGTCATTAGCATGGTGCAGTAGAAGGCACTAAGCCCAAGTTCTGTAGGTCTTAGGATTGATCCAGTAGTTATTATGAGACCCTTGATTCAATAGAAGAGACTTTGAGAGTTCCCTAAATCTACCTAAACCATGAAATTATGGTATAACATTCAGATAGATTTATGACGGTATAAGGAACATGGAAAATGGAGGTCATATGCTCAAGATATTGTTGGTCAATGTTTGGACTCAACAGAGTCAACTGACCAATCAAGACGTGACACATGGCAAAATTGTAGTGTGAGAAAAAGTGAAAAGATTTGGTTTTAGACACCGACCTTCGATGTTTGTTCTCAGACGGGTGGGACCCACTATTTTCTAGTTGTGGGCCCTCAACCAAGGTTGACACACTTTTTTTATGGAGGGGGTGTCTTTTTTTTAAGCGATATCATCACGATTGACAAATTTTCCATGTGGAGGGTCCTCATGCCACCACGTGGTCTGCTGTTAATATGTCACATATCACATTACATTTGACTGAGCAGGACAAGTTCAATATATAACTCAAACAAGCTCACTCAATAGCTCGTTGAGCTTCCCCCTACATGATTTGATCCTTATCTAGTTTTGGCAAGCCTTATCTCTACCAATGGCCATGCCACATGGACACCTCAACATATTGGTTAGCCACACTACGTGGAATTCCAATTTCCATTGCCTACCCATTATGGTCAACAATTCAACCACTGACCATGTGGATGGCATGCAAAAATGTGTATGCATGGCCTAAACCACATTCAATGTGGGTGGTCAGTCCATATTTAAACCACATCCAACCTTTAACCCAATGCATGTTGGGATTTTAATCCCAGCCAAGTAAATGTAAAGCGGTGGACAGTTAGGGAGACTCAAACCCCCAACCACCCTTCTACTAAAATTATTCCCCACTGTCATGACATAAGGGGTCACTTATCCTATATATAGGCTCATTTGTAGTTGTAAAGCAGAAATCTGCGATTGTGTTATAGGCCTAACAAATTCGTTTTGTAAAAGGCCATTTTAGAGGCACTTAGGAGCATTTTTGGATCTTGGTGTAAACTAGAAATTCTTCTAAAAATATGAGATGATCCTCAAGGACTTATATTTTTCCAATTTGGAGATGTTTTGATGATTTTTTATGCTATGGAATTCACTGAAGTGTCTAGATTTCCAATTGGGAGCCATGAGGAGGACATCACCTTGGAGGAAAGCTATGGGAGATCTAATCTTCTGCACCAGACATTGTAAGTCAGGTTATTGTGACTCGGTGGTCATGGAGGATATTATTGTTCTTCTGAAGACCTATTTAGATTTAGGAGAATTAACTGGCCTTATTTTTCTTCTGAAGACCTATTTGGATTCAGACGAATAAAATGACATCAGGTTATTATTCTACGAGAGATCTAATATTATACACCAGACATTGTAAGTTGGGATATTATGTCTAGATGGTCATGGAGGAGGTTATTTTTCTTTAGAAGACCAATTCAGATTCTTACAAAGAAACTAGCATCATTTTCATTCTTATGCATTTATAGCTTCATTTGTAAGTTTTTATTTTATTTACAAATCATAATTTTTTAATGAATTAGTTCAACTTATGAACTTGGAGACGTAGGTGTTTGTTTTAGCTAAACTTTGTTATGAACTACTTGCGGTGTGTGCTTCCATTTTTGCATTTCAATTTTTATTAAGTTGATAATATTGTGGAGTACATTTGGAAAATTAAAAAAATTCCTATAGGGGTCTGAGGTCTGTTAAAAAATTTGGTCATATTTTCGGATCAAGGGTGATCATATTCGCAACCAAGATCTTATCAAATACTACATTTTAAGGTTCACTGATACGCATGTAATTGCATTGAGGATGGGTGCGTTTGGAAGCCAAATGTTCTTTTGAAGCATTTTTCACAATGAATACATTTTCGTATGTCTTAGTTTTTTCATGACTGGAGGATGGTTTAAATGAAGATACAAGTTTAGGATTATTTGATCTAAGTTTAACCATACCATATTTAAGATCGTGATGCTCAAGCTTACAAGCCATAGTGAAGGCTTCGTTAAACATCTATAAGGACTAGATTTTTAATGTGGATGATATGTTCTTGGCACAGGGGTGAGAAAATAACTTGATTAACTTAGTTTATGGGAGGGAAAAGGATAACTGATTAATAATGCCCCTCTAACAAGTGAAGAAATATGTGATTGTTTCATCCTCAAATTTCTTGATGGCGTATAAATCAGTTACAGTGATTTTATGCGCAATATTAATCGAAAAATGTTCTAAGAAGATTTACATTATTTGAGTGACTGAGAAGAGTGAGTATTGAGGAATAATGTTGTACCAATATAAGGAAGGTTCAGCTAAGGACATGGGAAATGTTCTCAACATAAGGTCCTAGTCATGTGCTATGAGGTAACAAGCATATCGGAAGGCCTAGATATGTTGTTAAGGGTCTTCTTTACTATATAATTTGAGGAAATTAGGGATTTACCAATGTGGAGGACATGATTTGTATGGTACGGATGGGTGGATGGGTTCATTACATATTTTTTTCGTAAGATAGTGTGTTTTTAGGACCCATAGAGGCATCTTCAAGGATAGAAATCTTATTCATTAATATCTGCAAAGGGTCATTTTATAATGGTTGTTGTTGGCGAGTGAATGACGAAGGACCGAGTTGATTCTATATAGATGGATTTGATTTTTGGTATGGCTAGTAAGGAAAATGAATATCATGTTAGAGAGGGGTACTTATAGGAACATTGTATGTGGGTTGTGAAGTTATGGGTTGTGAAGATTGAATATATTGATATTAAATGGGCATGAATGTGTTTAAGAGCGGTTGCAAATGTTGGGGTATATGTTAGAAGGGGATTGAAGTGTGGATGAATGGCTGGGATAATTGAGGCACGTGTTGGAAAGGAATGGAAGTGTGGATGAGAGGCTGAGATTGTTGAGGTATTTTCTAAGAGAAGATAGGGTTGGTTGACAATTTTTGTGAAGAGGTGTAAATGGTTGAGATGGAACTCGTGGTAATGGGTGGTGTTGATGTTGGGATAGACATGAATATATTTTGAATAGATGATGTGGGTTATTGAGATGAGATAGGTTGAGATATGCTTGATGGGATGGCTATTAAAATTATAGGATTTTTTTTTATCTTGGAGGATATTAAAGGACTCGATGTAGCCAAGGATGCATTTGAGATGAGGGAGAGCCAAATGAGGTATGTGGTTAGGATGATGATTTTTGGTTACTTTCTTCCTGTGATGACACAATGTTAAGATCAAAAGTGATGATGGGGGTGGGAGACATGGGATTAGATATTTTTTATTTGTTATTGTTAGTGGGATTAGATGGTAGGACTTATTGGATGAACGAATCATGGTTAGGATTGACGAGACGAGAAATTTTATATGTAGTTTTGGTGATAGGGGGTTTTTGTTCAGGTGTATATTGTCAAAGGACTCCCCAGGAAGTTAGGTAAGCCTTGAGGGAGATGGGATTTGAATCTAAAATCTTTGTAAAGATTGGATCCCCATTTTTGAAGAAACAAGGACCTAATGGATCAGGAATTCCTTACGTGGTAGATTAACCGCTAGGAGATTGTGGAGGTTCTTGATCATGTGTTGGAGGTGATAAATATTCTTTTTTTTGGTCAATTATACGCTTGATGTAGGTTTGGATATTTTCTAAAGATTGTTGAAAATGTTCCACCATATTTTTAGATTTTTGTTGACGAGACTATTTTCTAGTTAGGACCACAAAAACAAACAATCACTAGAATTAAAAATAAATTTAGAGAGTTGATTACAACCAAGAAAGCAAGTCACACAAGAGAATTTTTTATTATCTTGATTAAATTAAAACAAATGAAATGTGAAAAAATGGTTTATGAATTCTTAGGGAATCGCAACATGTGGTTGGTTTTAGGTAATGTTCAAGTATTGAGTCCTCGATGTACCCAAAGGTACATAAGGCCCGAATATGTGTATGTGTCAATATGAGGCATGGTATTGGGGCCTACCCCCTTACTTCATGGTCCCGTAACGATAAGGGTGTTGGGTGCTTAGCCAATATATTGCCCCTAGATTATTTATACTTGGCTAGAACATCGATTTAGCTTATCCTCTTGGTGATGAAATTCAAGTAGGTATGCCTGGGTAAGATTGTTTTGATGTAGATTATATTGAATGTGGTATGGTTGTGTGTGAGGGAAATTAATTTAATGCAATTCGTTAACTTCCTAATTAGACTATATGATCAAGCAGATATGAAGGGTTCATTTTAATTCCTGAAATGAAATATTAATTCGATGAGGAAAATAGACAAGTACAATGGAAAGAAAGGAAAATAATAAAGGGAACGTACCTGTGATTACTTTTGATTTTTGATTTTTCTGAACATTTAATTTTTTATTCTTGATTTGCATGAACATGCACTCCAGAGGGGGAAAAACATGTAACTATTAGATGGAAACAAGGAAACAAAAAAGTAATCACAATCCTAAAATCATACTGGCTGAGTAATAAAACACAAACCACATAGACTATCTAAGACTTGTAGGAATCGCAGGCGATTCGCCAAAATTACTAATGATTCTATAGAATTTTTAACAATTACAAAGTAGACAACCTAAGAATAATTATCTTTTAACTTTAATTGTAAAAAAATTGTAACATGGTACCACCGAGTGTGTCAGGAATGTATTAGGTAGATTTGAGGTATATGCTATCAAGTGCAGAAAATACCTAAAACTCAAAACATGACAAGGTTTAGCAATACTTATACTGACAATTGTAATGTCAAGATGATCTAGTGTAAAAATTGGATAAGTGCTCCTTTTTCTAAGTGTAGATACTTGCAATCAAAGACAACTAAACAAGATATATTAGATAAAATGGGATAATGAGTTGCTCAGAAAAGGCCAATTCCAAGAATCCAAAGGGACTTCCTATGAGGATGTTAGCTCACTTTAATACAATTAAGTGAGTCGATAATAATGATAAAATAGATAACAAGAATGAAAAATATAGAAGCTAAAACTCAAGGTGAAAAGGTATATCTTGTTCTGATTTGTAGGTAGCCTAGGCTAAAGTGGCGGTGATCTAGAAATCTTCAAAGTAATTGTACTAGTAATCTGTAGTTGCTTGTTGGATTTCATGGAGGAACACGAGATGATTCTCAATTTCCTTGATATCAATAGAAAATCAAATAATGCATTGAGTGATCTTGTAGAGGATGTCAAATTATTCCCACACGAAGGGTTGCTGGATGATTTTGAAATTGCAGATGCTTGAGATTGAATGTGATTGACTTGGAACAGTAATCTACAACAAAGACATACTTACAACAGACAAGTCAAATCCAAAGATATAGATGAAAATTGACAAAATGCTATGATTTGATTAAAAGAAGATAATGGACACAAATTTCAATCGATTCAAAGGAATCGCTAGTGATTTAGGATAATTGTGGGCGACTCAAAGGAATCACAGTGATTAACGAGAATCGTTAGCGATCCTTGTAAAAGAATGATTTTCTTGGAAAAATTGAAAAATGATGTAAATATAGATCTAAATTGATTATTTTGTGAATGTTATGAGATACGGACAATGATAAATTAAGATAATATTACATTGTAGTGTGAAAAATAGTTGTGGAATGTCTGCAAATAATGATGATGTTGATTGTTGGTTTCCTAGAGAGATTATTGAAGGCTTTGATGCACAAATTGATGTGTTGCAGCTCCATGAGGAGATTTAATTTTGTTGTTGGGCTTGGAGATTACTAGAGTGTCGAAGCTTTGCTATTTGGTGTGAGGAAAAATATGTAGAGACGTCTAAAAATTTTTAGAATATTCTTGAAACAGGATTTTGAACTCCTATTTATAATCACGGGTGATTTGTTGGAATCACTGATGATCCAGGAAATTTAGGAGAGAACATTTAAAATTGGTTTCAACCACTTCTAAAACAGGATTTTCGAGTATGGGTACAAGGGAAAATGGTTAGGGATGAGGTTAAACAATTTTGTAAAGTTATATGGTTAGGATAAAATAGATTAGGAATGGTTAGATATGGTTGTGTATGTTTTGGTAAGTAAATATGATTTACGAGGGGTAAAATTTTATTTTATGGGGTGAGAAGGATGATTTAGATAATGTTTATAGTGATAAGATTTGATAGAATAATGTGTGTATGCGGGGAGTATGCGGGTGATGAAAACCTGATGTCTGCACTTATATAATTATATTGGTATGAAAATGAACACCAATGAAACCAAAGTCATGATATTTTCTGTACAGATAAAAAATAAACAAATTAACTTCCTTTTTGGTGGAAGTCGAAAAGAGGTAGTTTAAGAATACACATATCTCGAGATTTATTTCAACAAAAAAATTAGTTGGGAGACCTATAGGGAAAAATAATCAAAGGAGGGAGGAAATATTTATATTCACTATAAAATAGTTGTAAGAGTGTAGAGTTAGGTGATTGGAAAACCAAGAAAACCTTGTTTGGTTTACTTGTCACTCTAGTAGTCATTTACAATTTTGAGATTCAGAGTAGCAACATGCTAGATCTAAAATGGAGACAAATGGAGAGAACAATAAATCTAAAATTCAAAAATTTATTCCCTTATGAGATTATTTTAGCTGAAATAAGGACCTTCTTGATGAAGGAAGAGGAAATGATTTGGATATTAAGTTATATAAAAAGGAACAAAGTTTTGAAAATCAACGATGGCCCAAAATGACAATGGAAGAAGAAATAAAAACAAGTAAGAATATAAGGATGAATTAAAAAATAAGTGGACAATAAAATGGTACCTTAGTGTGTAAAAGTGTCTAGATAATAAGGAGGAAATCAACAATTATGTAAGAGAGATTCAGGAAAACCATGTCGACAAAGTAGTTAAGGCATAATAAAATACATTATATCAAAGAATTTAATCCCACATGGAAACATGATGAAATTGCAACGTGGGATTGGAAATAAATTGGAAGGTGAAGATGTTGATGGTCCAATGATGACTAGCTCACATCATCTTCAGTGTGAGACTATTAACTGGAAAAATCCTAAAGAGGAGTGGGAAATGAGAATGTGCTTATTTATAATAAAATGGAGGTGGATATAGAATGGAATTACATAATGTAGTGTGCATCTTATAATGACATCCATATCAAGTATGAAAACACCCTGAAAGATGATAAAAAAACCTACTTGTTTGAGGAGGAAAGGCTTGAAAAGACAACCAATTTTTATCAAGATACACAATATAATATCCAACATAAAAAATATTAGAAAGTTTACAAGATTGATTGGGAAATCCATTTGTCCAATTTTTATCCTAGAGCAGAGATATTTTGCTTCATCTCTTGGTCCCATAAACTATTTGGTCTCATGGACATTATTAAAATCTTTCTTTCATTCATTCATTTAGATATCTCATTTTTCTATATACTTGGATAAGATAGTTGAGATTGCCAATTTGTTTTTCAAGAAATGTATAAATGAATATTGAGATGTGAAAACTAAATGGAGAAAATGAAAAATTAGTTTACTTTCACCATAAAGTTTATTTGATGAAGAAATTATAGTTAATTCTAAGATGCAAGAAGGTGAATCTGCATTAAAGTCATTTGAATGATTTCTGGTCTATTGAAATCAATTAAAATCTCATGTAACTATTCCGTTTGATGATGAAGTGAAAGAAATTTTAATTTGGTTAGAGCTCTTTTCCATGATCAGTTTTATAGCTTGGTAATGGTTGTTAGTGAAGTACAACCTCTACTACTAATATTTTAACCTAGTTTGAGTGATGTGGTCAGTATAATCTTTAATGACAGACATACTACAAGAAAAGTACAGTAGATTTATCATTCTGGTAATGTTTTGAATGCTCATAAAGTAGGGGAAGGAAGAAGGAGGGATCCAAGAACAAGAGTAATGGGAAATCAAATTCTATAGAATGGTAGATCTAGTATCTAGAGGTAAAGGAATAACCTGCTAGGAATTGTGGCATAATCAAAGGACATGCAAAGAAGGATTATTAGTCTTGGAAACATCCACCTATCCCAAACCCTTCCTCCCTTATTCTAACTATCATAATTTTAAACAGGCTAACATTGTTGCATCTAAGGTAATGCAGGAGATATCCCTTATTCTCTCCTTGGAGTGAAAAAATTGAATCAATGGGTCATTTATAATACCAAGATCTTCTTTCCATGCTACCCTTAATTATTTAGGGTTACCTTTCAAAAATCTAGGATATCCAAGGAAAATTTTGAGAAAACACTGTTATACTCCTTAGGATATGATGAACCATGCATCTATACATCTGGTACCAAGGATAAGTCTTATCTAAAATTGAAGAATTGAAATACATGGAGTACAAAATTTAAAAGTATGTGTTAGGCAAAATATTAGTGCCAAACCTCAAGAGAGAATATAATTTCTGCAAGACAACTAGGTAAATTTGGTTGCATGCTCTATATTCACAGAAAAATATTGGAAGGTTACCATGGGATCTCTTATCGTAGCAAGAGGCAAGAAGGTAGGAACATTGTATATTTCTACCTGTATTATTGATTCCTTTTTTATGTTATCTACTTTAGATTCATATACAAGCATGTGGCGTAATCAGTTGGGCCATATGAGTCAAAAGGAATTGCAGATCTTAAAGGCTAAGGGTAAGTTATCATATTTGAAAGATGTAGATCTTGATTTCTATGAGCATTGTATATTTGGAAAGAAAAAGATAGTGACATTTCTCAAAGTTGGGTCAACAAAGAACGAGCAAAAATTAGAGCTTGTGCACTTAAATGTGTGGGGACCATCCCAGGTAGCTTCTCATGGAGGATCCCAATATTATGTTATTTTCATTGATGATGTTGCAAGAAAGGTATGGGTTTATTGTATTAAGCGTAAATATGATGTTTTTGAGAGTTTCAAAATTTGGAAAGCCCTTGTGGAAATTGAAACAAATTTAAAGTTAAAGTTCCTTAGATCTAACAATGGTGGCAAGTACTACAGCAAGGCTTTAAATGATTAATGTTTAGTGAATGGAATATGTAGAGAAATAATTGTTCCTAGAACTCCACATGAGAATGGAGTTGTTGAAAGAAAGAACATGATAATCATGGAACATGCTAGGAGCATGAGACTACATGTTGGTTTGCTTATAAAGTTTTGGGAAGAAGTAATAGATATAACAGTATAATTAATTAACCATGTGCCTTCAAGTGCACTAGATGGTGGAATACCATAATAAGTATGGACTAGAAAAGAGGTAAAACTTTCTTTTCTTAGAGTATTTGGTTCAGAATATTTTTTGCATGTTGATAAGGAAAATATGAAGAAATTGGATGCTAAATCCAAGAGATGCAATTTCATTGGTTATGGTTCCAGTGATTTTGGATTCCGGTTTTGGGATTTAGAAGATACTAAGATTGTTAGGAGTTGTAAAATTTATTGGAATGAAAAGAGAATGTACAAAGATTAGGTTTTGGTACCCAAGAATGAACTGGGTGAAGATTTTGTTGAGAAAGATGCATTCTTGGATTTAAAATCAAAATCCATAGACACCAATGTCAGTCATGGTGACTGATGTCAGTTAGAGTAGGACCAACGTCGGTTTGGTGAACCGACATCGGCTACATAGGACCGGTGTCCATCAGAGTAGGACCAGCATCGATTTAGTGAATTGACGTCGGCTACATATGACTGACATTAGTTGGGTGAACCAACGTTAGCTACAGAGGAACCAATGTTGGTTATAGGTGACCGATGTCAGTCATTGTTAGAGATTGACATAAATGTGCAACAAGCATAGAATGAGCCCCAAACACCTTAAATCTCAATGAGAAGTTCACAAAGGGTAAGTAGACCTCCAGAAATATTTACTCCTTCATTATCTTATTTACTATTGATTGATAATGGTAAACCAAAGTGTTTTTAAGAAGTAATGCAACAAGATACCCACATGCAGTGGGAAAATGACATGGATGAGGAGATGGACTCCTTGGAAAAGAATCAAACATGGGATTTAGTCAAGTTGCAAGTATGTAAGAGGATATTGCAGAACAAGTGCATTTATAGGATCAAGGAGGAAGAGGGTGGAAATAAAAGATACAAAGCAAGGATTTTGGTAAAAGGGTTTGCACAAAAAGTAGGTATTGACTTTGGTTAAAATGAATTCCATCTGTATTGTTCTTAGTTTAGTTGTAGCATAAGATTTTCATTTAGAATAGCTTGATGTTAAGATGACTTTCTTTTATATTGATTTGGAGGAAGATATCTATATGAATTATTCATTTGGTTATGAAGTCAAAGGTAAGGAGAAACTTGTATGCAGGTTGAAAAATAGCTTATATGGGCTCAAACAAGCTCCAAAGAAATGGTATATGAGGTTTGACAGTTTCATGCATGATTATGGTTATATGAGATGTAAAGTTGACCATTGTGTTTATTTCAAGAAGCTTGAAAATGGGAGCTATATTATTTTTTATTGTATTTGGAGGATATGTGTATTGCAGGATCTAATATATAGGACATTGGTGAGCTTAAGGAAAAATTAGCTCACACATTTGTAATGAAGAATTTGGGAGCTACAAAGAAAATACTTGGCATGTAAATTCACAGAGACAGGAAGAACAAGAAGTTGTATTTGTCTGAGGAGGATTATATCAATAAGGTGTTAAAAATATTTAAAATACAGGATACAAAACCTGTAAGTACACTTATGGATGGAAACTTCAAATTGAACAAAGATAATTATTATACATCACATGAGGAGGTCGAGTACATGACACGAGTTCCATATGCTTCAGTAGTTGGAAGTCTTATGTATGTTATCATTTTTACCATACCATACATTACACAGGTAGTGGGAGTTGTGAGTAGATATATGGCCAATCCATGTAAAGAGTATTGGAAATAAATCCAATGTATTCTCAGGTATTTGAGAGGGACATCTAGTATGTAATTATGTTATGGAGGGTTAGATACTAATTCATGCAGATATGTTAATTCAGATATGGCTGGATATTTGGATGAGAAGTATCACTAGATATGTATTCATAGTAGGTGGGATGGCAGTTAGCTGGATTTTGAGATTTCATAATTTTGTGGCCTTGTCTACTAAAGAGGTCAAATATGTTACATCTACAGAAGCTAGAAAAGAGATGATATGGATGAGAAGGTTCATGGGAGAGTTGGGAAAGGAGCAAGAGGATTATGGATTATACAGTGACAATCAAGAGTGTGAATTCATCTAGCAAAGAACTCAACATTTCATTCAAGAACAAAACACATTTAGTTGAGATATCACTTCATACGGTAGGTGTTGGAGGATTGGAAGCTGAAACTGGAGAAAATGCATGCAAATTAAAAACCCTACGGATATGCTAACGAAACTATTGGAAAAGGAGAAGTTGGAGATCCACTCCAATTACATTGGTCTTTGAGTTTGAGAATTGAAGAGGGAGAAACGAGCCAAGGAAAAGGATTCAAGGGTGGAGTTGTACGTGCACTGCAGCAATTTATCTCTAATTGGGAGATTTTTGAGTTGTGGAGCTTAATTTCTTCACATTGGCATGCTTTACAAACTTTCTAGAAAACAAAGTAATTGGTATCAGCCAGCTGACTGACATCGGTCACCTGTGGACCGGTATCGGTCAAGGAAAGGAGGAGTCGACATCGGTTAGGGTAACTGGTGTCGGTTTCCTGTGCGTGAATTTTTATATTTAACTCACGGGAATTAAATTTAATATTTGTTGTAAAGTTGATATAATGGTTGTAAATGCATAGCTAAGGTGCCTTAATTTTTTATATGTATAAAGGTATGATAATTAGGGTTAGAAGGTGGTGAATTGCATTTGCTGAATGTAAGTTTCTTGGAAAGCAAGAAAAAGTAGGTAGCGAGGAGAAATCATTGTACATCCTGTGAGGTGTGGAAGATCATAGATCTTCATTGTATTTCCTCTGTAAAGCACTGAATAATAAGATTGGTTATTTCTTGGTGTATGTATCCCACAATGGGTGAACCATGTTATATCTGGTGTTATCTTTCTCTTGTTTTTTAATCTTCTAGTTAAATTCTATTTTTATTGTTGGTATGCTTCAATTGAATATAGATTTGTACAACATTGTTTTATGGTTTAACCCCAACAAGGTTTTGGGAGCCTCAGAGCATTTCAAAAGTCTTAGTTATAGTCAATAGAAAGGTGGTAGAGTTTTCTCTATGATGGCGTGATTTACCAAGCATTCTGGGAGTCTAGATGGTCTGGGGAAATATTTCTTCCTAGGTGATTTTTGAGAAAAAGAAGTGTGCATGATTCATTGAAGATTCAATTTCAACAAAAGGTTTAAGGAACCCCATGTGGTTTTGGGAGCTCATATTTTAGGCATTGGAAATATTTTGAAGCATGCTACATATTGGATTAAGGTGGAATTATAGGGGTATAGAAATCGGAAACCTTTCTAACACTGGTGCAAAGTGGCCTTTTTGCACTTAAATTTTTCACATAAGGTTTAGGGAACCTCCGGTGAAAATGGAAGCCTAATAAAAGCTCAAGTGAAATTAAATTCAATTCTCTTTGTGACCTATAAGTTGGTTTTGCTCATGTTTGTTGAAAACTCTTCTTACAACTCTACTCACTAGTACACCGCCCTAGGTAAAAATGAAGGTACAATTTTTTTTTTGAAGAAATCATTTTCATACTTCCTAAATAGTATCATTGGATTCATTTTCATGTTTCAATGTGAAATGATATATTATACAAAAAAAATTGACCAAGTACAGACTGTGGGGTAAAGAGATTACCCCAAGGTGTAAAACAAGTGGTGCATATCATGTTATAATCTCCACTTTGGTGCATTTACACATTTCTCATGTCCCTTTGCACCCTTGGTGAAAATATAAGGTGCAATTTCAGCCCATAATTGCACTCTCATCTAATTTATTAGGAGATTCATAAGCCAAAATAATAAAGGAAACCCTAAAATTTCATGGAGGAGATGTGAAATTAAAGTGCAACTTGAAGGTGGACCCCACATCTTCGCTCCAAGTGGAGATTTGAATCCCCCTAGCACCAAGTGCACTTATGCGTTGAAATTGTGCCCTATAAGTGCATTCTCATCTGATTGGAGGCAAGATTTGAGTGGATAAATAAAGGCATAAAGTAAAAACATGAAAAAAAAAAGGGTGAGGTGTAAGTGCATGTGAAAACCCCATCTCCATCTCCACCAATGTGCACTTACTCACTTCATTTGCACCCAAAGTGCACTAATGAGGTGTAATTGCACCCCAAAAGTGTGTCTAGGTACAAACCATCTCCATTTCTCCACCCCTATGTTTCTTCATGAAATCCATACAAGCCATCTCACCTTGTTTTCCCTCTCATAACAACATAAAGTGAGTTAAAAATACTAAAGGCAGACATTAAATCTTATATTGGAGTTAGTTACTCATCTTCCACATTAAAAAATTTCCCGTTTGTGCCTTAGAACTCAAAGATCAAGTTTTCCTCATAAATTTTAATTCCAATATTTGTTTTCCACCAAAATTTTCCCAAAATATCCTCATGATGGTTCCTTGAATATGATATAATAAAAAAAGAAGATGATGAAATACTCAAAATATATTGAAGACTATTTTTTCCAGCCACCATTGTATCTTTGCACTCAAAGCATTCGAAGTTTGAAGTGGAAATTGCACCTGACTCACACAGAGGAACCTCAAGTAAATTTGAGCATTCATTAAACTCTCCAAGCCCATCATTTTTAGCTATCAAATGTGATATAAGGTGAAAGGAATCACATGATATGATAAAAACCACCATTCACATCCAAAACCCTTGAAAACCCCATGCCCATGAAAAATTGATTTGGCTCATTCTCCCAAACCCTGTGAGGGAATATTGCAAAATTTTGAGCATCCATTCCTATTTACAAGAGCTCTGTAATGATCCCAAGATCACCTCATTCAGATAAAAATTTCCCCCTATGTGACCAAATGAAAAATTTCCCTCTTTCCCATTAACACCAATTTTCATGCTTTTCCCACAACTAGAACTTGTTTTTAAAATTTATGTTGATTCCGATGAGATAATCTCATAAAATTTAGAGATTTTTTTTATCTTGTGAATTAATTTCCAATGAATGTATTTATGTCCAATTTGGATTTTATTTTCTTTTTTTTCTTGAAATACCAAATCAGCTACCGTAATGCTGAAATACACTCAAATTGTGGATTTTTGGAAACGATTATGGAATCCATTTTTGCTTACATGCTAGCAATCCCACTACTTTCTAAGGCTAGTGGGATCATAAAAACACAAAATGAAGCTCCAAAACTCTAGATACAAGCACGTTTTAGTTCTAGTGGAGCACATGGATTTAAATGATCTAAAGCAGAGGATGGAAGAAGGAAAAATCATTTGTGAACTTTATTCATCATGCATAGGAAGATTGTTGATCACGAAACATCCAATTGAATCAATTGAAGGATTTGATGATGGGAACCATGGTTGTGGTGCATTCTCTATCTCCTCACCATTCTCTATTCAAGAATCATGACATCAAGTTATCACATGCTTCAAGAAATAATTTTTCATTCATTCAATGTTCAATTCTATCTCACCGAGATGAAGTGTCTCCATTCAAAGGATTGCAATGTTACCATTGATGATTCTCAATATATATTTGATATGGTTGGATCTAAAGGATATCATGGTTATAGATTCTGAGTCATGTGTGATATCAGTGTATTTTTCATGATCATCCTAGGATGAGTATGTGTTCATGTGAGGAGATAAGAGATCGAGTTCATGACAAAGAGTTCATTTGTAGATCCTACCATTGTTTGTAGAAATGAAGAGTTGAAACAAAGTTTCCAATCATGCCTAACAATGATCAGTCAAGATAAGGTGTGAAGCATCATTTCTCAGTTTTATATAAGTCATGCATTGATCAGATAAGAAGTTGAAGAATATTATATCTAGTTGCAGCATTCATCATCACATAGAAGGAAGAGTGGGACTTCATTTTGCAACATCTATCTTCTCTCTCTCCTTATTTCTTTTTCTCTTTTTATAATTCCATTTCTCTACTGAGGATTAATTTTTTAAAAAAGTGAATTAAGTCACGTAAAGTTTCTATTTCTTTGTTGGGAATTGCACTTTAAGTTTAAAAGTCACATGGAAATGTGAAGAGCCACCAGATTTGGCTATAAATTATAATACTCTCCATTCCAAAGGAGAAGTTTTTCCCTCTCTATAAATTTTTATTCTTCCATTCCCTTGCATTGCAGTTTTACTCTATTTTCTCAACTTCATACTCATCTGAATGCAGTACAATTTTTTGTGGGAATGAAAAGATTTATATATTCTCTCATGGAATGAAATTATCATTTGAAATTTGTATTAATTGTGGGTGTTTCATGAAACTTACATAGTTTTTTTTATATGTGCATGTGTCTTCTAATTAAATTGGACATACTCTGAGTTATCGGTTGATGGAATCTGCATCACTACTATTAACATAACTCCCTCTCCCTCTTTTCCTACTCTTTCTCTCACATTTTTCTCCTCCACCTTATACATTGTGGGTGTTTCATGAAACTTACATAGTTTTTTTTATATGTGCATGTGTCTTCTAATTAAATTGGACATACTCTGAGTTATCGGTTGATGGAATCTGCATCACTACTATTAACATAACTCCCTCTCCCTCTTTTCCTACTCTTTCTCTCACATTTTTCTCCTCCACCTTATACATTTCTCCATCTCTCTCATGTAATTACAGTTATAACAAGGGTGTTTCTAAACTTTCACTAGTATTTTACCACCCCCAAGAGTTACAATTAGTGTAAATATTTGGTATTTTAATAAATGGAAGATGCCCCATCTTGAAGCAGAGGGATTCAATCCCGTGAGTGTTGATGAAGCACATATTTTTTCCTTGATAAAATATTTCACCAATAATATCATCAACTGATTGGTAGAAATACATGTGGTTTGGTGTTGGTGTATAAGACTTGTTTCATCATCATTTGATGTCTTTTCCACCATAGATGGTTACTCATCTTACTTAGTTAGAATAGGTCAATAGGGTTAGTTAGGGTTGTGTACATGTTTCATGACCAAGAGTTACACAACACCCTTATATGTACATCTCTTATTTTTTATCTATGAGCATGTCAGACACATCAATGTCTTTCTGTACTTGATTCTTATTTTTTGATTCAATCTCTTGTTTACTACGTCAAGCATTCCCAACACCATGTGAAGTGTAACCTTGTTCGATGTGCATGAGGTTCTGTATTGATCCTCGTAGAATGTTCTAATATGGTATCAGAGTGATTGTTTCATAAACATGCACTCGATTAATATGATTGTTACTACTTCATTTTCTATTTTTTGTGCTTCTCATGAAAGTTTTCATTATTTTGTAATCTAATTAATAGTTTTAACCATCTCGATTTTGGATTTTATGTGGTTTTTATGGCTTTGCATGTACATGTTACATGTGTTTTCTAGTCAGATCTAGCTAGTTGCAGCCAAGTTTGGAGGAACCACTAAATATAGAGGTTGGTCCTTCATTTTTAGTTTTTTAATTAGAAGTGAATTTTTTTAGAATATCTTGTTTTTTTTGTTTTTTTCCTGCTAGTTTGCAAGTGATTTTTTTTAGAATCTTTGATTTAGTTGCATTTTTCCTTTGCATGGTCGTGTTGGTTAAGTGTTTTCATTGGCTTATTTTTATCCATTTTCCTTGGGCAAGCATGTTTTCTTAGCTCTGCAGTCGAGATGGTTAGTTGATCTCATGTTTTAACCTTTCCCCTTGCTTACTTGAGCTGCTCTGTTTGTTGTTTTTTTACATTTACATTGTGTTTGTGTTGCATTTTTCCCTACTTGTAGTTGATTTGTATATTGATTTGCATGTTGTTTTCCTTTTTTTGCATATTTGAAGATTTTGAGAATTGCATCTTGCATTCGGGATCTGTCTTGTGTTTTAGGTCAAGCTCTTGAAATGTTTTTTTTTTCTTGTGCATTTCTTGGGTTTCTTGTTTTGTACTGCATTGACGTTTTTTCTTACCATGTCACATTGGTGCATTGATCCAAGATCATTTTCATGTTTTTACTGTGTTCTTACATTTTTCATCCATGCCTAGACTCTTTACCCTTCTCTATGATGTTTTGAATCTTCTCTACCTCCCCTACCTTACTAGCTTGATCCCTATAGACATGTTGTGCTCTGTCCTATGTGGATATACCCTCTGAGTTGTTGCATGCATTGATCTTGCCATTCTTGCTCCACCTTAGCCCCGGTCCTTCTCGCTTACCCATTGGATGCCCTTCACACCAAGTTCAAAGTCTCCTCGCCCCGGTTCTTGTGCTCATCCTTGCATAAACCGCTCCTCGAGTCCATCACCTGACCTATGTGCCAAATTTTCCATGCACCTTGGTTGACTAATCTTCCTCACATTTTTTTCTCACCTTTGTTTTAATAAACCTTGTTTAATTCATTTTCCCAGTTGTTAATAAAAACTTAGTTGTATTTAAAAGTGGTGTATTTTTTATTAAAGGTAAGTTTTTTATTAATTTGGAGTGGTGTTTTTTAATTTAAGGCTTATGTTTATATTAAAGGTGGGTCTTATATTAAATTACGGGGTTGGTTTTAATTAAGGTAAGGTTATTATAAGGTTCTTTTAATAGATAGTTAGGTCTTAAGCGATCTTAGGATCTAATAAAATTTCAAAAGGTATATTAATTTAATTAATCTTAAATCAAGAGCTCTAATATATGTAATTAGGCACCTAATTTTTTATTAAGCTCTTTAAATTTTTAGATTAATTAGACTTATTTATCGTCTAATTAATCGTTATTGTCATTTTTAATGTTATCACACCTTTTTTGTCTCCTTTTTATCATTAAATTAGGCTAATTAGAAAACTAAAAGTACAATTTTATAGCATTATTGGGCATTTTTTACTACTAACCATTTGTTGAGTGTGTAACATCCATCTTAGCATTTTTCCACCTTCTGGGAGCCCTTATTTCATCCTATAATCCTCTTGGACTCTTTTTTAAGCACTTTCTTCACTTTATAATCACTCTTATTCGTTTGTGGGTTAGTGAGGCATTTGCCACAACCTTGTGGCAAGACATCCTCCTTTCCTTCTTGTTTTCTTTTTTTCTTATTCACTTGTTTTGTTGTGCATGACTAAGAATTTTGTGGTCTATAATTACAAGTTGAATGACCAAATATATCATGTCACATAAAAACTTAGGTGTAATCAACGCACTACTTATAAAGTGTCGCATTCAGAGGGTGTTCATTTTATGTGGATTATTTACTTTTCGTTATTTTCTTTCTCACTTTTATTTGTTATGGATCTTAATTTTTTCCTTTTCTTACCCCAATTAACTATCACAAATGGAAATATGTCATATCTCTCGCTTCGAGAAAAAAAAACTATATCAAATAACTATGGGATTGCAAACTGAACCTAAAGAAGACACAGAGAAAGAAAAGTGGTTTGACAACTGCGATGAATCCTTTGGACTTTTGTGTCTTTATGTATCACTAGAACTGTACTTTCATATTAACACAACCAAATCTCCCAAGGAATTTTAGGATACCTTAGAAAAAAAAATTAGTAAACAGGATGAAATGAAAGGGCATGAACTGGAAAATGAGTTAATTAGTCTCATCCCTAGCAATTTTGACACTCTCCAAGATTTTTTCACTAAACTCAAATGTCTCAAATTTTAACAAAAAATTTGTGAAATTGAAAAGAATGAATCATATCTCATTCATTCCATTCTTACAAATCTTGGTCCCGAGTATTCTTTATTTATCTCAATCTTCCATGCGACAAAAAGAGCACTTGGTGCAACTTGGACTTTGCCCTCCTTTGATGATTTTTTTGTAATTTGACTAGAGAATAGGATAAGATAATTTAGATGGATACTCTTAGATCCAAAAAATCCCATGCTCTCATTGTTGGTCATGAAAAACCTAGAGTTTCAAAAGAGAAGAAGCTGAACAACAAGGATCATGAGAATAAAAAGGACCAATCCACTATCAAATTAAACTTTTCCACTTCCAATTCTAGTTCTAAATATTCTAAAGAATGGATTAAATATGGGTACTGTAGTGATAAACATGAAGAATAAAAAAATTGAAGAAGAATATTGACCTCATCATGAGTCTTATTGAGAAGAACAACATAGGAGTTCCTGATTATCTCAATCCATCTTCATCATCAACTCAAATTTTTTTTAAGGAAAAATACAATGGAAAGGGGAAAGCAAAGAAAAAAGAAAAATAATCAACTAAGGATAAAATAAAGGCAAGAGCTTTAGTTACATTTGTGTCACCTACTCCTACATGGGTGATTGATTTGGGTACATCTCATCATATGGCCTCAACATACGTTGAGTTTCCTTCATTAGAGCCATGTGACATGTCTTGTATTTGGCTTGGTGATGACACTTCTACGCCAATTTTTTTGAGCTTTTTTTTTGAAGTGAATGGTGGAACTTTCAACAATGTTTTTAATGTTCCCTCAATTTTAACTAATCTCCTTTCAGTGTATCAAATCACTCACCTTAGTCAAGGCATGTGGTTTTAGTTCACTCTGGATTCCATTTATGTCAAAAGCTTCACAATGATAGTATTATTGCGGTTTATACAGTTGATCATCACACTTGAATATACTCTTTTCCTCACTTTGTCCCTCATTCAGATTCTTAATTCGATTCACCTAGACTTGATGATCTTTCTAAGCTCACTTTAGATGATGATGAGTTCTCTTCTAGCTTGGTTGATTTCCATAGTGATGGGGACCCACCTCCACCATCCACTTATCATCTGCCATATCTTGAGGATTTATTTATTGATCCACCTACTTTTGGTCCTCTATATACTTTTTAGGGAGCAAGTACTGTGATTTGGGACGCATCAGACTTTAGAAACTCTTCTATACAATTACAAGACATTCCACCTTCCTTCTTCGTCACTGCTTCAGATTCACCATCCCTTCATGGAGTAGTTGGTACTTCTACCTCACATATGGAGTAGTTTGCTTTGGATAGGAACCACACCTTATCACTTTAGGGATCTTCTTATTCACTTAATGCAAGGTGGTCTTGGACACGTTCTTTGTCTTGGGAGGATGCATAGTGTTTCTTCATCTCTTCTCTTCTTGTAGAAAATTTTTATTTGAATATGAGTGCCTTATTAGGAATTTAGTTTTCAGGACTCATTTAACGAATATTTCTTAGGTTGTTTATGGAATCTTTTATCTCTTTTAAGTGGATGTTTTCCCATAGGATTTTTTCCACCATTACTTGAGATCCTTATTATACATGGCTACCTCATCAATCCCTCAGTTGTCGAGACCCATTTTTTCTCCTCTTCTCTCTTTTCTAGAGAGATGTTGTTTGTACATGGTTACCTTTTAATCAGGCCTTTAGTTTGTCGGGACCCCATTGACAAATCTTTCTTAGTTGTCTATGGGATTTCTCTTTCTATTATTACTTTCCATGACCTTTACCTCAGCTTCAATGAAGGGGGTGTTGGTGTATGTGAGTTGCCTCATCGACATTCAGCATCTTGTCCACTAGGTGACTTGCCTCGTCATCACTTAGTATCTTGTCTACCATCACATGGTTAGTCATCTCACTTAGCAAGATCATAGGTCATTAGGGTATAGTCAATGCTTCATGTGTCCATGTTTCATGTATGAGAGTTACACAACACTTATATATATATATATATATATATATATACTTCTTGTATCGATCTATGAGAATGCCTAACACATGGATTTCTTTCATGTACTTGATTTTCAATTTGTGATCGTAGTTTCTTGTCTGATTACTTAGAAGCATTCACGATCACCATTGAAAGTGCAACCTTATTCGATGTGCACAAGGTTTTGTATCGATCCTTGCATAGAACAATACTGATAAATATGATGTGTTTTTAGAAATACATAGTATATAGGAACTTATACATCACACATACACATATGTATGTATGTATGTATGTATCCTATATGCACTCATACATAAGCATACCATTTAGATCAATGATCAATATATATGGTTTGACACATTACACACACACACATTTGATTCTTTCGTAGTCATCACACATGTTTTACACACTACACACACACATAAATACAAATACACGCGTGTGTGCGTGTAAATGCGATGCAAAAAGTGTAAAGACAAAGATGATGTGTGCGTGTAGCCTGTCCAAGATGATGTGTGTGTGTAATGATACTGTGTGTCATGTGATGAACCCATACAAAATGTGTGTGTTTAGACCCTAAGTATTATGACTAAGATGTCTTCCATGGTTATATTTCCTAGCTTGTTCCTTTTGCATCATTATATGTATGTATGTATGTATGTAATATCTTTTATGTATGTATGTATGGTAATAGATTGTATTCACATTCCATAACATTACATACTGGATGTTGTTCAAATTGGTAATATTGCTAAAATATAAAACCTGGAATATGTAGATTATCATAGTCATTGTTTTACCACACTACACACATTACACTTCACATCACACACACACACACACACGTTAGATTATGTATATAAACACATAAATATACATACATATATAAATTTATATATGTATGCATGTATGTATGTATATATGAAATACATCACACATAGGGTTACATTGTATACACACATCACAGGTTTTACATTTATGTATGATTTTATGATGACACACACTTAGGTTTTTTACACTACACACACACACATCAAATATATGTATCCTACGTGCATATATGGGTCAAAATCTATATCATACCATATATAGGCATATGTACATACATAATCATACACACATATATGGTATAAATGTATATCGATGTGTGTGTAATATATATGTATGTTTGTAATGTTACTTTCATGGATAATTCACATCATACTTTTATACCTAGAGTGATGCACGATGCATACGTGGCATTTGAAATGTTTTTTAGTGAAACATTAGAGTGACATGTAGTCATTAGAGCTCAAGAGTATACCACATCCACAAAAAATGTCTAAGGTAATGAAAAGACTAATCATGTCGGACCTATAACTGCTTAATCATATATGATGTATAAACCAAGACCTTATATCTAGATGTAGGTGTAGTCACAAAATAAAATCTGATTTCTAATTTTTATTATTAGATTATTCACAATTAAGGTGTCTTTCCTTTCCCTAAGATCTCACGTTGTGACACCTATGCATCATAGCAATTTGATGATTCATTCTACACTAGTTGGATGTAATGTTTAACAAATTGTATTTAGCAATTAAATAGTGTTTGATGGGATGCAACATTTTGAATCTTATGATGGACCCATTATTTGGGATATTAAACCTATGTCAAAAAATAATAATTTATATAGCAAAATCAACTTCATAATGTAAAATGTGTAAATATTACTCCATAGTAATTTTCTAGGGTGTAAAATAAGTGAAAATTCTTTTCCCAAATGGCCTAGGGGAATACTTAGGGATCTATTTTATTGATACTTAATGAGATTCAATTATTTTACATTTAATCGATCTGTGTAATTGACTACCATGGGGGATGCGGGTGAATTAATTACAAAAGCGAGCAAGAGAATAACCTTTAGTGGACGGGGATGCTTTAGTCTAGATAGACTACCAGAAAACCATAAATTTATGGGTCTAATAAGTTGGAAATGATGGTGACAATTCATTGGTTTCTAATAGTGAATTAATTGGGAACACATCATCTTGAGGGTTTATGTTATTGTAAGTCAATATATGTATTAATATCCACTCGCCCCCTAGAAAAACTTCCTATTACACATAGATAATTTTCTGATATACCAATTAATTTTACATAAATTATACATAAATGGAAAGTTTGATGGTACCTTTTAAGTATTCAACTACATTTTATCTCATTTGTGAGGTCTTGCATGTTGAGCATATCCTAGTAGATGGTATATGGATCCATGTTTTAGGTAAATGACCGAATACATAAATGATATAAAGAATTATATGGATATCTATGAACTATAAATGATAAGTAGTCAAAACATACAAAAAAACACTTTTTCTTAGTATTAAAATAAAGTACATGCTATTATTGAAATCTTAATGTCTCCTATGACTTAATATGCTAAGGGAAGTTTCCAATAGGTTTAATTTCATTAAAGGATTTTAACTAGCCTTGTGTGGACGTTATAAACCCCACATATCATTATAGTGGACAAAACTTTGCACCTTAAATATGAATCATCTTGACATCTTTGATTCTATCTATATTATTGATTTGACAAGTCACTAAAATTCATCTAACTTCTGGGCTCATTTTCTCGCATGGTTTCTCTATATGTTACATATATTCCTAGACATGAAAAGAAAAAGGAAAACTTTTCCACTAGAGGCAGATTTTTACCAAAATCATTGGATTTAGTATAATACATAGTGATTATTCCATAAAGATATAGAAATTAAGATCATGGTCAGCATATTATAATTGAGTTACAACAATATGATCATGGTCGATGAAGTACCAATGTGTACACAATCAATGTATGTATGATAAATTTGATAATGATAGGTGGAAAAGAAGGGATCAACAGTAACTATTGCCGATGATGAAGATCACATCATCACAGCTATGCCGAGCTAGAAAAATGATTGTGTACTAGAAGGCTGGACTGTCATAACAAGTGATAAGGCACATGAAAATGCATAACCTTTGGGACATTTAGAAGACAAGTAAGTTTGCCTAAATCATGGGTCAGAGGCACCTATCCGTGAAATGACCATCTTTGGGCACACTATGAAAATGTGCATCATATATATGGAAACTTCATTTCATGCACGTGTCACACAAGTATGACTAGACCTCGCTATATATTCACTTGTATGGCACATGGAAGATCACCAAGTTTGGGCACTATTATGAACATGTAGACATGAAAGTAGCACCTAAAAAAATAACTAAATGTCAATGTTGTTGTCATGTAAATGTGCAACATGCACTCGATTTTCAAATTTCAAGCTTGACAACTAGACCCCTAGATGTCGAAACTGTTTGATTGTCAGACCCTTCCGAGGCACTCTCCCAGGTCATCTTATCACCTCAGTATCAAGTCCATTCTATGTATCCCCCAAGTGGTTTTGTATGTTTTTTAACCCTTCCCCAAGGTGATTTAGGAATAAGCAAAATCATTCAGGAACTTTTGGAGTAGTATCTCTCAGAGCAAGCTTTCTAGCACACATAGAAGGGGCTTCCATGAACCTTTCTAAGTCAAGTATATCATCATCAAAGCAGTACATGGAAGACCTAATTTTCATCATGGATGTTCATTTGAGGATCACAAGGATTACCAAGGAACTAATTAAGGGAAATATCTTGGAAAGATATAGAGCCATTTAGGAGCCAAAGTCAGTCGAAAAGCATGAGTTTTGGACTTGAAGGAGCATACACACCGACGAAATGACGACTTGGATTTTCAAAGCAAGGATTCCATAGATAGCTCCATAGTGATTTTAGAGATATAAAAAATTTTCCTATGGAAATATTTTCTAATGCTCTACATGGTGTAAAAATACGGGATCCTCTTGAAGCACTTCATACATTGTCTCTAGACAGCTCACTCTTCTCGGCGCACAACAAGCAATCCCGAGAAATAAGGATCCATTTCCGGAGATGTTTCAGTCAGAATTGGAGTCTTGGGAACGATCACCATTGGATTCATTAAAATGATGTTTTTGGGAGGTGTAATTATAATAAAATTAAGCACCCAAAAATTCATCTAGGAGCTCGAGATATCATCTTCGCAAGTTGGCTCCCAAGGTATGATCTTCGGTACTTACAGTCAATTTTCTACATGGGACAATGTGTCAATCCTGATGGTGAAGGCGAAATTTCATATCACATTTTGAACCTTTGCAAAGGTAAATGAGGTGAAACATAATTTTTCACCCTCACCCTCAATTTAGTCCTTCAGCGTCACCAATATGACCCGGTGCACTCACCTTTCCAACCCTCGTTGACCAATTTGACTTGCACACTCACCTAACTACTTGACATGCACGACAACTTGTCCTTCCCAGGAAACGAGGCACAATTTTCGCAGCACCGTTTTCCCCTTTTTCAAGGTGCAAACATGATGGTACATAAAATGCATCCCCACCCCCTTGCATGCCTTCTAGTTCTTCATGCGACCATCTCTTCCGGCTCTCAGGTGCTCTAAATTTCAACCACCTGCCTTCATTTCTCAACAACAAATTAACACCTGCCCACTTTTCAAGCTAGGGGAAAGGTTCATTTTCTATGTCCCCTATTGAACCTTTTTCAAATGGTAAATGAGGTGAAGAAAATATTCAGCCCACCCTTCTCCCCTTCCATTTGCAAAGCTTATAAATAGCGTGACTTAGTATCCATTTTTTCCATTCTCCACCCCCCACATTTTCCTCGTGCTGCCAAAATGTTGTTAGATGTTCTCCTAGACTTGAATCCACACACTATTTTTGCTTGCACTGAACAAGATTGTAAGGCTTACCCTCATACCTTGAAAGACACAAGAAATCACAAAGAAATCTAGATTCGAACAAAGAAAAACGAAGATATTCTTGTCGGTAAACCCTCGAAGTCCGTGAAGGAGAATTTGTTCATATCTCCCAAAATGTTCAAACGGATCGAGATGTCATGTATTTTGCAAAATATCTTAGTTTTTTCAAAGACACAATGAGGATTCAAGAGGAAGATTTTTCCATGCAACGGCTCTAGATTTTTTACAGTGAAGCAAACCCCCCGTTTCCCCGAAGACAAAATTTTTGATTTTTAAAATCTCTCATTTCCGGCAATCAGATCAAGCTTGAAAATTCTGGAGGTGCATTGTAGAGACAAAATCCCATATCAGGGAAATTTCAGTTCCATCACAAATCGACTAGGCCAGAAAACCCACTTTCCAAAAATAGTAATCCTTCCGACATGGGTACTTGTTATTTCTGGTAAGTCATCACCAAAAGGAATTGTGGTGAAGATAGTGTGCACCAAAGATAATAAGAAGATCAAAATGGTCGAGTAGTACCGAAAATAGTGAAAATGACCACTTAATAAAAATAGTAAGTTTTGTATTCGATCACTAGCTATAAATAGTAATTCATCACAAAGAGTGGTGTAGTCTTTTTTTCCCTCAATTACCTAGGCACGCTGACTCTTCATCTAGAGATATTTGGATGCTCACATGAAGCACGTGAAGCTACCAGGTCCCTCTTTGGTATTTTCTTGTCAGGATGTTAACATGCATGTTTACATAACCCATTAACAGATCAAACAAATAAGTACTAGGAATAAGATGAGTCATTTCACAGCTATAGAACATAATTAATTAAACCATAACTTAAATCAGATTGACCATACAAACACCAAGATCAGAAGCATCAATTACAAGAATCCATCCATAGTTATCCATTACATTAATTCATCAAGTAACAGAAGTTGAATACATAATTATAGTAATAGGGAAGCATAACTCTACAATACATATGGTGTCTAATACATCATCCTCAAAATTATGCAAATCAACTACATAAATAGGGAGTGGGGACTTTCCCTTCACCACACATGCATCCCAAAATAGACTGCATGCTCAAAATAATCATCTGCCAATAGCTACATGCTCTTACAATAAATTTAATAATTGATCAGTCTATAATTAAATTATATCTTAATCCTATTATTAGCACAAACTATGCATGATTGTTGATCTTCCACTTTGTCCCCAAAATATTTTTTCCTTAGCCGTGAAGTATTCTGCTTTGTTCCATTATGTGCTCCACACACCAATCTACTTCTCCTATTTTTATCCTATGTTTATGTAAAAATGGCTAAGTCTCGAACTCGTCTTTCTAGGATTTCCCCTCTTTACTAACACTTGTGTGTACCTATGCACCCAACCTGCATGCCTTCCTAACACTTAGATGATTTCTCCAGCCCAACATTACCCAACACTAATGATATTGATTCCCTCAAGAATATGGTTTCTCTAATTATATCTCCAAATTATCAGAAGAATAAAAATAAATGTATGAAAGAATGAAAGAATGAGCAAGGAAAAGAATATAGGATGATCACCAAGCTTACTCCTCTACCGGTAAAATGAGTTTAGGGTAATCCTTCTTAATATCAACCTCCAACTCATTACACTCTTTCATTCCTTTCTTTACATGTGCGGGAACATCACCAAGTACCTTCTCCATGTCCTCAAGGGTCATATATTCCCCTTTATGCTTCAACTCCCTTACTGCTTCAGCTAACCCTGAAATCATGCCATCTAGGTACTCCAGTAACCCTGCGACTAGCATACTTAATTCCTTTATCTTTTCTTTGTGGGCATCCTTGGCTGCTTTGAGTGCATCACACTTCCTTGCTATTGCATCCAACCTTTCCTCCCAACCCAAATTTTCATCCTTCTTGGCTGCAAGGTCGTCATTCTCCTACTGCATCATTCTTTTCCTAAATATCTATTCAGGATCCTCATATATTTTTAGTGCCAACCCTACTTTCTGTAATTCTTCCTTCAAAGTTTGGAGAATGGCATCATATTCTACAATTTTGTGAGCAATTCATTTCTTTTTCCTTTCTTTCTTGGCCTCAATATCTCCTTTTATTTCTTCTAGTACAACTAAATTCTTCTTAAGTATAAGGGGTACACACTTATGTAGGAAGTGCAA
The DNA here is from genome assembly GCA_019776745.2 of Taxus chinensis. Taxonomy (NCBI): domain Eukaryota; kingdom Viridiplantae; phylum Streptophyta; class Pinopsida; order Cupressales; family Taxaceae; genus Taxus; species Taxus chinensis. The sequence continues at coordinate 297,640,660 of CM034152.1, forward strand.
GGATGAGGGGTATATTTGATTTTTTGTCCATCAATCTCTGGATGTGGCGTTATAATTTTACCCCCAATTTATGCAGCAAAATCTAGAATATTCTCCTTCCACTCCTTGTCCTTCTTGCTCACTTCAGTCAATTTCTCAACTTGTTCCTTTATATTTTTGTTATCTTTAAGCAATGACATGAGTGCGGCCCCCTTGTCCAAATTTATGCACACCACTTCTGCTATCATCTTTTTTAAGGAATTACTTGTCTATTCATTAGTGAATTTTGTTGGCTTCACAGTCATGTGCTCGGCTTGTTCCCCCTTCTTCATTTTCCTTCAGACACATGATTCCTCCTTCACATCAAATTATGGCCCATCCATGTGTGTTTGCATGCTCTATGATAATGACTTCCTTGTGCATATGTTTGCAGCCTCGGGATCCATTAACTCCCATCCATATAATTTTTTAGGTCAAGTGTACTCTGAAACCTAGCGCAAATAATCTTTGAAGGTTCATTCACATACCCCAATTCAAGTGTCTTATACATCTCTTCTTCCTTATGCCTCCCATACTTCCTTCCCTTAGGAATATGTATCCATATATCATGAATTGGGCCTTCACCTAATGCACCCCCATGTTCCTTAATAGGCTCACCTGATGGTTCACATGTACTCTTTTCTTTCTCCTATTCTTCACCTGTGGGGCCTTTTTCTTCCTCGCTCTCCCCAAGCACCTCTATATCATGTTGATTTTCTTTGATTCTAATTCCTTCTACCTCAATCACAGTTTTGTTTCATATAATGTGTGCAGTCTCATCAGATAGTTATTCTTCATCTTCTTTCATATACACGTACTTGTGCCTTTTATTTGTCTACTTCTACGGTCTCAGTTTCATATGAGGCATCCTCTGTGATCTCCTTGGTGACTGAGAGGTTCTCGAACCAGCACCCTGTATTCTTGTTCTTGTCAAGACTCTCCTAAATCCTTGGTCCTCCACTTCGCCCTCTCCTTTCTCTTCCTCCTCAGCACCAATATCTTCCCTCACTTATTCTTCCTCTTTGGGAGGGGATCTCTCACGCTACCTCTTATTTCTTGTATTTGGTTATCTCCACAAGCCATAGTTTAATCCTCTACTATCTTACTTTAACTCCTCATATTTCTAAATATCTTCCTCATTTATGAGAGGAGGTTTGGGCTCATCATCCTGCAAGGTACCAACAATGTGCTTTCCCTTAGGAAATTTAGGGACCTTGAGCTCATTCTCTATATACTTCCCATCTACTAATTTGGGTTTAAGGTAAATATATACCTTAATTTCACTAAGCTTCCCAACCACCAAGCTCATGGAATTTATATTATTGTCATCAGATATCAATTTTTCTATGTAAGCATACTTACTCAGATATACATATGTTTTTCGGAGCATATAATAATCGCAATCCACCTTGTCTATGTCAAATCTTAACTTACATGCATTAGAAAACCTATTCACAGAGGCTTGAAAGTACCATGTAGTGAAGGCATAGGGGATCTTACACCAAGTGCTCCACTTCCCATCCTTCATACCAAATCTACCAATGTAAAAATGATGGAAAACTACAAATTGTGCCTGCTTCTCCAAAATGACAGGTAGGTCCTTTGGAATTCTCCATTCATGCTTGAATACCTCGTGCATGCACTTATACCAAAGCTCCAACCTTTACTTATATGGACCACTCATGGTTTTCTCACATGTATATTGTGCAAATCTTTATGCAAGAGATTTCTTTTCCTCGGATAATTGCCAAATTTTCTCCTTTGGCCCATCGAGCACCCTAATCTCCAAAAACATAATAGATAACAAGATAACACCAAAAAATATCTTATCTTCTTAAATCCCTTCTTCAATTATGGTCTCTAAAAATAAATTAGATAAGTTATACACAACTCCCTCAGTCATTTTCTTGGTGATATGGATCCATATATTATTTACTTGGCTTCAGCGCTCCTGGTTATTGAACTCAGTGAGGATGTGTGCAACAATCTTGATCACAGGATGATCTTCCAACTTCTCAATGTCCATAGCATGCCCTCCTTTTGCATAGGCCAACTCAAAATAATTTTCTTCCACTCCCTCATCATCATTAAGGTCACTACCAATCTCAGTGCCCGAACTCCTCAAACCTGTCAACTTTCTAATCAATCGCGTGATGAGGCACACCCGCCTTCCTGTGAAATAGAAAAATTCCTCATGGACTCTGGACATTAATCATTGGTATAATTTTTCTAGCTTTCCAAAGTATGGCAGCTCATACACCTGTGTTATCATGAAAATGTGCAACATGGAAATTGGAAGTTTCCAAGCATGACAACTATACCCCTATGGCAAATTTTTCATGTTTTATCATTCCTATGCACCCCAGGTCAAATCCATCAGTCTGATCACCCCTATTTGATGTAAAATTGGTCCCCTAGGTGATTTAGGAAATTCCACTCATTCCACCTAGGTGATTTTAGGGATTTCTAAAAAGATGTTATCTTCTGGTAGTATTGGGAAGGGTTGTCGCTGGCCTTCCCAGGACTGGATTCAACCCCCTGGAGCAGAATAGAAGGGAAAAATTCAACATGGAGGTGAATGGAATACCTTATAACATCATGGAAATTATTTTGGAAGGTTTCGGGAATTTTTCCAAGACTTGGAGCAGTCGAAGTTAAAAACAGGGTTCACAAACCTAGGCGGTACACAGGCCTAAAACAATTGTTGGGCTTCAAAAAAAGATTACGAGAGCTTTGGATGGAGTTAGAAGTAAAAAAAAACATCTTAGAAAATATTATTTTAATACCTACATTATGGTCAAATAATATTTTTCACAACACCTTGGCGCATATGATTGGCAGGCAATTTTTCTCAGGCACAAGGGGAGTCCTAGATACAAAATCTGATTTTTCAAGGATCATATGGTTAAATAAAGAAATTATAACCCAATAATTGGATTCAAAATTTCATTTCCATTCAGAATCATAAAATTTCACCAATAAATTCCACTAAGAGTTCAAGTTATCTTCATTCCAAATTACCCTCTCAAAGGCAGTTCAGGACTTAGTCATTTTTCGGGAGGACACATGTCAGCACCAGGATCCTGGCGGGATTTCATGTCCCCAATGTCCCTAAGGTCAGGTATATCAGACCTTGAAAAAATTTTCCAGCCCCCATGGTACCTCTAGGACCATCATATGACCTCCCGACTTGACAGTTCAGCCCTCAGGTGTTTTTTTGGAGCATTCATCCCCTACCATCAGATCGGGCGCCACGTGTCAACTCTAGGACCACCATGGAATTTTATATCCCTTATGCACCTAAGGTGGGGGACATAAAACCTTGAAAATTTTACTCATCCCCCATAGGGATTCTTCTGGACACTCATGTGACAGCAGATCAGCCCCTAGGTGCTTGTTTGGAGCATTCATTCCCTACCGTTGGATTGGGCACCATGTGTCCACTCCAGGACCACCATGGAATTTGATGTCCCTTATGAACCTGAGGTGGGGGACATAAAAACCTTGAAAAATGTGCATCGAGCCCCCATTGGGAGTCTTCTGGACACACATGTGACCGCCTTTCAACTCCCAGTGCTTTAAAGCAATTTTTTCCTCCTTTATTCCCTGTCGTTGGGTCAAACGACACATGTCATCCTATTTAAAACCATGGAATTTTATGTACCTCCACATCCCTAATGTTCAAGGACATAAAGCATGGAAAAATGTTACCCAAACCCTACTTGTGCATATCATTTTGATTTTTTCTCCAAGTGTCACTTTTTCCCACTTTTAACTTCTAACAGTTATATGTGCACTTCATTCTTCCATACTTCCTCTGCAACATTCTACCATCACTCCACCATTGAAAATGCTCAGAAATGGATCAACCCAAGAACTGAAACACATTCCCCACAATTATGTGTAGGTCTCAGAAGGATTTTTTTTCATCAAAATGAGAAGGAGAAATGAAGAACAAGAGGAAGAAAATAGTGAAAATCTCCATAGCCTAAAAATGAAGATATGAAGAAATATTACAAGCCGGTACATGAAATAATGAACCATTTGTTTATATTCATTCCTTTTCCCAAGATACCATGAAAAATACACCTTCAAAATCCCCCCTCCTGTGACAGAGCATCCATAATGAAAAAATTTCATTTCCAGCTCAACGAAGAAAGAAGTGGGATTTCCCGTTAAACTAGTTACCGGATTGAAGTAAGATCGCATGTGAAGCACCAGAAGAAAAAACCCACATTCAAAAATATAATTTTATTTGACAAATTGAAGGAGAAAAATATACCTACAATTTTGAGGTCCATTAATGGCTGTTGTACCCAGAAGCACTTATCAAGTCTGAAAATTAAAACTTTAAAATCTTTTATATTATTAAGCGGGTGGGCCCAAAATTTTAGAGGGATGATATTGGGAAAAAACCCATATCAAAATACTTTATTCCACATCAATTTGACACCCAAAGGCCAAATTTCTAAAACTAGCAGGTCTACTACGTAGGAACTGCTATTTCGGGAAAGTCATCAATAGAAGAACCTATGGAGGAGATGAAGACATTGGAGGTGCACTACAACTGAGAATTCACCAGAACATAAATTTTTTGGCACTTACTAAAAATATTAAGTGGTCCCCCGAGCACCTGCTAAAAAAATAAATTTGATCCAAAGGAGTGACGAACACAGGGAGAAAGGGGAATTAAGGTCACAACACTCAACAAAGGATCGAGGTAGTTTATTTTCTCACACTTACTAAAAATAGTAAGTTACACTTAGAGAGAATTTTTGGCACAATGGGATGTACAAGGATAATCATTTTGGGGGACATCATTGTTCGGGAGCATCCTAGTCATTTTTCACAGGGCATTCAAGATCCACCTTAGTTCATTCAACTTGGCAAGCAATTTATGAGCTAATTTGGAGGAGATTCACATTGTGCAAGGGGTTCAAAGATTCATAGTTTCACTGCATTTGGAGCTTTCCATCAATGAGGATGAATGGGACATCATCAGAGCGACATATCCTCTTCTTCTTCTCTCTATCTCTTTCTATCTCCTCTTCCCCCAAAATTTATCTCACTTTCAAATGTTGTAATTCTTCGTTGGAGTTTCCACTTTTTTATATGCCTTTAAGTCACTTAAGTGACTTTAGAAATATAATTTAACTTTAAGTTAGCTTTATGTTATAAAAAGGGACTTTAAAGTTTCCTAAGAAGTTGAAAAGGTTTAAGTTGTACGAGGACATATGAAAAGGCATTGAGGGGGTAGATGAAGAGTCATATTCTATTCGATAAATTGTAAAGTCACTCCCATTTCAAAGGGTTAGCAATTTATCTTGTAAACTCAAGAGTGCATTGTACCTAGAGAAAGCAAAAGAGATAGCCATTTTCTTCTACTTTCCCCCCTTCTCAATTTCCTCCATTTCTCCACTATGTACAAATTTTGTTTGAGAAATTAATACAAGGAGTTTCTAGATTTCTTTGACTAAGATATTTCTTGGTACTTTGTGCTCATAAAATTTGATTTGGTCTTAATGATGCTTACAAAGTTGTTTCCACTCATGAATGCATGTGTTGAAGTTCCTAACTAGTGCATGTAGGAATATGATTTTCTACCTACAACATTAGTTCTCCTACCTCAACTCTCACTCCCTTCCCCACTTTCAGATAAATTCTTCTCTAGCAAGAGATTGCTAGCTTTATCGTAGGGTCAGTAGAGTGCCCCTATTGGATCCCTAGTCAAAAGGCCACCATAGAAATCCACCTTTTCATGTGCATACACATACGGCAGCTGCATCGGTTAAGTAGAGGGACTTAGATTCCCAAAGCATTGGCAAGAAGTCCACAAGTTTATCCACCTGAAAAATTTTCTCACCAACATTTTTTAGCACCCACCGTGGGGTAGATTTAGTAGCATCTACACCCAAAATACCACCGCAAGGTCTGAAAATTCAAAAAAAAACAAATATTGAAAAAATTAAAAAAAAGGAGTTCATGAAAGTCTGTTGCCGAAAGATAAACTACTGATTTATGCACGTGTCTTTTCATATTCCCACTTCAAGAATTTCAAAAATTTGGTTGAAGGAAGACACACCAAGTTGAGCAGGTTGAGAGGTGTTGATAATTTCAATTTCGAGGCTTCACAAAATCAAAAAGAACAAATTAGATATAATCCATACTTCTTCTCTCAAGCCTCCTCTCCATCTGGCTCTTCACGAAGTTCAACAAGTAATCCTATCAAAACTCCTGTGGATACTCCACCTTCAAATTCTCCCATTTTTCAACCACCATTAAGCATTGAGCTCCTAGAATAAGAAGAATTTGAAGAAGAATTCGTAGAAGTAAGAGTAGAAGCAAAAACAAAAAATGGAAGACGAAGAAGAAATACCTCAACCCATTGTTCCATGGGGAAGGAATACAGGCCCGTTTGCTCTTGAACCTCTTCTTAATGATCTACCAATGGGTTCTCACAAGAACTTTCCAAAGTTCAAAGGTGAGCACACACAACATCCTGAAGAACACATTGCTTCTTTCATAACATCATGTGGAATTCTTGGTTTCCAGCATGAAGATGTTGTTGTAAGATTGTTCGTGGAGTCCCTCCAAGAAAAAGTAGCAGAATGGTTTTACCTCCTACCTTCCCGATCCATCACTGGTTGGGATGACATCAAGGTTACCTTTGAGGAAAGATTTAAATCAACTGAAGATTGTTAATACCTCTTGGTGTAGTTGGCTCAAATGAGGAAAGGATAAAGTGAAACGATGAGAGATTTTGTGGCTCAATTCTAACAGTTGCTTTGAAGGATACCGAAAGAAGATTTTCCCTCTCAGAACAATATCAAAATATTATTCATAAATTCTCAATCACCAGAGGTAGCCTTTCTCCTATGAAGAGTTCAACCAAGGAACATTGTAGAAGCACAAAGGAGGGCCATTGAATTGGATGACGATCTCATCCTCTCTGGAAAGATCAAGAATCCATCAAAGGGCAAGGCCCAACGTCCTGAAGATGAGAGAACCAATCCATCATTGAAAAATTTGGTGAATGAGATAACATCTTTGAAGAGGGAAATATTTGAACATCTTTCTTCCCAAAGAAGCAAAAGAAATCATATTGCAGGAGCACCCCAAAGGCTCACCTTGGAGGCCCCACCCATGAACATAAATTACAGATTTCAAGAAGATGAAGAAGAGATTGAATAAGAAAGTGAAGGTGGTGATTTCCTAGAAAATGACGAATTTGAGAACAATACACAAATCAGATTTTGTGAGTATTCTGGATGTGATGAAGAAGATGAAGAGGATGCACCCAATTTCTCATGTGTGGTATTCACTCATTCTCGGTCTGAGAAAAGAGCATATCCCTCCACTGCTACAAAAGAAAACAAGGTTGATGATCCTCTTGTGGCGACTCCGCAAAAGACAATAATCAGTAGAGGATCTCCACTTCCATCTTGCATGAAGTCTGCATTGTTGGATCCTGACCCTGTAACAAGTAAGAAGACGCTTGGAATCCCAAGTAAGTCTTTTGATGTCTCTTCCAAGTCTAAATCTAAATCTTCTCCTACAAAATATAATTCCTTAAAATCTCCTAGTGTTCCTTTCAAAATACCATCCATTCCTCAAACATCAAATCCTGATCCTAAGCCTATCCAGACTCCAAAATCAGTCCCTTCACCCCCCTTATCCGCACCTACTCCCTTTGACTTCATAGAATATGCAAACAAGACCAAAGTGCAGATTACTGAAACTAAATATTCACATACTCATCCTGAACAATTTGAGAGGTTCGTCCAATATATCAAGAGTGATAGTTTAACACCCAATAGTTCCAAAGGAATACTACTAAACTCAGCTACACCTCCCTCACAGAATATGCATTCTCTGAGTGCATTGAAGACTGATAAATTTGAACCCTTCTATGTCTCCCTTCTTGTTGGAGAATATGTAGTGAACAATTTCATAATAGATTATGGTTCCTCAAACAACATGATGCCTTTGAAGGGTGCCAAGGATCTTAAACTTACAATGACTCCACCTAGTGGATCTTATTACTCTTTGGAATCAAAAAATGTCTCACTTGTAGGGAAGTTCAAAGATGTATAGGTGGCTCTCACCAGATTTCCAGACAAGAAAGTTTTAGCGATGATTTTAGTAGTAGACGTCCTAGCCTTGTTTGGAATTTTGCTGAGTAGAAATTTCTGCTGAGAGTTGGGAGGGAAAATTCAAATGAATTGGTCTTTTACAACCATACCAATGAAGGAAGACATGGAGAAATTACTTCCTGAGAAGAAGATGAGGTACGCGGTACGAAATTCTAGAAGCCTGGAAGCTAACATCTTGTATCAAGGTAGCAGGCAGATGAATCACTTTGTGGAAACCAAGGAAAAAGAGGATATCCCCATCTTGATAGGCCCAGACATGCCTTCCAAAAGAGATTTGGATTTTGAAGAAGCATTAAGGAGATTCGAGTTACAAGAGGGAAGCCCCAAATTTCTAGATGATGCAGATCATGGGGAAGAGGAGACAGTTCTTGATGATTTTCAAGAAGAAGAATTAGATTATATGATTTTCCAAGATGAGGAGTTATTCTCATTCCCATTTGGGGATGAAGATGATCTCAGTCAGGCCATCTATGGAGAGAAATAATCAAATTGTGGTGAGCTCGTGAAAGGTTTGAAAGAAATGTCTGTATAGGAAATGCTTAGAGTTGCAAAAGAAACTGAAGATCTCAAGCTCAGTCTCAAGCTCCTGATGCAAGCCACAAATTTGCAAGACAAGCGTGAAGTTGATTTGGAAGCCTTAACCAATGTGAAGGTTGGCAATATTGAGATAAGGGAAAATGAAAAATATAATGTCACTCTTGAGCTAATGATTGATGGATACAATACTAAAATGGAGATATTTTCTTTCCCATTTGAAGATGAAGACTCTTTCCATGACGAAGAAATTGAAGCAAGGAGTTTTGAGACCTCAAAAGATGAATATATTTTTAATGAAGGATTGGTAGAGTGCAGAGATTCTCAAGATGATGAGGTAATCCCTCCAAATAGTTTCCTTGAGCAGAAAAATAAAGATTCTTCAAAGGTGTACAAAGAGGAGTTGCACGAAATGATGAAGCATAACTCCGTGCGAGAAATATTGGATGCAGTAGAAGTTGTGAAAGACCCCAATCTTATTCTTGATCTCTTCACTCGTGTCATGGATATACAAGACAAGTATGAGGTCACGTCCAACCCTTCCGTCAGTACTCAAGCAGTTCACAGTGGAGTAGGGATAAGGGAGGAATCTAATGTTTCTCATGGAGGAGATGTCAATGAGCATAGACCCGAGAAATAAACTAACTCAGAATATCCAAGGAATTACAACAAAAATCATATTTGGGGCAGCGATAAAATGATCGATGGAGAACCAACTATGTGGATAAATGCGGAAGGAAACTGGCACTATGAGATCGACTTCAAAGAACACAAAGGCAGTGGAATTTCCAAGCAAGGACCAGAGCATCAAGAAGCTCACATGGACTCACTCCTACAAAGTAAAAGGACAATCATTGAAGCACCTGGCTTCCATAAACAATTAAGGAAAGGAATTTACTTTCTCGAACCAATCAATGGCTTTGCAGAACATCACCGTTTGGTGTTACCTCTTCAGGGGTAACTTTTGAGAAATGAAAAGTACTTCAGTGAAAGCGGGTTCTCCCCTGCCTTGTACCATAGGTGATTATTAGGTGTTTTTCCCCTTTCTATCTCATGTGTTTCCCTTCTTGTTATGTTTCATGTGTTTCCTTCCTGTCATTTTGTGTGTGTGTGTGTTTCCTTCTTCGCTATCTTCCTTTCAAGAAGTTGTACATGACTCCACAGGGCCCAATGGATAAGGAACTGGTCAATGAATTATATGGTCTAAAATTGAGATTATGGATTCCCATGTCATGTCTTTTTTGTGCTCATTCCATGTCATTTCCCCAAGCTAGATCCAGTTGTTGTCATGAAAATGTGCAACAAGGAAATTGGAAGTTTCCAACCATGACAACTATACCTCTATGGCGAATTTCTCATGTTTTATCATTCCTAGGCACCCAAGGTCAAATCCGTCAATCTTATCACCCCCTATTTGATGTAAAATTGGTCCCCTATGTGACTTAGGAAATTCCACTCATTTCACCTAGGTGATTTTAGGGAGTTCTAAAAAGATGCTATCTTCTGGCAGTATTGGGAAGGGCTATCACTGGCCTTCCCAGGACTAGATTCAACCCCCTGGAGTAGAAAAGAAGGGAAAAATTCAACATGGAGGTGAATTTAATACCTTATAACATCATGGAAATTATTTTGGAAGGTTTGGGGAATTTTTTCAAGACTTAGAGCAGTCAGAGTTAAAAACAAGGTTCACAAACCTAGGCAGTACACAGGCCTAAAACAACTACTAGGCTTCAGAAGAAGATTACAAGAGCTCTGAATGGAGTTATAAGTAAAACAAAACATCTTCAAAAATATGGTTCCAAGACCTACATTATGGTCAAATAATTATTTTCACAACACCTTGGTGCATATGATTGGCAGGCAATTTTTCTCAGGTACAAGGGCAATCCTAGATACAAACTCCAATTTTTCATGGATCAAATGGTTGAATAAAGAAATGAGACCCCCATAATTTCATTCAAAATTCGATTTCCATTCATAAACATATACAATTTCACCAATAAATTCAACCGGGAGTTCAAGTTATCTGCATTCCAAATTACCCTCTCAAACGTAGTTCAGGACTTGGTCATTTTTCAGGAGGACACGTGTCAGCACCAGGAGCCTGGAAATATTTCATGTTCCCGACGTCCCTAAGGTTAGGTACATCAGACCTTCAAAAATTTTCCCAGCCCCCATGGGACCTCTAGGACCCTCATATGACCTCCCGACTTGACAGTTCAACCCCTAGGTGCTTTTTTGGAGCATTCATCCCCTGTCGTTGGATCGGGCACCACGTGTCAGCTCTAGGACCATCGTGGAATTTTATGTCCCTTATGAACCTAAGGTGGGGGACATCAGACCTTGAAAAATGTACCCATCCCCCATAGGGAGTCTTCTAGACATTCACGTGACCGCAGTTCAGCCCATAGCTGCTTGTTTGGAGCATTCATTCCCTACTGTTGGATCGGGTGCCATGTGTCAGCTCAAGGACCACCATGTAATTTTATGTCCCTTATGCACTTGAGGTGGGGGACATTAGACCTTGAAAAATGCACCCATCTCCCATAGGGAGTCTTCTAGACACCCATGTGACTGCCTTTCAGCTCCTAGTGCTTTAAAGTAGTTTTTTCCTCCTGCATTCCCTGTCGTTGGATCAAACGCCACATGTCATCCTCTTGACCACCATGGAATTTGATGTCCCTCACATCCCTGAGGTTAGGAACATAAAGCATGGAAAAATGTGCCTAAATCCTAATTGTGCATATCTTTTGAATTTTCTCCAAGTGTCACTTTTTCCCGCTTCTAACTTCTAACAGTTATATGTGCACTTCATTCCTCCATACTTCCTCTGCAACATTCTACCATCACTCTGCCATTGCAAATGCTGAGACCTGCTCAACCCAAGAACTGAAACACATTCCCCACAGCGATGTGTAGGTCTCAGAAGGATTTTTCATCAAAACGAGAAGGAGAAACGAAGAATAAGAGGAAGAAAACAGTGAAAATCTCTATAGCCTAAAAACGAAGATCTGAAGAAATATTGCAAGCCGATGCATGAAACAATGAACCGTTTGTTGCTGTTCATTATTTTTCCCAAGAACATTAAAAATACACCTTCAAACTCCCCCCTCATGTGATAGAGCATCCACAATGAAGAAATCTCTTTTCCATCTCAACGAAGAAAGAAGTGGGATTTCCCATCAAACCGGTTGCCGAATTGAAATAAGATCGCACGTGAAGCACCAGAAGAAAAAACCCACATCAAAAATATAATTTTCTTCACAAATGGAGAAGAAAATCAGACCTGCAATTTTGAGGTCCATTAATGGTTGTTGTACGCAAAAGCACTGTCAGGTCCGAAAATTAAAACTTTTAAATCTCCTTGATTATTAAGTGGGCGGGCCCAAAATTTCAGAGGGATGATATTGGGCAAAAACCCATATCAAAAAAAAAATTTCCATGTCAATCCAACTCCCAGATGCCAACTTTCTAAAAATAGCAGGTCTACTACATAGGAACTGCTATTTCGGAAAAGTCATCAACAGAAGAACCTGTGAAGGAGATGAAGACATTGGAGGTGCACTATAGCTGAGAATTCACCAGAACATAAATTTTTTACACTTATTAAAAATAGTAAGTGGGCCCTCGAGTACTTGCTAAAATTAGAAATTTGATCCAAAGGAATGAGGAACGCAAGGAGAAAGGGGAATCAAGGTCACAACACTCAGCAAAGTATCGAGGGAGTTACTTTTTTCACACTTACTAAAAATAGTAAGTTACACTCAAAGAGAAGTTTTGGCACAATGGGATGTACAAGGATAATCATTCAGGGGGACATCATTTTTTGGGAGCATTGTAGTCATTTTTCACATGGCATTCAAAATCCACCTTAGTTCATTCAACTTGGCAAGCATTTATGAGCTAATTTGGAGGAGTTTCACATTATGCAAGGAGTTCAAAGATTCATAGTTTCACTACATTTGGATCTTTCCATCAACATACTTCATTGGGTGACTTCTCCTCTTCTTCTTCTCTCTCTCTTTCTCTCTCCTCTTCCCCCCAAATTTCTCTCACTTTCAAATGTTTTAATTCTTCGTTGGGGTTTGCACTTTTTGATATGCCTTTAATTCACTTAAAAGTGACTTTATAAACATAATGTAAATTAAGTCACCGTGATTTTATAAAAGGGACTTAATTATTTTAGTAGGAATATGAATAGTCTACAGTTAGAAATAAGGCATATAGAGGGTCATGAGGAAGATGATAAGTCACCTCTCCTTCTATAAATTGTAATGCCATTCCCATTTCAAAGGGTTGGTGATTGATCTTGTAAACTCAAGACTATATTGTACCTTGAGAGAACAAAGGAGATAGCCATTTTCTTCCATTTCCCCGCTTCTCAATTTCCTCCGTTTCTCCACTATGTACAAGTTTTGTTTGAGAAATTAATACAAGGATTTTCTATCTTTCTTTGACTAAGAGATTTCTTGGTACTTTTTGCTCATAAAATTTCATTTGGTCTTAATGATGCTTACAAAGTTGTTTCCACTCATGAATGTATGTGTTGAAGTTCCTAACTAGTGCATGCAGGAATATTATTTTCTACATACAACATTAGTTCTTCTACCTCAACTCTCACTCCCTTCCCCACTTTCAAACAAAGTCTTCTCTACCAAGAGATTGCTAGCTTTGTTGCAGGGTCAATGGAGTTCCCCTGTTGGATCCTCGATCGAAAGGAAACCACAGAAATCCACCTTTGATGCACATGCACATACGTTAGCTGCACCAGTTAAGTAGAGGGACTTAGATCCCTAGAGCGTTGGCAAGAATTCCACAAGTTTTTCCTCCTGACAAATTTTCTCGCCAACAACCTTTAAAAATTCAACCTTTTCCAACATCTTCTGCCCCGCATCGTCAAATATGTGTTTATCATCCACTATTCACAAATCCATATTTGTTACCAGTGCCTTATCCATTTTGTCCCTATTATTATTGGTGCAGTGATTGTAGTCACTTACTTTGCTTCTTGTAATGTGTGACTGTCATCACCAATCCAGCACTATGATAATTCTTCACTGAGAACTCCTCGTGCTATGATTATTTACTAATGCACAGCCTTTAGTTTGGTGGATGTAATCTGGAAACAAAACAACAATCATAACACAAGAATACCATCGACTATGATAAGACGAAATGATGACAAATCTAAAATATCAAAGTAAATTATAATATTAACATGAAATTGTTACAATCTCACCCATGAGGTACTTCAAGTGTTATTGACTTCACTTGCCTTCCACCAATACTATGGGAGAAACTTTACAATTACACCTCTTAATGACTTCTTCAACACACCTTTAAACTGATGGCTTCCTTTACACACTTCATACAATATTTCTCACTACTTCTTTCTATGCTAAATGAGGGGGGTGGCCTCTCTATTTATAGAACTTCCAGGCTTATCCATCTTATCTCTAAGATAGGATAAGAAATTCACTCTGACGAATCATATTCCATACCTTAACTCTTATCTGTACATGTAAGCTTATCTTTTAAGATAAGATAAACCTTATCATTTTACATGGGTTCCACATTTTTGGACTTTTTACAAATAAAATACACAAAATATTTATGACCTCACTCCTTGACCTTATTACCAATATAATATTTCTAATTCCTAATCATGTAGACCCTACTTCTCTAATTACCAAAACTTTGACATTTTAACATTACCGGACCACTTACGAAAAATATTTACTTTTTACCACAACATTCCTATTGTACTTTTGACTATTACTATACTATACATTATTGGTGGCGTCGTACTGGAAGCGCCGTTATCTTCTATTGGACGCTACTACTAATTATACTTAACAACATCCTATTCCTAATACATACATTAATGAAATAGAAATTACGGAGGAAAATTTTAGTGTCGACATCTTCCCCCTTCTTAACTTCTACTCTGTCCTCGGAGTAGACTATTCTGGTGCTTGAAAAATCTTCAACTTGTCGTGGTTGACCCATTTCATAATGGGAGTGCCATCCAATTCCTCCAGTCGGTACGTACCATTTTCATGCACCGCTACTATTTTGTAGTGCCCCATCCATTTTGGAATAAATTTTCTGTCTTCTTTTTTTGTATCTGGAATCATATACTAGAATCAAGTCATTCACATGAAATGGAGACCACCAGATCTTTTGATCAAAGTATTCCTTCTGCTTCATTTTCTTCTTATAGCTTGTATCCTTTGCTATTTCCCTCATTTCCTTTAGCAAATGAAGATGTACCAACCTTTCTTTTACTGAATCACTTTCATCCATCCTTTCATTTTTCATAACTCTCACAGTGGGAATATCAAACTCAATAGGAAGAACTGGATCAATGTCATAGGCCAACTGAAATGGGGAGTATCTTGTTGTTGACTTTGATGTTGCCCTATATGCCCACAATGCTGCATGAATCCTTTTATCCCACTTATGTACCTGCAAGGTTGCATCTTTTGCTAGAATTTGACACAACACAAAATTTGTTCGTTCCACCTGTCCATTTGTGCTTGGCTTGTATGTTGTTGCCTTCCTATGCTTAATAGAAAACTTATTGACTAGGGCTTCTACCACCTCATTAATGAAGTGGTTTCCTTGATCTGTTACAATTTCTAATGGACAACCAAATCTGGTGACAATGCGTTCATATATGAACCTTGCCACTTCATCCATGGAAGCTGTTTTCAATGGCCTAGCTTCAACCCACTTGGTTAAATAATCTGTGGCAACTACAATATACTTATTTTGGCGTGAGGTAGTTGGAAGTGGACCTACAATGTCTATTCCCCACTTTTCAAAAGGACCAAGTGGAAGAATAGGGCATAATGGAGCTGATGAAGTCTTACGGTTACCATGTGTTTGACAAATATCACATGTCTTACAATAATTATAACAATCTTTAAAAAGAGTGGGTCAGTGATAACCTGCATCCAAGATCCTTCTTGCTGTAAGTTGTCCAGAGAAGTGCCCTCCACATGTACCATTGTGGAATTCTTCTATCAATTCATTCCCTTGATCACGTCCAACTGCCCTCTTGTATTATCCATCAGGTCCTATTCGAAATAATACTCCATGCAGAATAGAATATGGACGACTGGCTTGAGTAATTTTTCTCTTAGTCTTTGCATTGGCACCATCAGGAAACTTGAATTCATTCAGATAATTCCAAATATCTGTGTATTCACCAGGGATTGTGTCAAGGGATAACAATGCTGCATTGGGGAAATCATCATCATCACAAGATGATCCTAAACCATCATAGGCTCGAGAGAGTGCATCTGTTAGGAATTATTTAATAGTGCTCCATTATAATATTTTATATATTTGTGATGGTTGTTATAACCTCGCATGTAAATAGTTGTGGACGTATATTGGTTGGTTGTGAAACACCCGTAGAATAGGTGTGAAAGATTCTAGGGTGGGTAAGTAGTTGAGAGTTTGTAGGAAGCTTGACCTTAAGAATAGGATGTCCTAATCCTATATATTTGTAAACACTCTCGAATGAATATATGCTGTATTATTTCTATATAAACTGGTGTTATGCTTTTCATTTGGTTTCAGAGCGGTTTCGATTAATCTGTGAAGAGATTTTTTCTTCAATGTTGTTAATTGTGATGGAAGGATATTAAGAATTTAAGGGGCAATGTATGTCTGCATATTGCCCTCTTTTATGCACGAGAAGATTTGAGTGTCGTATGAAGATATTAGTTTAGTTTCATATCTGTATTGATTACTTTCGCATGCGAGAAGTCTACATTTCTTTGTGAATTACAAAGTGCAATTTTAGATTGAAATGACCTGATTCGGAGCTTGTGTGAAAGGCGGTTTTGATGCCCTCATAAAATAATATTTGTTGAAGTTTTGATCAAATCACTGGCAGAAATTGTGTTTCGTGGCCAGTCAAGAGTGTGAGCGTTTTGTGCTCTCGTGCCTATTCTGATGTCTTAGACATCTGTAATAAACACCAAATCCTCCCACCCAAGTCGTTTCTTGATCTGGAACTTGAGGTAGATCGATTTGTCTTCTATCGGCGTGGAAAAGAGACGTGATCTGTGTGTCCAGCTGTTCAAAATTTCTCCTACAGTCTTTGCGCCAATCGATTTAAGCATCCTGCTATCTTTTTCATTGTTGAGGATACGGATCTAATCGGGTCTATCACCTAATTTACTCTGATCTGCGAAAGGATAAATTGTGCTCAGTTTGGACTCCTCCTACCTGACTTGGACTCATCATTGTCATCTATGTTGCATATATCCTCCAACACAGCTCGCCACATCTACCTTGTCACGGCATTTCACCTTGATTTCTGCCCATACTTTCAACCTGCTCGTCCAAGGATTGTTGACCAGATTATGTACTGTCCATGTCTTTGTCAGTCTTATCAAAACCACATCAAGTGATCACGATATTATCAGGTTTTAAATCAATTTAGTCGTTATGTTATCATTAATGTGTTGTAATTTTATAGTGGTCTGTTAAGACATTGAAAGTAAAGTCTCCATACAATTGTGTCACTAGGAGGTCGATAAAGGCAAGTCTTCTTTAGAGAAATTGTATGGTCTCTGTCCATTAGTATTTTAGTCTCTATTCTTTTTAAATTTATTTATTATTATAGTTCAAGTCTTTATAGTGTTGGGTTAATGCCATGCATTTGATTGAATGTTATAAGCTCAATGTTTGAAGATCTCAAAATTAGAATTTGGGATATTTTATAAAATTGGTCACTACAATAGTTACTATTTGAAAAAATAGTTTAACGTTAATATGGTCTTTTGTTTCAAATCAATTAGAGTCGTCAATGTTTGTAATTATCAACACATTAGTGACAAATATCATTGTCCACGTCAAAAGAGTTGTTTATACATATCATTATTGTGGTGACAGGTTGTTAAAATTTTAGTCCAAAGTGTCAAAGTAGTATCTATCGTCAAAAAGAGTTAAAAGTTGTTAAGTCATTTTGTAAAGAGTCGAAGTCAAATATTTGTAAAAAAAAATTAAAATAAAAAAAAAACATCTTGTGGATGTATTTTCGGCGGTGACCAACGTCCTAATAAAATTTTGTGGTTACATTGCGGGAGGGAGACAAAATAAAGTTCAATGTGAAACAAGATGAGCTTCAAAGCCATATTCCGTTGAGTTAGCAACAAATACTGGAGGCAGGAGGCATCGGAGGTTGGAGGTCATTCAGCGACCTCTCATCAGTTGCCAACGACGGGGCCACACAGATGGTTTGGTGACATTTTTATGGTGTATTTGCTTTCAGCTTGTGTCGTAGTTCCAGTATCAGTGTTCCTGTTTGCAGTGTTCGTGATTGAATAAGTGGAAATTTCACATTGAGGGGGGGAACATGATCCAATGTTCCATTTCCAGTATGTCAACTTTTTCTATGTATGTATGAGCAACAGATGTCAACAGAATTTCCTATGTTATTCCCTACAGTGAAATGTGATGAGGGCCGATGATAGTACTTGGCATATCATGATGTGGTTGTAGGTAAACCACTTGAAAACCTTCATTTGTGGTTTGTGGTAAACCAATAGCAAAACCACCATTCTTGGTTGTTGGTAATCCATGTGCAAAACCATCACTTTTTGGTTTGTGGTAAACCAATTGCAAAACCACCATTCTCGGTTTTTGGTCAACCGTTTGCAAAACCATCCCTGAGGTTTGTGATCATCTTGTGAAAATCACTAGATCATGAGCAGGTGTAAGTACAAAGGCAAGTTTTCCCCATGTTCGCACTAAGGGGGGGGGGGGATATTAGGAATTATTTAATAGTGCTCCATTATAATATTTTATATATTTGTGATGGTTGTTATAACCTCGCATGTAAATAGTTGTGGACGTATATTGGTTGGTTGTGAAACACCCGTAGAATAGGTGTGAAAGATTCTAGGGTGGGTAAGTAGTTGAGAGTTTGTAGGAAGCTTGACCTTAAGAATAGGATGTCCTAATCCTATATATTTGTAAACACTCTCGAATGAATATATGCTGTATTATTTCTGTGTATTCATTGTATAAACTGGTGTTATGCTTTTCAGCATCTGCATTGACATGCTTCTTTCCTGGCCTATCTATAATATCAAATTCAAATTCTTGTAGCAAAATTATCCATCTTGCTATCCTCCCTGATGGGTTAGGCTTATTTACAATATATTTTAGAGCCTGATGATCTGTTACAACTAGAAATTTTTGCCCTAGTAAGTAATTTCTAAACTTCTTTACAGCAAAAATGATAGCTAGAGCCTCTTTTTCAGTTACAGTATAATTTACCTCAGCACTACTCATTTGTATGCTCCTAAAGTAAATTGGATGTTCATTCCCATTTTCATCCTTTTGGCTCAAAGTACTTCCTAGTGTTGTATCTGAGGCATCAGTGTACACAATGAATGGCTTGCTCCAATATGGATTCTTCAAAATAGGTAAAGACACCAGGGCTTCCTTCATTTTTCTAAAAGCTTCATGTGCCTTATTTCCTGGTTCATAAGTAACATCCTTCTTCAAGAACTGGGTTAGTGGCTGTGCAATCTTTGAGAAATTCTTGATGAACCTTCTATAGTAACCCACATGGCCTAAAAATGATCTCAACTTACTTCTATTCATAGGAAATGGTAAATCTTTGATTTTTGAAACTTTGTCAGGATCAGTACCAATACCATCTCTGGATACAACATGCCCTAAAAAAAACACCTTTAGAACATCCAAAGACACACTTTGTAGGGTTTAGTGAGGTTTGTGCTTCATCTAACCTTTGAAATGTTGTCTCCATCTGGTGCAGGTGGTCCAACTTACTCCCATAGATGCAAAAATCATCAAGAAATACTCTCATGAAGGTCCTAATGTAGGGTTCGAACACCCTATTCATCAAACGCTAGAATGTTGCTGGAGCATTACACAACCCAAAAGGCATAACTCTATAAGCAAATGTTCCCCAAGGAGTGGTGAATGTGGTCTTCAACTGATCTTTCTTTGCTATATGAACTTGGTTGTAGCTGCTATATCCATCAGCAAAACTATAGCACTCCTGGCCAGCTACTTCGTCCAAGATCTGATCTGAAAATAGAAGAGGGTAATGATCGTTCTTTGTTGCCTTATTGAGCTTCCTGTAATCAACACAAATGCGTAGCTTCCCATTCTTTTTTATTGAGATCACAATGGGAGAAACCCATTTTGAATTCTCCATAGCAAATATGAATCCTGCATCAAGCAAACTTATCTATTTCTTCTTTTACAGTCTTGGAAAAATTAGGATTCATTCTATATGGCATTTGTTTTATGGGCTTAGCACCATCTACCAGCTCAATAGAATGTTCTACCCAACTTACTTGACAGAGTTCCTTGTAATCAAAAGTAAATAGGTGTACGTACCTTCGAAAGAGCTGGAGGTAGGATTCCTTCTCACCCTCCATCACAGCATCACCAATCTTTATTTGTTGGAGACGATCATCAACTTCTTCTTCAGATAATTTTATGGGGTCATGAGTTGGTGTGACTGGAAGGATATCTATGACTGAAACATCAGCCTCACTTTCTTCATCTTCAGTGTCCACTTCACTGGTACTAGAGTGATCAGAGGATGTCCAATCATCAGTTTCATCACTTGAATCCACAGGTTCTACCTTATGATGTCGAGGGATCACGTTTATCTTCACCCTCTCTCTACCACGTCCAAGTGTCATGAAACCTTCATTCCAGTAGTTTCTTGCATGAACTCTCCTTAGCCATGGTCTTCCCAGCAGCATTGGGTATGCAACAGTACCATTTTTCATCACCTAAAAGTCTACCACACATACAACACCCATAACAGATATTTCCACATTTGAAACTACACCTTCTGGTTTAGTTTTTCCCTTATTTAATGACCTTAACATAAGTGTTGAAGGGCGATCAATTTTTAAACCCAACATATTCATTACAAACTCGGTCATTACATTAACTGTAGCACCTTCATCAACTAAGACATCATGAATTGAAATACCATTACATAATATCTCAGCTTCTGGAGCATAGGGGTCCGCCTTTGCCTCCAAAACAGGGACCTCAACCTCCTTCCTTCGTCGAGCATTGAGTCCACTTCGCAGCTCCCGCCTCTTCTTAGAAGACATAGCCAAGAGTTGACCATATGTAATATTTGCAGGCCTTTTGGACAAATCTTCCAAGATGGAGTAGGGTCCTTGCCCCTGTGAAATCAGAAAATCCTGCACACCTAACTTTCTTCTCCTATGTTTCTTACTAGTTTCTCCTTTCATCTTCTTAGGATCATTTCCATCTTGATTATCTTTTTCTTTCTTTCTTTTTGTTACAAACACATCTACTTCATTATTTCTACTCTTATCTACTACATCAAAAGAATTCACAGGTGATTTTCCTTTATCATTATCTCCTTTACCAGATGTAGAAGCTCTATCTAGACAATTATACTTATAATGACCCTTTTTATAACAACCATAACATACAACTTCAGAAATATTTCTTTTTGGACCTCTATCTCCTCCCTGAGAACTAAAATTCTTTTCCTTGAAGAAGATTAATAGTTAACTGACCCATTTTTTTGAGAAGATCTTCATACTCAGTAGATGTACTAGGAGAAATATTTGTGCTCACCGGGAGTGGTTGTGGATTCTGGACCAAAGGTGCTGGTGTAGGCTCTACTTTAGCAACAATTTCTTTGGGCTCCTCTTCTATGCTTTCCTCTTGCCTTCTTGCAATATCCTTTGCTTGTTTAATGGTAGCTGGGCGGTCATACTTTACTCATTGTCTGATCTCTGGCTTCATCCCAAGAATGAAGTGCTTACAGAGGAGATTATCCATGCCATTCATCAACTCATCCGCTAATCCTTCCTTCCGGATCTGGGCATCGAGCTTCCACCTTAGCTCTAGAACACGAGCATGATAATCCCTTATCTTCTCCTTCTCTCCTTGGGATAGCTTTGTGATCTTGATCATGAGATCTGCATATTTCTGTTGTTCACCAAATTCTTCAAGAAAACTTTCAGTTAATAAATCCCATGAATTTTTCACGTTATCACCTAGTGTTTCAAACCACCTAAGTGTTGAACCATCCAAAAAGGTAGGAAAAAATTCAGTCCATTGTTTCCTTCTTATAAGGCCATTACAAATACAAGATCGTTTAAACTCTTGAATGAAAGAAGAAGCATCTTCATTAGATTGAGTTGAAAAAATAAGAATCTTTCCCATTTTCAAAAGTAACTACCGTGAAATACCAACCCACAAGTACAATCAACAAGACTTATGTGCACAAATAATTGGAATCACTATACTAGAAAGTGACTTTACACCTTTCTACAGTAAAATAGAAATGACCATGGTAAACTATGGTAAAACTTGACTTACTGCAGTAAAAACTGACTTTACTGTGGTAAACACTATTCATAGTAAAAAGTGAAGTTACTGCGGTAAATACTATTCACAGTAAAAAGTGACTTTACTGCGGTAAATACTATTCCCAGCAAAAATGACTTTACCATGGTAACTACTATTCATGGCAAAAATAACTTTACCATGGCAACTACTATGCACAGTAAAAACAAGGTTACCCTCCAATTGATTTTTGACTAAGTGGGAATATCTCTCCAAAAAATCCACCAACGAGGAATGGTCCCGACAACGGAACCAAAATGTCATCACCAATCCAGCACTATGATAATTCTTTACCAGGAACTCCTCATGCTATGATTATTTACTAATGCACAACCTTTAGTTTGGTGGATGTAATCTGGAAACAAAACAACAATCATAACACAAGAATACCATCAACTATGATAAGACGGAATGATGACAAATCTGAAATATCAAAGTAAATTATAATACTAACATGAAATTGTTACAATCTCACCCATGAGGTACTTCAAGTGTTATTGACTTCACTTGCCTTCCACCAATACTATGGGAGAAACTTTACAATTACACCTCTTAATGACTTCTTCAACACACCTTTAAACTGATGGCTTCCTTTACACACTTCATACAATATTTCTCACTACTTCTTTCTATGCTAAATGAGGGGGGTGGCCTCTCTATTTATAGAACTTCCAGGCTTATCCATCTTATCTCTAAGATAGGATAAGAAATCCACTCTGACGAATCATATTCCATACCTTAACTCTTATCTGTACATGTAAGCTTATCTTTTAAGATAAGATAAACCTTATCATTTTACATGGGTTCCACATTTTTAGACTTTTTACAAATAAAATACACAAAATATTTATGACCTCACTCCTTGTCCTTATTACCAATATAATATTTCTAATTCTTAATCATGTAGACCCTACTTCTCTAATTACCCGAAATTTGACATTTTAACATTACCGGACCACTTACGACAAATATTTACTTTTTACCACAACATTCCTATTGTACTTTTGACTATTACCATACTATACATTATTGGTGGCGTCGTACTGGAAGCGCTGTTATCTTCTATCGGACGCTACTACTAATTATACTTAACAACATCCTATTCCTAATACATACATTAATGAAATAGAAATTACGGAAGAAAATTTTAGTGTCGACATGACTCCTAATATAACCCCATGATTACACCTTTAGGATATTACATCTCTGAGAATCTAATCTCAAGCATGTCCTCAACTTCTACTTCCACTTCTTTTTGCTTCTTGCCTCAAGTAGCTACTCCAGAAACTATTTTGGGTTCCATTATGACTTTCACAGAACTTTCTTACACTCATTCAACCTCTGTAGCTCTGAATTTTCCTACCCTAATGTACCCTAGCTATAATTTTGTTTTTCATAAACCCTAGCCCCTTAAACCTTCCTTTCTCCATGCCTTCTACTCGCTCAAACACCCTTCCAATGGAGCTCTGTAATATTTATTTCCAAATTTCAATTAGTTCATTGCTTGTATATGATTTCTTTCACACTTCACACCCAAATCGTTCTTCAAGTCACTTTTCAATGCTTGAAAACTCAAAGTATACAAGGTAGAAATGAACTCACAAACATCCTTTTTATAACATTTGGAACTTTTTCCACATTAGTTTCTCCTTACATACCACCATACTCAACATTAATTATGCCTTTTTTACTTTTCCGATGCTTTTCACTAATTTTTACGCACCCCATTTGTAACCTTCTGGTGTATCTACTACTTCTCAGCCAAAAACCTCCTTACGCATGCCTCCATGTGCCAAAGTACCTCAACCTCTATGCCTCATACTAATTAGTTTCACATATTGCTTCCTACCTTGTGTTACACTGTGCAATCATCCTTCTATGTGTGGTCTTCAATCCGAAAAAAATTCCTTTCCTCTAAAACACCTTCAATCTGAGCACCGATAATATGTTTCTTCTATGTGCATTTATCTTTTAGGAGACGTTCAAGTTTCAACCCATATATGTACTTGTGTAACACTTGTATTTTCTCTACCCCACACAAAAATTATGTGTGGTCCTTTGTGCATAAACTCAAAAGATAATATTAATCTTATAGCGTGCAAGTGTGCTTATTACAACAAAAAACTCAACTAAACTGATAAAACATAATAACGGTGAAAGGAAACAAATGAAAAGGGAAATCTAATCTAAGTGGAAATACTGCCTTCTTACAAACACCAAGAAGCCTTATTTATAGTAGGGCTTCAGCCTACTCCCATTGAAGTAATTAGGAAATAGAGTGTCATCTAGCACCTGCAACTGATAAGCTCCTAATTCCAATATGTTTGTTACAAAAAATGTCACAACCAATGAACTTTGAGTTTCCATGGGTGGCACACAAACTTTGAATGATATAGAAGAACCATCTTTCCAACCTCAAATTTATTGTTCTTGATATGCCTATCATACCAGGCCTTCTGTCTCTCCTTTTTTTTCTTCTAAATCTATCAAGTAATAGTGCGTCACTCATCCAACTGCATCAGTTTATCTAAACGCTCCTCCATAACTTTCTCATCAACGAGGCCTCCTAGACACACAATACGCAGGGAGGGTGACATAAATTCAATAGTTAATACAACCTCTTTTCCAAACACAAACTAAAATGGTGTGGCCTTATTCAACTTTTTGTAGGTGCTCCTATATACCCAAAGTACAACAAATAATTTATCATCCCATTATTTCCTTCCAACATCACAAATCTATGTCATTATTTGTCTTAGAATCTTGTTGAAAGCTTCAGCAATACTATTTTCTTGTGGGTGATAGGGTGTAGTCTTATGGTGTGCGACCATAAACTATGCCAATAAAATCGTAATTGTATCATTTAATAAATGAGTTCCCCTACCACTTGTTAGACTCAATGGACATCCATACATGTTGATAATTTTTTCCCATAAAAATCTCGCTATTGTAATAGATGTGCAATCCTTTGTAGGAGCTAATTCTTCCCACCTTGTTAGGTAGTCTGTAAAAGTTATAATATAGCGTGTGTTAGTCCTTCACGCGGGTGGGGAAATAGGACCTACAAAGTCAATAGTCCATCTCTCAAAAGGTTTGGCACTTGCAATAGGCTTCAAAGGCATCTCATATCTAGTTCTAAGCTTCCCAAGGCTATGAAAATGGTCACACACCCTAACACATTTTAAAATTGTAAAAGTGTTTTCTCAAAATTATAAAAGAAATACTTAATTAATGGAAAATTAAAGGTAAAAAGTGGAATATGGAAACAAAGATTCATATGAGGGAGGTGAAAGTTCAATTCACATGGCTATAAATTGGGATGGCCTCTCCATTCCAAAGGATTTCAGATTTTGAAAAATTTCTACTCTGTAGTAATTTTGGATTGTAGTTGTTGAACTTTGTGTCAAGGCACATGAAATAAAGAGCTACATTTCTTCTATTTCCCTTTCCCATGTTTTCTTATAATTCTCTCAATATACAACTTTGTGAATGTCAATGAATAGGAAAAGAATTTGTTTCTTTTCTTGATTAGGATATTTCTGAAACTTTGTGTTCATGGTCTCATCTTGTCTTGATGTGTGTGTAACAAGGTTGTTATTATTCTAAATATAATGTTGGACTACTCTAGTTACCGGGTTTGAACTCTATAATTCTACTCACAATAGTAAATTTCCTTTCCTAATTTCCCTCCTCCCTATATCATTGTAATTTCCTCCCTTGTACCCCCATACAATCACTTTTCCATAGGTTAAGTGGAGTGTCCCTATGTGATCCGCGACCTATTTGACCAACCCGCAACATTTAGATTAGGATTAGATTAGTAACATTCAATAATGGGAACTGAACCATTCAATGCATAGGGATGCAGCCCTGTGAACATTGGTGGAGACACCTAATTTTCCATATCGAAAAAAAATTTCACCAACATTTTTTGGCGACTCCGCTAGGGACAAATTTGTACAAGTACACCCAAAAAATATTTTTACCCAAAAAAAATACCAAAAATATATATTTCAAAGAAAATCATGTTGAAGGTGACTCCATCACGGAATGAACCCCTGTCAAATTTGTTTCCTACATCACAATAAATAAATTTCCATATCAGAGTGAAGTACTAATGAGTGACAAAAAATAAGAAGAAGAATATTGTGACCGAGAAAAGAAGATTGTGGAGCAACCATGGTTCTAAACCAATTCTTGCAAAGAAGGGAATTCAAGAACAACAAAAGGGTTTCCTACTTCAAACAATAATCTACAGTTAGACAAAGGAAAGAAAACTAAACTTTTCAGTGAAGAAGAAGATAAGGAATGGTTGAAAGAGCATGAAGAAGATACATGATGCTACATGAATCCCAAGGAGCTCAAGAATATGCCAAAGGTAATACTCTCAGTTATGCACAACTGAATAAAAAGCTTGGACCCGTGTCTTTCATTACCCTCCTTTGGGATGATTTCCTTACATATAGGAACAATAAAATAGGAGTCTTAAAACTTGATTATATGGAAATAATCATGAGCACTATATAAGGAAATTCCAGTCCCCAAATCTACCTCAAAATGTTGAAATATGTTGAAGCTTTGCAAGAGATGCACGAGCTACTTGAAGTAGACCATAGCAAAGAGGAAGAAGAGGTTTTTTCCCTATGGAGGAAGATCCTGAAGATCATTCATACTATAGGGTATTCATCCCTAAAAGTTTCTTGAATTTTGCTAAATAAAATCCTATCCTTGAGCCTCCCAATTAAGATCAAATCAACACTATGGAATTTAATGAGCGACAATATGGTGTAGGATCAACCGAAGAAGATCTTATTCTTGAACCATCCATTGAAAATCAAAGAAACACCTTTGAATGTGATGATAAGGACATGGGGAAAAAACCACCATTCATCAATTCATTCTAAATTGAGGCACAACCCATTAGAGGAATAATATATTCAATAGAGGAAGATTCTTGTTGCAAAATGGATGATTTGATGCTTTTTGAAGACTCCACCAACAATGAAGAAATACAAGATGACCGGTTCAAAGTAAGTAGGAATAATATCCTTTCAAATTTTGATCTTTTAATTAATAATGGAATGGAGGTATGTGAATAAGTGAAATAATTCCATCCTTCATTATGGACCAAAGGTGATGAATTCAAGATGGTCATGGGAGAGTCTTAAAGCGTTGTGGAAATTTTGAATAAAGAAATGGAGATAGTCAAATAATAAAATTCCATTCTTGATTCAATCATTGATGATCAAATGGAAGAGGCCTACTTCATTTCTAAAGCTAAGGAGACTAAATAATTCGGTTACAATGTTTTCTTACCCAAAGAGTAGAATAATCATCTCTGTGAGTATGAAGTCTTTCATTTTCCATATGAGCAATAGGATTAAATAATGCATGATCCAAAAAAAATTTAAAATTATTATCATACTTCCACCCTAACATCATCCCATTTTCCCCATCAAGAAGATGATATGGATTTTGAACTCAGAGGATTTCCCTTCCCATGAAGCATGGACCTCTTTTCCTTGTCGGAATGTGTTGTGAGTCAAGTATGCCCGTGTTTACAAGAAAGTGAATCATGGACAACGTAAATCATGGAAGAAGTGAACAAGGACATTATAAATCAATCATGGGCACGTATGGGTCAAATTTTCAATCATCTCCTAGAGGCACAATATATAGACTCTTCCCATGATAATGAAGATGATCCTATGATGAAATCAGAAGAGTTATCTATATCAAGACAAATTGAAGGCTGAAAAATAAGGAATAAAGATACCCTCAACTCAATTTTTAACTCTTGACTCAGGCTATGGAGATGCAAGATTAAGTATGAATCAATTTGTGCTTCTCATCTTTGATTCACCAATGTTCGACGTTGATACAGAATCTAATTGATGAACTTGTTGTCTTCCCTAATGCCTTGGTTAACGAGAGTGAGATGTGAAAGTGCACCTATTTCTCTTTCACATAGTGTGAAGAAGATCATGAATGAAAAAGAAGGAAGGTTCTCAAATATCCTTTGGAATGTCCTCCAATCTTGAAGATGAAATGTCTCTATCTATGGAGGAAGATAGTAGGGAAAATGTTGAGCTGATTTGTATTGAAGAAAGTTATTCGGACAAGAAATTGAAAAGCTGCAAGATTCTTCGAAGTGTGTTTAAAATCAACTCATTCCCATCACTTTGGAATGACTCCACCAATGCAAAAAAAATATTTCATGTGGCAAGATTACACTCAATGGTAAATAAAGTCCTCTATGAAGAAATTGAGGGTTGCAATTTTGAGAATGGATATCAAGATGAGATTCAAGTAGATGGATATTGATGGCAAATTTCTCTAGACAACAAAAGTGAGGGTATGCATGATTCTTATGAGATGATTCAAAATAAGATTGACACTCACCATTATCCCAAGCTCCTGAATGTTCCTTGAACATACTTCTCATATTGCAACAATTTCGCTGAGGATTAATGAGGGCCTCCATCTCAACGATATAACCTCTACTTTTGGAAGGTAGTCACTTAGAGCAACATGAAGTTATATATTCAGAGAAATTCTTGAGTAAGAAGAAAGTCAATTTGTTCCTCACTCCTTCATGAGTACCTCATGCTAATATAAGAGATGATTCTCATGCTGCAATTCAAGGATGAATAATGTATCCATGAAGAGATCAATTTTCCCACTCCTGAAGACATGGATACATGGTGTCTTGTGATCATATGACATCAAGAGGAAGCCTCAAGATGCAAGAGTTTCAAGAGGGTGACCAAGTTTTCATCAGATGCAAGATTATGTTCTCAGTGCATTATGAGTATGAAGATGGAATCCTTTATGATCAATATTCTTCTTCTCAAGCCATGTAAAGATCCATCACAAGGGCATGTTTTGATCGGATGATAGTTTTTGTGACTTTGAAGATCACATTTCACTCTATTGTTTCACGATGGTATGGACTTTTCTCAAACCCATTATTGGGTATGTGTACATTCTTTTCCCATGACTCTATAAATATCCCTCCCCCTGTATTTAATTTCCATTTTCTATTGTTGTGTTTTTTTCCCTTTTGGTGTATTTTTCTTCTATTTTTTTGAATGTGTGTGTGTGTGTGTGTGTGTGTGTGTGTGTGTGTGTGTGTGTGTGTGTGTGTGTGTGTGTGTGTGTGTTCAATAAGGGAAGTTGTGTAGTGCATATCTATCTAATGACTCCATAAATCCCAATGGATAAGGCACTGGTCCATGAAGAAAATTTAGATTATAGAATTTCTCACATCATGTCCTTGCTGATTCTCAATCCACAACATGTCCCCAAGCCAGATCCTACTTTTGTCCTATGTTTTTGCATGGGAAAAATTCACCCGAAAGATATGAAAACTATACCAATAGCGTCAATTTTTTCATGTCATACCCTACCTTGACAACCCCCAGATTAACTTATCCCTCAATGTGTCAAGTCTAGTATTATCCTTCTAATATCACACATGTGGTGTCAGCAGTTACCCCATACATGATTTAGGAACAAAAAAAATCATTCAAGTACTGTTGGAGCAATGGTTTCTCAAAGCAAGCTTTCTATCACACTTAGAAAGCGAATTTTCATCAACCTTTCTAAGCCACATGCATACCATATTCTAGAGTAGTTAATGGAGGACCTATATTTCATCATGGAGGTGTGTCTTAAGAGTCTAGGATCATTGTGTGAACTAATTCAGGAAAAAAATTGGAAAGATTCGGAGTGTTTAGGATCCAATGTCACCTAAAGGTTGGTTTTTGAGGCCTAAAGGACCTTGCACCGAAAAAATCACCTAATCTTCAAGGAATGATTTTGGGAGCTCCGTATAGTGATTATATGGTCCATAAAATATATCATTGGAAATATATTTCAGTCCCCTACATGGTGGAAAAAACATGTCATCTTCCAAGCACCATGCATTTCTCAGACCAACTCGTTCTTCTCATGTACATAGTGGGTGATACTCGAGAAAAAAGGAGATTTTTTAGGGATTTTTCAGTCATGGAATAAATTTTTTGAGACCCTAAACCATTATTATCAAAAGGTAATTTTTCATGCAAAATTAATATAATGAAGTTCCTGAAAACTCATTCTGGGAGATCAAGATATGACCTTCACTAGTCAGGCTCTCAAGGTGACGCTCTTTGGTACTTAACCATTTCCACACCCAGACACATGTCAAGATGAGGTTAAGGAAAAATTTCACATCCCTATTACACCTTATCAAAGGGAAATGAGGTGCAAAAAATTTCAGCCCTCCTCACCATTTAGTCTTCTTGGTCACCTATATGACCTAGTGCTCACCATTCTAGGCCCTCGTTGACCAGTTTGACTTTCTCTCCCAATTACTCACTGCATGCATGCGACTTTGTCACTATGAGGCTAGGGAACATTGTTGAGAAATTTTAACACATATCATAAGGGGAAAATAGGGATAAGATAATGTTCACCCATCTTCCTTTTAGCCTCTAAGTTTCCTCATGCAACCATTTTCCGGCCCCCAAGTGCTTAAATGTGGCTAGCCCCTTCAACTTTCTCTCATTGAACCAACACCTACCATTTTTCATACTAGGAGAAAGGTGAATTTTATTTTCCCTATTGCACATTTAGAAGAGGGAAATGACGTTACTAAAAAATGTGCATCCCACCTCTCTCCTTCCATTGCGAAAGCTATAAATATCGAAGGAGATATCCATTTTTGCTTTTTTGTCCCCCCCACACCTCCAGAAGTTACCGGAATGCTAGAAAAAAAATTCCAGAGCTTGAATCCACCATCATTTGGTTCTTCAAATGAACAATCATTTTTAGGATGTTCCATGATCTGAAATAATAAGAAACACAAAAAAATTTGGATTTAAATGAAGAAAAAATAAGATTTCTCGCCTGAAAACCTTGAAGTATGTGAAGAATAATTTCTCATATCTCACAAACCATCAAACGAATCAACGTGCCATTTTAAAAAATCTTATATTTTTTCAGAGGCCATTAGAATCCAAGCGTAGTATTTTATAAACATGCCCTAGCGTTTTTGCAATGAAGAAACCCTAATTTCCCATGGATTTTTTTAAAAATTTAAAATCTCTCAATCTAACAACCAGTTTGGCTTGAAATTATGGAAGAGAACTGTAGAGCAAAAACCCATATCGGGAAAGTTTGTTTCATCATCAAATCTGAGGCCCAAAAAACCACTTTCCAAAAATAATAAGCCTTCCTACATGGGTACTTGCTATTTTTAGTAATTTATCACAAAATTAATTGCATAATTGTGACAAAGACGATGTGCACCACCAGATAATCGAGGAGAGCATGAATGATTGATCAGTGTCAGAAAATGATGAAAAATGACCACTTACTAAAAATAGTAAGTTCCCTATACAGGCACTGGCTATAAATAGTAAGTCATCACAAAGGGTGGTTTTAGAGGGATCAATATACATAAGGGATAACTTGGAAGGCTAAACTCACTGGCAGGATTGAAAAGAGGGTAATTTTCCCACTTACTAAAAAATTAGTAACCCCATTGTTCCAAATACAGTAAGTACTTCTAAAAACCATGAAGTTCAAGTTCATAGAAGGAGACATTATTCACTTTTTTGAAAGGTAGTATGTACTCAATGGTGCTCATCACTTACCTGCTCAGTGTGTATGGGAAAGTACATCATTTCATCATAAATATTTGTTGGCAAAGCAAGATAGTGTCACAAAGTATCATCAAAAGCATTGTCCGTGGGGTATCTTGAATTCACTTCTTGACATCTCAAACAATGTTCTTAAACACTCATTTGACAGATTAAAAGTAATCTTTACATCATGTACAAAGGAGTCATTTGTTATCATCGTCGGCAAGGGGCAACGTATTCAAAGGTATTTGAAAGAATGGAAAAATTTAAAGGATTATTTATGAAATATTTTTCTCATGTTCAAAGGTCACAATTCATCGTGAAATTGGAGTATTTCTCTGATTCACTAATGGAGTTGATCTACATCAGAAGTGGAGTGTTCTTCATCCTGTGTTTCAGAAGAATACCCACCCTCTTCTCTTTCTCCCTCTTCTTTCTCTCTCCTTTCTAATTCTTCATTGGGCTTCATCATTGTATTTCATCCTATTCACTTAAGTGACCTATATTTAAAATTGTAAAAGTATTTTCTCAAAACTATAAGAGAAATACTTAATTTATGGAAAACAAAAGTTCACAAGTGGAATATGGAATACGAAGAGTCGTATGAGTGAGGTGAGAAGGACAATTCACATTGCTATAAATTGGGATGGCCTCTCCATTCCAAAGGATTCTATATTTTGAAGAATTTCTACTTTTGTAGCAATTGTGTATTGTAGTTTTTGAACTTTGTGTCAATACACATGAGATAAAGAACTATATTTCTTCTATTTCCTATTTCTCATGTTTTCTTTTACTTCTCTCATTACACATCTTTTTGAATGTCAATGAATAGAAAAAGACTTTTTTACTTTTCTTAATAAGGAGATTTCTAAAACTTTGTGTTCATGGTCTCATTTTGCCTTGATGTGTGTGTAACAAGGTTGTTATTCTTATATATTGAATGTTGGAATGCTCTAGTTATTGGGTGTGAACTCTACAATTATACTCAAGGCAGGTAGTAACTTCCCTTTCCTAATTTCCCTCTTTCTCCCTACATCATTGTAATTTCCTCCCTTGTACCACCATACAAAAACTTTAACTACATGTATCAGTGGGAGTACTATTGTTTCATTTAGTCCTTGTGTTCAATAAATGGGATCCTTGGCTCATACCCAAAGAGGCTAGATCCTAGCCTCATGATCGTTGGTAAAATTCAAAAATGGGATTTGTACCATTACAATGCAAATCATTTCCCAGCCATGTGAATTTTTGTGGAAAAACCTAATTTGCCATATCAACAAATTATCTCACCAATAACCCCAAAACACATCAACTCCTAAAAAGAAAAAGATGCAAATGGGCATTCAAACTAACCCCAGCGATCACCCAACTACGTAAACTTACGATTGAGGCATTGCACTACATTTTTAGACTCCATGTAGTTTTGCATGTGTGTGTAGAATCATTCTCTAAGTGGCTCTTGTCCTAGACGCACTTGAATAGTGAGCTATAGCTAGATGTATAAAATGTAAGTAGATATGTGAATGGAAAAATTAACTTCCCCTCATATGAAGTGTATGCAAAATAATGCATTCCCTTGTCCCTTGAATGGATGCTAGATAAATGCTTTAACTCCCTTGTAATTCCTTTGGATGTAACCTTAGGTGATGACAATAGATTCTTAGTGCTAGATCATTTATTATGGTCACATAGCTTTGTACTTATATGATTCCCTTGTTTAAATTTTGTAATTAACCACTAAAATTCCAACCAACAAGAAAATAATATGTCTAAAAAATAGAAATGACCCAAAATATATGAGTAAGATACAAAGAGGTCAGGGGCACCCAGAGGGGATAGGGTCACCTGGGTGTTGGCATCTTTGTTGGGTGCTAGTGTCCACACTCTGAAAAATTAAAGTGTTGAAAGTTAGACTGGGAAAGAAGGTGTGTAAGACCAAGCAAGAAACCATAAAGAAAGCAAAGAGGCCAAATATAGTGGTCAATTAGTAATTTTCTCGCTTAGGAATCATATGAATAGTGGTATGTGACTAGAACCTAGAAATGTACCCAAAGTGCATGATTTAGTGTCTACATTTTCCCCCACTTTATGTTTTTGAGAGAATTCTCAATAACATAAAGTAGATAAGAGATATGTACCTGATAACCATGTATATCAATGGCAAAAACTGTGCCTAGGAGAAAAGAAAAAGTGTTAAGTGAATAATATGAAACGTGGAAGCTAGAGAAGATGAAGTGACCCTAGGGGTGAAAAACGTATGTGTTTATGTCACGTTGTATCTGTTTTAGATGTCTCTTGATGCTTGATGATGTGAATGTTTCTTCCCATAAGGACATACCTATAAAATATAAAAGTAAAAGAGTAGTCAAAGTCATGTGTATGAAAATTTTGATCCAAATGTGTAAAAAGTGTGTATAAAAATGTGAAAAGGAACATGTGCACCTAATCTGTAATGAGTGAAAGGAGATAGAAAGGATCCTGAAATTTTTGTAGAAGAATTATTTTTTTTGTGATCTCACACCAAGAATGAGTTTTTCAGGATATCTCATGCCAATTGCACCAAGTATGAGTTTTTTGGGTGATCTCACACCACAAAAAAAGAAGTGTAGGGAGAAACCACTAGTGCTATCATCCAACCTTTGACTAATTCCCACAATGTAAACACCACTACAAATGGTGTGTTCAAAATTGATCCATTTTCATCCAGTTTGATCCAATGGGAGTAGAAAATGAGATAGAATGCATGCATGTTGATTACTAGAGGATTGTGCCCATACTAAGAAATGTTTTGTGTAGACTATTCTAAAATGTGTTGTTCTGAGACAAATTTTGAAACTGCCTCCTAATCATAGGCACCTAGGAAGGGTCAGGGGAACCCAGTCATTCATGTCTATGTCTGGGCGTTGGTGTTTGTGTGCTATGTTGAAGACCCAAGTCATATTGTGGGCCATTTCTAAGACTAGAGACTGTGTTGTACCGGTATTTAACTATGTTGTACTGTGACTTTATACCATTTTATGGGGTGAATTATTCACCCAATTATTCCCCCCTTGTTTGCGGTACATGCAACATCGCTAGGAGTATGTGGCCCAAATGAGAGGACCATACGTTGATCTAAAACTGAAACCCTACAAAGGGAATGAAATGTGTTTGGTAGAAACCAAGGCACATACAAACAAAGTGGCTGAAAAATAATTGTTAGTACAAACAATACAAATACACATATAAAAGACAATATGTAAGCTAACAAGCAAGAAGACAATGTAGACCACAAAAAGTGGGTTTCAAACATGGTACATCACTTAAAATGTCACAAGACAATCACTTTTGTAGCAGCGAAAAGTATATAATGTGCACACAATACAAAGGGAAAATTGCACAAACAACAGCATAGAAAGGAAAACAATGACAAGTAGTGATAAACAGAGTAACAGAAAACCATGGTAACAAATTGTCCTGCAAATAAAATGTTACACATGAAGCACCTATTAGTATGTTATAAATATAAGAAGTATGTCAAAGCATGTATGATCTAATAGAGTAGTCTGCTAGTGAAAATAGGAAGTAGTATAAAATGAAACAATAACACCTTTGATGTATATGAAATTGGATTCCCCCAGGAGCTTGTTGCGGGACTGGTAAGAGGTGCAGTGCCAAGCATACATGTTGCATGTAACAATCTATGTAAATTTGGCATTCACAACTAGAAATCAATTGAATGTGCATGTGTATATAGTAAAGATAATGATATACAAAATATCCTTCTATTATAGTACTTAAAGTGTACGTGCAAGCATAAGTAAATAAGAACAATGTGCAACCAATATATGTAGTGTGTTATGACTGTGAAATGGAATGGAATGCAGAGTGAGTTTAGAGCAGCCATGTTCCCCCTGAGTGAATGTGTATGAGTATGCATCAGATGAGGTTCATTTATAAATGTCCCCCTTTGTAATTGAAAATAAACTATAGAACAAAAGTATGTCATCGCGAAAAGGTTTGAATATGTGTGCTAGAAAGATATGATCAACAAAGTGTAGAGCGCAAAGAGTGAGTGAGTGTGGTGAGGTTCATTTCAGATTTAGACCCTCATCAATCAATTTCGAACCATGGAACTAGAATGTGTCATAGGAAATTGTGTTGCGACCAATATGTGTGAGAAATATGTATTGTGTATGTGTCAAGTGTGAAATGTGTAGCATGTATGATGTGAGGTTCATGAATGTAGTGAGCCCTCAACAGTCAAGTGTGAACCGTAGCATAAGAGTGCATCATCAGGTAATGATGATACAATTTTATCAAGATGTACAAGATGCGAGTATAAGATGATGTGATATGTAGAGTGAACAAGTGGAAATACTAGACACCTGACAATGCTAGAAGGGGGGAGAATAAACATGATTCCCCTTAAGTGTATGATGATGCAGAAAAATCAAGTAATGTCCTCTAAAAGATCATCATTGTCATGGTAAAAACCATAAGGATATGCATCGGATACTTGGTAGGAAATTATATGAGGTTGATTAAGTAAGGAGTCATTACAGCGTAGATTATATATGCCCATTGCGTATTCTTTGTCAGTGAAATGTGGTAATGGACATCCATATACATACCAACGAGTAAGATTTTGTGAATAGCCGAGAAATTAATCATTGCAAATGAAAACGTGGCCAAAAGGCATGGGGACTAAAATGTCAATATGATTAGGATCTAAAGTGCCACAAATGTAGTCAAGCCATGATTTTCCAAGAGTAAGTGGTGAAATGCTCGCATTTCATGTAACAAATACTGATAGATTAAATAATTAGAGGCCATAAGAAACAACAATGTAAATGTATCGATGATATGACTGAGGATCAGGAAAATGTAGGGATGATATCATCTAATGTGAATCCAAGCCGAGTCAATCCATCATGTGTGCAAATAGTATCAGATCAAGTGGGATTAAATGGAATGTGTGGCCAATAAGAATTATTCATGAAGAGAGTACATGTGAATGGAGGAAGCACATCTGTAGATTTCTCATGAGAAGACAATAAAGGTGATATGTCGGCTGATGCATGGACAGACCCCCCATAAATAACCATAGCATTAGTAGAAGGAGGGAGTGATGCTATACCTTGTTTTTAGTCACCCATATGTCATTGTAAGATCGTTGAGTTCACCTAAAACCTACAAAGAGGAATACCTACAAAACCCCAAAACACATCAAATCCTAAAAAGAAAAATATGTAAATGGCGAGTCGGACTAACCCTAATGGTCACCCGACTAAGTGAACTTACGATCCGGGTGCTAAACTACATTTCAAACTCCATAAAGTTGTGTGTGTGTGTGTAGAATCATGCCCTAGGTGGCTCTTATACCACATAGACTTGAATAGTGAGAAATATTTAGAGGAGAGTGCTACTTGGGAGGACTATGATG
This sequence comes from Taxus chinensis, assembly GCA_019776745.2. NCBI lineage: Eukaryota > Viridiplantae > Streptophyta > Pinopsida > Cupressales > Taxaceae > Taxus > Taxus chinensis. Next base: position 297,677,829 of record CM034152.1, read on the forward strand.
AATTCAATAGAGTATATCAACATTTATTTTATTTATTTTTATATTATTAATAATCATCAAAATGATGTTTTGTATCAGCAAGGAAGGATGTCACATCTCATATTCATGTATTTATCATTTTAGAGACATTCTAAGGACTAGGTGGATATTTCCACATTGATACAACATATTATACTAGTTTAATTTGGTTTAGTTATAATTATGACATGTTTTAAGAGTAAAACAATTGTTACTAATGATTGATTATCAATAGATGATATTTTAGATTCATGTTATAGTTTTTATATTATTATATATATATATATATATATATATATATATATATATATATATATATATATATATATATATATATATATATATATATATATATCTTCTAGTTAAATTTATTTGATAGGATTTTTTGGAATGGATAATGTGCTAGGCATTATTTTTTACATGTGAACATGTGTTCTCCAGTTTTAAGAAATGCTATCATTAGGGAAAGGTGGAAATATGCATAAAATGCGTATAGAAAAAGAGATTCACCATGTGTGATTTAGTGCATGAGAAATGGTGTCAAAAACATAAGTTCTAGTTGTCAATTCCCTTTGTGATTCAGATTTTTTTGTATGTTTTGCCTTATGTGATGGGATTAGTTAGTTTCATTTTCATAATAAGATTGTTTCTGTGTGGTCTCATTGCAATGAAGAGTGCAACATTGCATTACACATTTCACCAAGTAGTGCATCATCTTTTTACAAAAATAAACCACTTGCACTACAATGTTACATCATTTACTGTGTTTCTGATTAAATTACTTGGTTATGAACGAGAAAAATAATAATAGTATTAATTAATAACAAGGTATTGGTAGGTTCAAAAAAAAATTGTAGGAAGTAACTTCGCTTAGTTGTCCTATGGGAATTACTCATTATCTAAATTTCATTTTCATAATTTCCTTTTACCTTTCTCACTTATCTCTTCATGCCATATGCTCATTTTCATAATCTCCTTTTACCTCTCTCACTTATCTCTACATTCCCTATGCTCATGCACCAACCGACCTAAGAATTCCTTGGGTGGTATGGACTTGTGCAATAACTTCCTACTACCTTATGGAATTCCATTTGCATATAAACACTTATATTTTTTTAGATAAGATAAAAAAAGGTTTGGTTTTAATCTGGGGACCAAAAAACCCATACATAGAGAAGCAAGTTTTATCGACACATCAATGTGGGATTAAATATTGGAAGTGAAATAGATTTTGGGGTCATTGAGCACACCATAAAGACAACCCAATGTATTTTGCATTACTAATCATGTATTGTTCTAACTTATCTACTTGTGTTTTGCATTGAATTTTGTATATGCTACATTGAATTCAAACTAGGATCAATTCACTATGAACTTGAATGATTTATATTGGAACTGAAAATTGAACTAAGATCAAGCTATTAGACCGATCTATCATACTTACCAAAATCAGTGAGTTATCCAAGCTCGTTTGCAATTGAGTCGCATAATCTGAATTGGAGGGGAAATGTGTTATAAGAAAATTCATTAGAATAAGGAAAATTTATACAAAGAAACATATTCATCCATCCACAGTGCATGTGTGATATTAAGGAGGATATTTATAAAATTAAATGGAACTCACTGAGCTCGAGATTCCTTGTGTTTGAATCCTCCTTCAATACCAAATGCATAAACAAAAAATAGACCACCCACCATGCTCACCATGCAAGGAGTTTGGATAAGAACTCCAAAGGATAAATTCAGCCATGAAAAGCACAGTATCATTGTCCAAATATAGAAACAAAAAATGTCAAAGGTGGAAAAATTAGTATTGAATATGTGGAGCTAATCTTAAAACAAAAATCAAATAATGATTAACCCAAAGGAGAATTACATAAAGAACTTCAGTTTAACTTTTAAAATATAAAAGCAAGAAGGTGTGTGGATAGAAAGATATAAAAGGAAAAGATAAAAATAACTTATAGAAGTTTATAAAATCAGGGAAGGCTGAGAAACATAAGACACAAAATTTTGAAGAAAAATGCAAAGGGAAAGTGATAAGATATACAAAAACACGGATTAAAGAAGAGGTTAACACATGAATTCACAAAGAGATTTAAAAACATAAATGTAAAATGCCACTTAGGGAACCCCTATTCCATTTTTGACAATAAAATGGAGCCCCCTTTTTATAATGAGTCATTAAAGATGAGTTCTAAACCTCCAAAATGAGTTTTGAGTGTCACACCGAGTTTCACAATATTTTCTAGCTTTTAAAAAAAATGATAATCAACTTTCAAACATGATTGAAAGGCCTATAATATTGATTTCCAATTTAACCATGAAAAACATAAGTTTATTCATAAAAAATAGTAGATTTAAAATAATTTTACACTGACTGATACTTTCAAAGTTTAATTCTCTTTACTTCATGGTTAAGTGCTTTCAAATGACTAAATCATTATTTAATCTTTAAAATGTGCTTTCATGGTATGTTTTATTATTGAACATCTTTGAAAGATGAAAATAAGAAGAAACCCATAAGTTTACCATTTTTTTAGAAGTTAAATGGCCTTCAAACGTTCATTTGACAATTAATCTTGCATTTTATATTGATTTAAAACCATAAAATTTGAGCTAACTATCAAAACTATATAGAAGGTATAAATTACACCGATTCGAGCCAAGTGTCCACAAGGACATGGGCCAATCATTAAAATTCAACAAAGGCTTGGGCACAACCAAAATTTCTAAGACATGTGGGAGTGTTATGCACTGATGAAGGACATGTGTCATACATCAAAATAAGGAGAAAAGTTAATAGGAGAGGAATTACATTGATGCATGTCATGTGTCACAAATCGACATAATATATATTTGGGGTTGAGCCAAAAATTTTGAAGGCATGAAAGATTGAAGAATACCTATGGGTGATAAGTGGCTCTCATTGGTAAGAGAATAAGTAGGAATTCAAAGCTATCCAAAAGCAAGTGCATTGATGTATTCCACGTGACGAGGATTGGTGCGTTATAGGATATGGATGTCAAAGTTTTAATAATATTAGTGATTGGTAGTGCCAATGATTGACATGTATCAAATATTTTTTCATTTCACATATAAAGGTTGAAACTAATGTTTGGAGACCATACACTAACTGATAACACTAATTCAAGCCATATGTTAATGATCGGTAAATTGTAGGATATCGAGGTCAAAGCTAAACTTAAATCTTCCAATAAGAAGATAAAATAATGGTTTTCACAAGTAGTGCATTAGTGAGAGCAAGAATTTTCAAGAGTTTTCAAGTGGACAATCAAACAAAGATGGCACATGTGGATATGTGCCATAAGTTAAGCCAACAGGTTAAGACACTTTTATGTTTTTTAGTTAAGACAAAGGAAAATTGAGACAAAATAATATTGGAAGCATAATTGGAAGTGTACATGAAGCTTACAAGGACTATTTTAAAAGTTTTTAGATGATAAATTTTGGTAATTTACCCTTTTAAATTTTTAGTTTTGACAATGTACTCTTACTAAAACAAACAACACTCTTTCTATCCCCACTCGATATATCCCGAGGTCTCTTGCCTAACTTGTTTATTCATACACATTGATATGTTGACATATTTTGAGAATTAAATGTATAAAATACATAGAAATACTCCACTTGATAGGATACGGCCTTCACTTTTTCATTTTTTCACCCCTATCCAAAAATTTCCACTTTGGTCAATTTGTGGAATTTGGTCCTGGCTGAGTTGTAAGGTTTTGTGCTAACATATCCTTAATCTGATATTTCAATTTTATATTCTTTTTTGGATAATTTAATCCCTCTACGTTAGCCTTTCCATGATAATTTACCTTCAAAGCATTGTATAAATAAGTTAAACTCACCTCATTTACTAACTTGACATTCTCATGAACTCCTATTATAAACACTAGCACTAAAGGCACCCAAGACTCCGTAAATATCTCCAAATCTTGTGTATAATCATTAGGGTAGAAATCACTACAGTTATGAATCATTCTACCATTTTGGGGAATTAACTTCTCTCATTTGTAATAACCCAAAAATCCCTACTTAAAGTTTTAGTAAGAGAGAAACTCAATCTAAGCATTAGAAAAGAGGTTCCAATTTCCAAATCATAGTTGCATTCATTAAAATATAACATGTTAGGTAGAGAACAAAATGTGGTTTAAGACCTCTTTAGAGTAGTGCCAAATTCAGTGGTGCAAGGATTGCATTTTAACCCAACTAATGCTTGTTTTGTAGGATCTCCTACCTATGGCTAGGGTTTGAGATCTTACTCAAAATATTTAGAGGGCTTCACAGTATGAGGGGAAAATAAGGTTTGACAATGATAGACATTTTTAGGTAGACAACAATCTCATAAAGTTATAGAGTAGGATTCATAGTAGGTTCTAAACTGTATAAGTGTAAAACTATGTGAATGGTTCCAAAAGAGCTATATGGTCCCTCACCAAGTTATTTTCTAGCTATAAATCCAGAGACAAAGCACTTACATGTTCATATCTCCTAGTTCTATCAATCTACACACCTATAAATTCCCATATCTATTTTTAATCAACTAAGTACACTCATTCTCTTGTCATCTACAAATTCACATAGTGGATTAAAAAATGTTAATGTTTTCTTTATATTTATTTAACAGGCATTTATGTCATCTACAATGTAGCTTCTCTCAAATGGAGCTTACAGTTTTTTACATGGAGCTTTAGACACTTTTATGGTTTTCCCCAAAGACCTACCCTAGACTGGACTATGTGCTGACAAGCACATTCTAAAAACCATGGCTCTACCACCATGTTGACCCTTAGGATTCACTGGTAAATTTTTTACCTTCTTCAACAACCCAAAAATGGAGAACTCGTCTTCCTTTTATAGTTGTGTCAATTACGCATTTCCCACTTCTCTCTCCTCACTTCAAATTTCCCCTTTGGTGGGATGGCTCCATCTAGATGCTTCTGTAATTCCCACTTATATTCAAATTTAAATTGAGATTATTTAATGTTCTAATCTACCATGCCTCTACTTGTTCCACATATATATGGTCGTTAGTTCTTCTGATTATTGCATCCTAGTCATCATTCTTGTCAAATAGCTTCTAATGTGTTTTGTCGCTTCTGCCAACTATCCATCGTGCCACGTACTCCTTTATCTCATAATCATTTTTCATACCTTGGTTCACTTCTTCCATGTTCTCTTTCACCTAATTTCCACCTCCAAAATTCTCTTGTGTACTATTTCAAGGCTTTAGGTCCTTCTCCTCCAAAAAAATCACGCACTTTCACATAGTCTTACCATTTCTCCTCTTGTGCTTTCTACGCACTCTTTTCCTTGTGTATAACCACCTAAAAATCTCTATTTTCTTCCATCCTTTATGCACCTATCTATCTTTACTCGTGCACTACTCCTTTGCACTTTCCAATTATAGTGTGCACACCATCTTAGGTAAAATTGTGCAAGATTTCCCTAGACCTAGGATGACCATGCATCAACTAGTTACAAAAATTATTGCAATGTTTTTATATTACATAATTAATGTTGAAAGTTAATTAATAACACTAACATCTTATATCCCCCATTACATCCTTTTAGTGTACTTAATTTACTAATATATTATTCTAATAAGGGTTTAAACATTTGATGAACCCAACTCTTGAATTAAAGATCATGTTCAAAACCCTAGTTGTCATGGATTTTTTATGATACTCCTCTTTACTACTGGTTATATATCCATACTATCTTATATCATTGTGTCCTTGCCTTTGATGTTATATGATACTTGAATCAAACCTAAAGGCGAACATGCTCATACTTGGTGTTATAAAGGCAAACCATTTGTGTATCCTTCTTTTGATCCTACAAACATGGTTCTGAATACTTTGTCTTATTTTACTACTGATATATTTTCCAATGTTGTTTTTACTATTAGTGTTGATCATTTCCAAGGTGAAGGATCCAATAATAACTTTGATAATCATTCTCATGGCCTTCTTGAAGATGAGTTACACCATATTACAAGATAATCCCACTAATATTGATATTCTTATTTATGTTGCACGAAATAAACTTAAGCATGATTCATTATCTCATATAGAGACATCTACTATTCCTACATGTATGGTTCCTACATCCATGGGGGCACCTTATCTTTCAATGAATAAATTCTCTATGCATATTCTTGTAACCACTATGTTTACTACATCTCCTATATGCAATCATAGTGGTTCACATGCTTGTTTATCTAGCACATAAGCTTTTGAATACCTTGTTCATATATTACAAGCTCAAATCTTACAATTATAAAATGGTTCATTCACTTATCCTCATGTCATGGATTCTACTTAGTTTCTTCACAATTCACTTGCTCCCAAAGTGGCTATCCTTTACCTCTCGTTTTTTGCTTCTAAACTTCCTATATATGAGGGAAAAGGTAAACCCGTAAAGCATCTTCATTCATTTCATGTTTCTTGCATTGATTACACATATTATGAAATATTACTTAGCAATATCTTACCTAGAAGTCTTAAGGACTTTTCATTCCAATGGGTTTATGATCTCCCCACCCACTCTCTATGGTCTTTTACTACTTTGGAAATTCAATTTTTGGCACAATTTTCTATCAAAATTGGGGACAAGGTTTCTTATGCATAAATTTACAAAATGTGACAAGGATATAACAAACCTATTAATGATTGTGTCCTATATTATAATATCATGCTTACTAAGATGAAAAATATCTTGGATAACAATGAATTACAAGATCTCTTCACACAAAGCTTGCTTTCTCCTTTACAAGAATTGGTCATATTTGAAAAAAATTGATCATTTTACCATCTATGTCACACAATCAAAGAGTGTAAAGCTATTTTTTTATGTATAAACAAACTTGAGTATGGTACTAACACTCTTAATACATTTAATGCCAAGTTTCCAATGAAATTTGCATTCAAATGCAAGAATATTGATACTAAGGCTACTTTTAAGGACAATTTTAACACTATTTCTCAACCTACTAAGCTAAAATTAAAACTTGTATGATGACAATTTACATGTTTAGTTTATGCTCCACACATTTTATTGAAACGATTACTTGAATGTAATCTCGCGTATCTCCCCCATTGTTTGAGGTTGATGCAATCAAGAGTCAAAGTAAAAGTTTTAATGTTAATGCTTACTATGATTATCACATATGTATTGATCACTTCATTGGTCATTATATCAAACTTTGTCACATTATTCAATATCACATTGAATCAAATACAATTGAATGGGATGATCCCACTAAATTTTCTAAGCCAACTAATGATAATGAAAAATTTAAAATCTTCAATGATCCACTTCCTAAGCATAAAAATGAAAAACTTACTTCATAAGTGCACAATACTCATCATGTGGTGCCACTGCCACCTCTTATGATCACCATTTAGATGTAATTATTGGGACTGTCACTCACATTCCATCTCATATACGATTATCACTTTTGATGAATCAATATATATGACATACTTATTTCTGATACTCTATCCATTCATTTCATTATTAATCAAGTGTCTATATACAATTTTCTGGTTTATCCACATAACAAGGATAATGTTTTCTCTCTTATAGTACTTCACTCTCTTTTAGTTCCTATAAAGAAACTTGTACTTGATTCTCATCTTTTCTATCAATTCATTAATATACCTATTATATAATTGACTCTATTACTAAACTAGTTTCATTTTTTGTTGTTGTTAATCTTATTTTTGGTGCATTACATTTAGGTATCCCTTAGCTATGCTCTCTTATGGTTATTCCTTCTTCCATTCACCAATGTGTCAAGTTTCTTCATAATCAATATATTGTCACAATTTAAGGTATTACATTTGAGGATCCTTCTCCTAGCTTTCCTATTCATTCTTCTACAATTTCTAACCTTACTCTTAGTGAACTTAGGGATAGGTATTTGGTTTTACACATTGTTTATAATTGTTCTAGTTCTCCTAGGTATCCCAATAAGCCTTTGGTTTTGTAGTCATGAAATCATTCACTTTCTACTTACATCATGTCTCTAATTATTTCATTATATACATGATTCCTAAGCAAGAATACTAGACAATAACAACACTTGTTTTACTCTTTCATTGTTTTTATCTTTCCCACACTCTTGTTATTTACTTTTTTGGAATGACCACTTTACTTTTGGGTACTAAATCACATGTGACCCAACCCTGTATTGACGGTTACATATTCCAAGCATCCCAGACATTACCACCCATTAGGGACAAGAGTGCTCCAATTATTATTTTCCCCTGTGGGCACTTTTGTCCCTTTTGATCCTTTTCTTGATTTTTAATTGCCACATCATTTGTTTTCTTTTCTATAGTATATTTTATCACTTTGGGTCAGATTTTATTTGTTTATAAAATTAAGACAAGGGAATCATATATATACATGAATTACTTACCATTATTAAGGGGCGTGACATTTGAGCTATCAATCTCTATCTACCATCTACAAGAGTAAAATTCAAAAGACTACATTTGAGTTGCATCATTCACTACATAGGAAGGGACATATTTGAGTTAAATCTCACACATCAATCTTAAGGGATAAGTATTTTTTATCCCTTATCTTGGTGCAACTGGCACAAGTGCAACCTAGCTTCAAGGCACACAATTCTAATCACACACATAGAAGAACTACATAGATTCTGAAATGTAGTGTAATGTTTAATGAAAATCACATATGCATTATTTATTCCATATAATGTTTGATTGAGATTTGTATAGGTAGATTGGATTTATTTTGTAGGTACAATTGTGACACAGGAATCCTACAATAAATTAGATGCACTAAAAATTGAAAATAACTTCAACTAAGTTTAGACCCTAAAAAGACCATAAGTAGAGTTGTTGCAAGGAAACTAGCACCTAGATAAAAAAATAACACCTATGGCAACCTTGTCCTACTATGGGTGCTCTTGTATGAATAAGTATTAGATATCAATTTTCCAAACAGAGCTCTCACAATCTAGATCCATCCTGTTCTAGTCATATTTTATCCCAAAATCATCCTAGGTCTCCTGATACAAGCTAAGTCATTCTTATCTCCAATCTTACACACTTTTTTTTACTTTACATGCTAGATATTGTTTGATATTGCTATACTTATTTGATATCAGTCCTCTGATAAAGATTTACAATTAATTAAATTATTTGGTAAACCTGATCCTTACATGCCCATGCTCAGAGTTTCCTATCTTATATCATGGCCAATACATCACATGTGTTTACCACTAAACATTTTAATGAACTAAAAACATACCTTGTTGATCTTTATGAAAATATTGATCTCTTGCTCTTCGCTACTCATGAAGAATCTTAATGGATCTCTACCTCTACTCCCCTAAATACCATCGTTACCCCCACTTTGGCCACCACATATTTTATTCCACTCTCCTCCCCTCTTATCACTGCAAGGGATTCCACTAGCCATATTCCTATCTCTACACCTCACACTCATATTTTTTCTCCCCTCATTTCTCACATCCAACCTAGCACTTATTTAGGAACCCATGTCTTAGATTATTTGTATCATGATTTTTAAACTAAAATTCATCAATTGCAACAAGCCTCTCTTCTTATTCTCCATCCCTTGATTCTTTGCTTCTTCCTCATAGTCCTCTTGCACCCAATATTTCTTCTTATCCACTTCCTCACAATTTTTCCTCAGCTAAGTTTCCTCTCTTTGATGTCCATAGAGATCCCTAAGATAACCTTTTCTCATTTCATGTTGCATGCTTAGATTATGGTTGTAATGATACACTTTTGACCAAGTTGTTTCCTGGGAGCTTACAAGACTATGCCTTATGATGGTTTTACAATTTTCCTTTACATTCCATTTGATCTTTTACTCTTGAAAAATTATTTCTAGCTCAATTTTCCATGAATATTGGCACAAAGATATCATATGCACAAATGGAAAAAATTAGTTAAGGAACTAACGAGCATCTTAGTGACTGTGTATTGCATTATAAGACTAACCTTTCTAAAATGAAAAAAGTCTTTCCTAAATCTGAATTACAACATATTTTCATCCAAAACATATTACCTCATTTACAAGAATGTGTAATCTTTAATTCTTTTCACTCTTTTAATCAATTGTGTCATACTTTGAAAAGTAGAGAGATCAAGTTACTTTCTTTAGGAAAACTTAAATATGGTGTTAATATTTATGATGCTTCTACTAACAAGTTCACAAAAAAATATACCTTTAAGGGAGAACCTAGTGACTATAATCCTACCTTCAAAGCTATATATCAACCTATGAAGCTACAATTGTGACCCACATGCCACAATTGTGCCCCTTTGCAATACCCACCACATATGTTATTACCTCAACTCCTTGAAAGCAATCTGATTTCTCTCCCACCTCCTCTTAAACAAGATCCTAATAGGCCTCATGGAAACAAATTCAATGAACATGCATATTGTGATAATCAAAGATGAAATGGCCATTCTACTTATAAGTGTTTCAAGCTTAGACATATCATTCAATATATGATTGACAACAAAGGCATTGAGTTTCCTGAATTTGCTAATACTATTCCAAAATATACTAATGGCAATGGAAAGCTTAAAATCTTCAATGATCCACTATCTAATCAAGAAAAATCAGCTCATGAATCCTCCTTAAATCATGTTTATCATGTTGTTCATACTCCTTCAACTTCAGATCATCCTCTTTGATTTCTTATTGGTACTACTGATCTACCTTTACCTATAATATCTTTCTAATGATGTTGATTTTCATGTTTTATTTGTACATCACATACACTACATATTGATTCTTTTATTGGTTTGTCATGCTATCAAAAATGTTATGGTGAATCCTACTTACAAGTGACAATGCATGTTCATTATATTTCTTACAGGCTATCAATTTTTCATTATCTCAGATGACCCTGGAGGACCTCTTAATTCTCATGGGCATGTTATTCTTCCCATGACTATTGGGCCCTCATCAGTCTCTCTATTCCTCTTACAATTGGTTCTACCCCATTGTGAATTGTGATATGATCTTAGGACTCCCTTGGCTTAGGGGATTCCAAAGGGTTGTTATCCATAGTTCACTTATGCCTTAAGTTTATACATGAGAGTCACCTTATCACTATTCAAGGCATACCCACCAAAAAATCCTTTATTTTTTGCCTCCTAATATTTCCACATTGTTCAACTACTTCTATCACTAGTGCACCTAATTATACATATTCTCATGATGGCCACATGGATTTGACAGATACTCCTTTATGGAATATAGAGCTCTTACAATTCCTACTGTTACTGCTATATGTACGCCTAGATATCCTTTACATATAGATTCTACTTCTCATTCACGATGGATACATTGATCTCATACTCCACCTCACATGGAAAATGTCTCATCATAGGACACAAAGTTACGCATGGTACATCTAGGCCAATTTCATAGTCTCTTTCTCCACGTGTGTTCCCCTATGACCATAGAGCGTTTGATCATTATCACAAGAATACTTCATTCAGACTAGAAGACATTGGTCCCTCACCCTTATCCTCATTGGATATATCATTGTGGCATACACACTTGGGGGCATATTCATCCCTCTCACGTTACTCTGATGACCACACTCTTAGTCTATAGGTCTAAAAATGATTGTTGAGGGCACATTTACTTATATGGACTTCACTTTGTACACATACATTGGGAGCTGACCTTGATCCTCTCTTCATACTTGTTTGGTTTCATGTTCACGTATTTACAAGAAATTCAAAAATACTAGCTTAGATCTTGAATGGATGTATCATTGCTAGTTCATTCTATTCTATTTTGCACACTACTTATCATGTTATTTGGGTTCATAGTATGCTCTACCATTTTTCTATACACACATGCACATTCACATGGTAATTTTTGATGTGAATGCATATCACTTAAAAATTTATACACAACGTATGATGCTTGATATTGTACCATACCAGTCCCACTAAGAATCTTGGGGGCATCTACCTTTCCTATTTTCCTATATTCAGGTTCTATCATTGTAATATCTACTAATTTCATTCATATTTACTGTTGTATACATTATGTCATACTATAAATATTTCTACCATACTAACAGGTGCTTCATGTGTAGAATTTTTATTGCAGGCCTACTTTGGATCATGGTTCTCTGATTCACTTATATATTGTCTTCCTTTCTTATGTCTTGGTTGTCATTGTTTGTGGGTTATGTCCTATGTTCATTTCTTGGTTTCTTATATCACCTTGAAGGCCTTGATTGTCTTGTGACATCTTGAGTGGTGTCCCATGTATTCAACTAGTTACTCATTGTGTCTTTTATAATGTTCCTATGTGTTGTGACTTATTTTTATTACATGATGTATAATTATTTATGAATAACACTTGTAGCTAGAATTTTTCCTATTATTCGCATACGTCATGGTTTTTACCTTGCATATTCCCTATTCCCCTTGCAAGAGTTACAATTTAGATGTGTACATCAATTTTAACTTTCCTGATTTGGGCCACACTTGCCTTTTTCCGTCTCATGCACCCCAAACAAGTGGGGGTAATAATCGAGTGACTATTTCACCCTCTCAGTAGTTCATATACCAAATATAGAATGATATATAGAAAAATTAGGGGACATAGAAGCCAAGAAACATGTCCAAAATCAAAATTGGGCCTAAAATCAGTCCTAGATTGAAGCATCCAACACAGAAAGGACCGTTGGGTGTTAGTGTTCCACCTGGGCACTCCTTTCTTAGGGAAAAAATAGTTATAGTACATAATCAATAGGTTCTCAATGATAGTATTTTATAATTTCTAGCTACACATGATCTTTTAAAAATTATTACCAGTGGCACGTTACACACCTTGAGAAATAAAGCTAATTACTTCATATGGCTTGGTGACCAGTTTTTAAACATCTGTAGTGGTACTTATCCATGGGGAAGTGTTAAGGGTTGGAGAAAAACTATGACCACTCTTCTAATACTCTTCCCTTAGTGATATGATGCCAAAATCTGAAATTTAGTGATAGGATGCTCAAATCCAAAGTTTGGCGAGGGATTCAAAAAAAAAATTAGTGATAGGATGTTCAAATCCAAATTTTGGTGACATGACGCCCAAATCCTTAGTACTATTCCAATCATCTCCAAGGTAGAAAACATATAGGAACAATTATATTTCTTCTCTCATGGAACATATGTGTATTCTACCCTTGATTCACTTGTTTTCAACACACATTTCTATTTTGACGAGTACTGAGTTAAATTTCAATTTCATTTATTATGAGCATTGACTACACTTATGTTCCTTTATAGGTCCAACCTTACTACAACAAAAGGGAACACACAAATGGAACAAGGAAAAATATCCAACTTGAAAATGATCTAACAAAGATAATATCCAAGAAACACGCATACAAATCACTTCTAATATATACACAAGGACACCCCTAGGATCCTTATCCTTCTCTAGATTCCATAATACAAATTATATTATCTCCATTTGACACAATTTCAAATACAACTCTCATTCGACACAGTATTTGTTACAATTATAACTCCCTCATGGCTCTCCACAAAGGTATGCAATATTCTTATCTACTTTAAGCTACTAAATATTCATTCACAAGCATAAAGTGGGGGAAAATATAGTCATGAAATCACACACTTTATACTTACATCACACCTCTAAGTATTTCATTATATACATGATTCCTAAGTAACAATACTAGGTATTAACAACACTTGTATTACTCTTTTATTTCTCTTATCTTTCCCACACTCTTATTATTTACTTTTCTGGAATGAAAAAAATAATTTTAGATACTAAATAACATGTGACCCAACCCTATATTGATCATTACATCTTCTGAGAATCCCAGACATTACCAACCATTAGGGATAGGAGTTCCCTAAGTGCTACTATCCCCTTTGGGTGCTTTTATCCCTTTCCCTCCTTTTCTTGATTTTGAATTACCACATCATTTGGTCTCTTTTATAGAGTTTATTTTATCATTTTGGGTTGGATTTTTAGTTGCTAATGAATAAATTCTATAATTCCCACAAATTTAAACCCCAAAGTTACTCATCTATTCAACTCCATTCTCCAAAGAGTTCAGTTTATTTTTAAGTTTGATTAGAAGTGATGATCCAAACTCATTTAGAAATTAGTTTAATATATCCAAAGGATAGACTTTTTTCATACTCAGAAACTCGCATGGTTGAGGTCATAATCAATCGAAATTGCATTTATTATTTCAGGGTACTTCAATTTTATATGGAGGTAGCATTTTATTTCTCGATACGGTTCATCACCTCACATATAATTTGGAGGTAGCATTTTATTTCTCGATATGGTTCATAGCCTCACATCTAATTACTTTTTAGGGAGAAATTAAAAAAAACATTTAGGGATGATCATGGTAGAGTTAAGGATGATGATTCATACAGAAGGATAATTTCCTTTTTGTGACAAATATTAATTTAGATTCAAACAAGTCCAAACCATCCATACATGTTACTTATAATTTGTTAAGGTTGTTTTTTTAGCTAGATCAAATTTTCCCTGACTTAAGCTCCTGTCATTTCTCTATCAATCTATTTAATATGAAATATTAACAATTTGTTTGGTAAAGAAGGAAACTTCATCTAACCATCACGACCCAAAGGAAAAATAAAGAGCTTTAATTAAAAGGTAAATAAAAATTTCCTAACAAAATTTCCAAGGTTGCGATTAACTCAGTCAAGCATGCTCTAAAAGTATAAACTTTCCTAAGATAGAAAGATAGAAGGAAAAAAAAATCTCATTAAGAGACTATATAATAATGAAGCAAGAGTTATTAACTTAAGAATAATTAAAAGAACATATTTTACTACTCTGTTAAAATTTAGACCCAAATGGATGTCCGGGATTTCATCCTAAGAGTATTTTAAAATTAAACTCATCCTTACTAGGATTTAATTAAATAATATTTTCATCCTACTCCTTTTAATTTTATTAAATCCCATAAAATGAAACCACTTATCTAAATACATGGGCAAGAAAGAAGGTAAAATTAAGACCTTAGGATTAAAGCTCCTCCACCGTGGATCTAGAATAGACCTAAAACAATTAAGAACCCTAAAATTTCCCATAAACATATATGCCCTCTTTTTCTTTCTTATCATTTTTTTGCTTTCTTTTTTTCCCCTCTTTTTGTATAGGTTTACGGAATCTTCATGGAGGCAAGGAAATTTAAAAATTATTTCTTCATTTATTTTCTTGTATTGATTTGTACTAAGGGAAACAGAGGGTTTCTCTCTACAATTTATTTCAGGTTAAACAAATTTGTATTTATTTTCAACCCTCCATTTTGGTGTACAGTAGAAGCATCTGGATCTAGGTTTGATGTTGTTCATACCTTACCAGAAGTATATCAGTGAAATGCCCTCTAAAAATATGAGGAGAGGGTATTTATACAAATATTTTTAAATTTTGCAAAGAGGGGAAACCACCCATAGATCAGAAAAATGGGTTTTATTACCCTTAGATGGGTTTAAAAGATAGAAAATTTGTGGATAATATTTTCATGCCAGATGTGGGCAGTCGTCGTACAATCTGCAATTAGAAGTAATGGAGAGGTCCCTTTTTTTATACTCATAAAATATTGGCCATGCCTACAAAAAAATGTGTAGCCGACTGGTAAAATAGAATGGCAATAGGGACGGGTAGGGTACCAGAGCAGGTCGTGCCCTAACAACCAACCCTAACGTAAATGTTTAAATTCATTATTTTTATTTTTATTGTTCTTTATAATAAAACTATGGATTTAACACACACACACGTGTGTGTGTGTGTGTGTGTGTGTGTGTGTGTGTGTGTGTGTGTGTGTGTGTGTGTGTGTGTGTGTGTGTGTGTGTGTGTGTGTGTGTGTGTGTGTGTGTGTGTGTGTGTGTGTGTGTGTGTGTGCATAAGAAAAATAGTTCTTTAAGCAACAAATAAGCAAAAGGAATTCATATGAATAATATGTTCAAGTTTATTAGTATAGAAAATATTTAAATACACATATTTTAATCAAAGAGGAGATTTTGGCATCAAAATCCATATTTATGAATTGGAATTTAAGCCAAAATTTAAACATAATTAATATATATTTCTTATAGCTAGTAACACGGAATACATATAGTTTATTATATAGACTTCCAAAGTTGGTACATTTTTTTGTCTTTCCACATTCACATTTAATTCTAAGAAAAACCAAGTATTTCCTTTTCTTCTTATTTATATAAAAAGAAAATAAGTATTTCCTTTGCTTCTTATTTATACAAGAAAGACTTTGGAATGAAAAACCAATATTTCTGTTAAAGTAAGATCCAAGTTAAGATTGAGTCCTTTCTTTACATTAGCCAAATCACATTTTCATGTAGATGTCATGAATGCTAACTAAATGGTTTCATTCCTTCTAAGAATATTTTCTATGTTGATTTTAAAAAATAAAAGCAATAACAAGATCTCTTTTCTTTTAAAGTAAATATACTAAAGAAACTAATACAATAGGTCCATAAAATCCATAACATCCCTCCTCTTCATCCATAGGCCTATATGAAAGATAGAAGAGTTCTTTTAGTTTTCATCACAATATCATTATATCAAGACAAAATTGGTACAAGAGATAATATGAGAGATTTCAACCCATTCCAAACCCTCTTGTACAATCTAGGTTCTTGTATTAAACTTGCAAAGACAATACACTTTTACAATACAACTTCAAACACTAAAATGCAAGAATAACCATTAGATCTTCACTACAACTCAACTTTGATTTACATTCTTCCTCCTTTTACAGCTAAAAAATATCCCAAACCAATATTAAAATACAAGAGGAAAAGCCTCCCTAAATAGGGAAAAACGTGAAGAAGTTTTGAAATTTTCCCTACATGCTCTAAACCAACATTGCAAGCTCGCAATCCATGGAAAAATCTTCAATGTGCACAAGATAATAAGTGGCCTAGTTACCACCCAACCAAATCGAATCATTACATGCCATCTCCAAGGATGGAGGACATACTAGCATCCCTTTAATCCCATGGGAAAGAGAGGGGCATGCCTCTAAGATGTACAAGTTTGGGGAAACCAAGAGATTACAAACACACACAAACTCTAATAGTGAAGAAATCAAAACAAAGGCACAAGTGTAGAAACTCCATTTTTCCTCGAAATGGGGAAGAGGAACAAGGGGCCCAATGCAAAATATTTTACAATCCATCATAATATAACCACCAAGAATCATCATACGCCACTCCTTATCACTCCATCCCGAACTCCAAGCCTCCTCCTTGTAAGGCTTTTCAAACCATGAGTGGTTTCCTTGACAAAGAAAGACGATGATATTCAAACCATATGAATACTCATCTTCCTCATCAAACCATATGAGGGGAGGAAATAATAAAATCACCATCATGGATTTCCCATCAAGCCATGTCAGTATAATAGGGGGTTTCCTCCCTCTTCCCCTACATTCCAAAATCCACCTCAAGTGAGATGGATGGAGAAAAAAATGAAAGAAAACAAGGTATACAACAACACCCAACAAAACATGAAAGCTTATAAGATCAATAACAACCATTTCTTCATGAGAAATATACCATAGAATCAAAGTAAGAGGTATGATGGCCTACCCCCAAAAATAAGCTATCCAACTCCAATACATGTCAATCTCTTCAAGCTCCTAGCTCCTCTCCAAGCTCTCTCCAAACTCCAAAAGTAAAAATGAGAACCAAAATTCCCTACCCCTTTCCAAGAGGAGGTATAAGAAGGAGATTCAAAATAAATCCTCACCAGTGAAAGGGTAACATATGTCACCAATATCATTCTCTAAAACAAGACTCCCACATGTCCCTATCACACAAAAGACAAAGCCCGTGATGGAGGAAAATCTCCCAAAAATCTAAAATAAAAATAAATAGCATTTCCTGCACTTCCAAGGTGCATCACATATCAAGAACATTAAAATGGTGTGGATAAGAGGGGATAAAATAGGAGGGAAAATCCCATTTGAGCCTTGAAAAATTCCCCCTACCCATAGGTATGGTCCAAGGTGGTTTTTTTTAGTGTAAGTGAGACCCCCAACACAAAAATAAATACTTACAATTACCACTTTTAACCCAAATTTGGGTTTAGGAAAAGTGACACACAAGGAGAGGTGGTGGGTCCCACCCAAATCATGTTTAGGTGATCCCACACTTCTAAGAACAAGATTACTAATAATAATACACCGCTAACACATGTAGGGACCATTAGGTCCTTAAACTTAGTACAAGATTTAACAAATCAATACAACATGGGTCAAGAGGAAACCACTAAGGGTGTCTAAACATAAATACGCCACAAACAAAAGTTCAAACAAAAGTCAAGAAAGGTTAAGGTTTCGGCCCAGATGGTCGCTTGTGTAAATTGGAGTTGTAAACTCTGAGTCCCACGTTCTCATGTGTGAACATATAACCTGCACACTCAATTCACACATCATCACACCCGCTCGATACAATAAACCATATAAATAATACCACACATATAAATAACTAGATCAGTTATGAATATTCATTCTAACTAAACAACAACTAGTAACTGAATAAAATAAATATACTTTAACAGCATACATCCACAGTAAATCAAGATATAATATCCATCTAAGTTATTGCATGACAACATCCAGATTACCATTATCACCACTAATATCCTAAAATATACAACAAAAAACATGCATCCATTATATATTCAATAAAAATAATTACATCACATCCTACTGGTGTTCATAACCACATAAGTACAAGAAAACTAAGATGACAATCATAATACTAGATTAGCATTGCGTGCCCTAAACAACACATGTATCACAAAATAATCCATAACAAACCCACATAATATCCAAGTAGTGTTGAATCAATGTCCATAATCTAGTGAATAAAATGAGTCAACAATGAAATTATGCATAAAATAGGTGGTCACTACATCCCCCTCTCCTAAGATTATACTTCCTCCTAGAAGTCACTGGAAGAGATAGGGATATGGCCTCACGAGGTATCATGTTGTATCATGGGGTTGTTAGTCACAAAAAGTATGTCCTACCAATTCAAACTCAGTCTTGCACTAAGTGTTTGTCTCATTAAGAGTAACTTAATTAAGGAAAATTACAACTTCCAATGAAATTTCATTAGCATTATTGTCTAAAAACCCTACATGGTTACACGTAAGTTGATGTCCAACATTAATTTCATTTTAAAGGAACTATTGTTAAGTGAGCCAAGGGAAAAAAAAAAATTATCTCAAAGGGGTTTAACAAGCTATGCATACTTGCTGTGCATCCCACTCTTGAAAACCATCCAAGGTGCCATAAACACCACACAAGAAGAGAGAAAAAAAATTCAAGTTTTGATGCAGAGCAAAAGAAATATATCAAACAATTTTACTTCAACTATGCTTTGCATGAGGATCATTAAAAAGACCAAAAAGGCTTAAAGTTGTGCTTTCACTGTCAAATAAGATCTAAAATGACTTCATTTAATGAAAACACCCAACTACTATGCTCATTACCTTCATTTTTTTCTCATTCAATCATCAAGCTCATTCATATGCATTTAAGATCTCAAATCACTTACCTTGCCACTCCAAATGCTTAGGTCCTTACTTCTTGCCGAGTTACTCAAGAGTGAATTTTAGTTTAAAAACCTCTTCTTATCTTTTTAATACCTCTCCCCTATCACAACACACCTAAAACACACATTAAATCATCATGACATGTGTTCAAGGTAAACAAAATGCTCACATACATCTCCTTGTTCCAAACTTCCTACTAGCTCTTAAGGAAAGGTTTTCTTAGTTCAATCATACACATAGTCACCTTTGACTTCCCTCAAGAACTTTCAACTCCACCTCCCCTATTTCTAAACTCATAATATCGTTAATCACAAAATCAACCTCTAGCCACTCTTCTTTCCTCTTACCAACTAGTCACTTCTAGCTCCTTCACCTTTAGACACACTTTAGTAGTTCCTTTCCTATATACCATTTGCAAATATTTTATAGTATTTACTTCCTTTTAAACACTTCAAATACATGTTAGATTCAATAAATAAATAATTCAAAACTTCAACATTCCATATTACTCTTCCTTCACCAAAACTACTTTTTTTGTGCCAACAACCTGCAGCAAACTTTGATATTCACATCTCATTTTATGTTGTTCAAACAACTAAAACATTGAAAAAACACCTAATAAATTTTATCAACATTACACCTGCCAAATTTTAGGTCTTAACTCCTAAAAACACCGGAGATATGCTCTTTTGAACATGACAGACATTTTGTCAAACAAGTAGTGTGCATCCTCAACCCAGCTAGTAAAACACATCATATCTCAAAAAACACTAATAATCAAGTCAAAAAATTTAAACCCCATCTGTAAAAGTACCTTATACTACAATGGTCCAAATTTTAGGTTCATTTGATTCAAAACCAAAAAATAATGGTGACTAGTTCGGAACACACAGTCACACCCACACACAGTTTAACATATCTCATTATTTCAAGTTCACAAACAAAATTTATAAGGTTAATAGAGTTATTATTTTTTGTCAATAAAACCATTATTCTTAGTTAAGTAATGTAAAACTCATAAAACCATTAGCAATCCAAGGATTACACAAAAACAAGGACAAATCTATATTCATTATCAACCTTCATACCAATACAGAAATCTTCCTCTTCATACAAAATATTGAAATCCTTCTCCTTTTATAACTCTCTCTCTCTATCCTCTACATGAGGAATAATATTTGTTAACTTCCTACTCTCATCTCCTTATTTGAATACCTCATATGAATGTAACCTCCCCTAAATGTAACTTCTCTTACATATGATATAATGACTGACTTACAAGTTATGACTCTTCAACTTCACATTACAAGGCTTGTAACTGCCTTAATACATTATGCCAAGCATCTTAAGGATGCCTTACACACACATGACTCATTATAACTAATATCACTTAACAAGACACTTTCCAACCTTAGAAAATCTCCTAAGATACTTTTTCAAGACCACACAACTATTACACTCATTTGAATATTCAAATTCCCTTTTTGGATGGAAAACACAAAAGGAGGGTAATTTGAATTCTTCAACTCCACTAGATGCTTAAGTTTCTTCATATGACCCAGAATAACTCCTACATCTCTCTCACAACTCAAGTACACTCCAAGAAGTAGGAATTGTGCAATAGAATGGTTCTTCAAGGATGCTCCTACAACATACTTCCAAGGTGGAAAAGAATCATGCATACTCTTTGTTCTCTTGTTGATTTCTTCATCCTCATAGCTTTTCTTTATTCGTCTCTTCTTGTTTCCACTATCTTGGTATACTTCAATGCCACAAAGGTCCCATGTAGCTGGTTCTATTCTTCCATTTTCCTTTATTCTCTTCCATTTCTCTTTGTTCTTCACCTTCACTCTCATCACCTTCAAGTTATTATGCTCCATACCTGCACATAAAAATATTAGAACAAAAAAAATACATGTTTCTCCATGCTCCATAATTCCTTCCATCACTATATACTTCATTCCTAACTCATAATCATCCTTTATCTCATCGAAATATTCATATCTCTTCTCTTTCACTTATTCATACCCAACCTTCATCATCTCAAGTTACCTTAAATCTATCTTTTCTTGTTCCTTGTTGTCGTCTTCATCCTCACATGTCCAGGAAATTACCTCTTTATCAGTTGTACCTTCATTCTTCACCTTTTCATCCACTTCATCCAACCAATCTTGTAAAACATCATCAATATCATGCTCAAAACCTTCATTACATTCTTTCTCACCAACCTCAAATGCACAATCAACATCACTTTTTACAATTTTAAGGAACTTGCTAACTCCATTTTCAATGTCAACCAACAAGGAATCAAATGTACTCATCTTGTACTCTAATTTTTCTAAGCTTACCTCTTGAATTTGATGGCTTTCCTTGAGTGTTTCTCTCTTTTCCTACTCACTACTTGTATCTCTCTTCTTCCACACCATCTTTACTTCCTTCTGCTTTACTTGTACCTTCAAGAAATATTTTTCTCCCTCATCCTGCTCTAGTCCACTTGTTCTTGTTATCACTTGCTTTTGTTTGTCATCCTCTTTCACTGTTGTTACTGATTTCTTCCACTAAAAAGGCATAATGTAACCATAACTAGGAATTGGTTTCACAATATCTTCCTTTGTACTCTTTTCTTCATTCTTGTCTTCTCTTCTCAGTTGTTCTTCTTCTCTCTTAACCTCTTATTTCTTCTAGCAATCTACATCACAAACGACTTAACTTTCCTTTTCATAATAAATTCAAAATCATACCTCAGTTTCCTCATCATCTCTATCAACTTCTCTATGTCTTCTCACGGCCTCTTCATCTTTGATTCCATCCATGCTTCATGCTTCTCTCTCTTTGCTTATTCTCTCTTCTTCTTCTTTATCTCTTATTTCTTCCTCTTATGGCTAAGCAGCTTCCACCACTCTATTATTGCTTCCTCTGGATCCATCTCTCTCTCAGAAAAGTCTTTTTCACCTTTCCTTCCACACCTCACCTTTGCCTCACCAGTTCTTTCAGTGTTTCCTCTACCTCTTTCAACCGCACACACTTCTCTTTACTACACTTCACTTATATCTTCACTCACCACACAAACTTGCATATATTGTTTACCACAAAAGTATATATTCACCCTTCAAAAACCAAATATAAACATAAATCTAGGATCTGATACCAAATGATGTAAAGAAAAAAAATATATCAACCATATATTGAGTTCACAATAAGGTCTAAACAAATTTACTTCAACTGTGCTCTACAGGAGGATCATTAACAAGCTCAAAAAGGCTTAAAGTTATGCTATCACTGTCAAATAAGATCTAAAATGACTTCATTTAATGAAAAAACCTAGCTACTATGCTCATTATCTTCTTCATTTTCCCATTTAATTACCAAGCTCATCCGTATGCATTTAAGCTCTCAAATCACTTACCTTACCACTCTAAATGCTCAGGTCCTTACTTCTTACCAAGTTACTCAATAGTGTAATTTAGTACATAATCAATCCTCTTCTTATCTTTTTAATACCTCTCCCCTATCACAACACACCTAAAACATGCATTAAATCATCATGAAATGCATTCAAGATAAACAAAATGATCACATACATATCCTTGTTCCAAACTTCCTACTAGCTCTCAAGGAAAGGTTTTCTTGGTTCAATCATACACCTAGCCACCTTTTAGTTCCTTCAAGTAATTTCAACTTTACATCCCCTATTTCTCAACTCAAAATAAATTTAATCACAAAAGGAATCACAAAATCAACCTCTAGCCACTCTTCTCACCTCTTACCAACTAGTCACTTCTAGCTCCTTCAACAAAAATTACACCTTCCAAATTTCAGGTCTTAACTCCTAAAAACACCGAAGATATTCTCTTTTGAACATGATCAAAATTTTGTCAAACAAATAATGTGCATCCTCAGCCCAGTTGGTAAAACACATCATATCTCAAAAAATAATAATCATCAAGTCAAAAACTTAAAAAATCCATCTAAAAAATTACCTTATACTCGTACGGTGAAAATTTCAGGTTCATTGGACTTAAAACCAAAAATTTATGGTGATTGGTTTATAACACACAGTCACACCCACACACAGTCTAACATATCTCAGTGTTTCAAGTTCACAACTAGAATTCTTAAGGTTTATAGAGTTATTATTTCATGTCAATGAAACCATTATTCGTAGTTCATTAATTCAAAACTCAAAAAACCATTATCAATCCAAGGAATACACAAAAATAAGGAAAAACCTATATTCATTATCAAACTTCATACCAATACTAAAATCTTCCTCTTCATAAAAAATATTGAAATCCTTCTCCTTTCATGACTCTCTCTTTATCCTCTACATGAGGAATAATTTTTTTTAACTTCTTACTCTCATATCCTTATTTGAATACCGCATATGTATGTAACTTCCCCTAAATGTAAATCCTCTTATATATGTTATAATGACTTCCTTACAAGTTGTGACTCTTCAACTTCACATTACAAGGCTTGCAACTACCTTAATACATTATGCCAAGCATCTTAAGGATGCCTTACACACATGACTCATTATACCTAATATCACTTAACAAGACACTTTCCAACCTTATCAAATCTCCTAACATGCCTAAGACACTTTTTCAAGACCACACAACTATTACACTCATTTGAATATTCAAATTCCCTTTTTGGAGGGAAAACACAAAAGGAGGATAATTTGAATTCTTCAACTCTACTGGATGCTTGAATTTATTCATATGATCCAGAAGAACTACATCTCTGTCACAACTCAAGTAGACTCCAAGAAGTAGGAATTATGCAATGGAATGGTTCTTCAAGGATGCTCTTGCATCAAGTTTACTGGTGGGTTCACCTTCTAGCTCTAACTTAACTTTAAAATTTGGAAAATGGGTTAAAAGATTCTCCAAATCGGTCCTAACCTTTGCTTTATTCATTAAGGGTTCAAGGATGAAGATTCACATAATACCAAGCATAATAAAGGGGGTGATGGCTTGATTTAGAACTCCTTTTTACGTTCACATAGTGATAATACCAGTAAATTGTGGGTGAAATATATAGCTAACCATCTAGTTAGGATTGATTTTCTACTTTGGTTTTAGGGTTCCATAGCATGGACCATTTTCTAGGACATCTCAATTTTGGTTCAAATTTTTCTATAAAAAACCCATAAAGGGTAGTTTAATTTGTTATTGTTTAAAAGTGTACCTAAGTCTCCACTATGACAAAACAATTTTTGCACTTTCTACACCCCAATAAAGCCACATTTACTTAATGAGACAACAAACAACTAGTCTATCAATTTAACAAAACTTATGAGATGCTTAATTTAACTGTTCATTTTTTACTATAGCCAAGAGAATACATGAATGAGTTAGGTGAACAAAATACATTCAAAAAGGAGGTTTCCAAAACTTATCAAGATACTATGTAAATTACCAAATTATAACTTGGACAGGACACAACAACTTTTTTGTTCATACCTTCCCCAAGAATTCATGAGGTCGATACACGTTTTCCTTTAAGGAAAGGTATAGCCTAATGCTGCTCAAAATCCAAAACCTATGTTAATTGTATCTCAACAATTATCTTAGTCACCAATGTCCCTTTAGGTTGAAAGTGATGTATATAAATATACTTCTTAACAAGAGGGTGAATCCATTTCAAACAAAGAACTTCAATTTATCCACCCTATGTAATGGTGAAATAATGGAGCCATTTTTTCAAGAGTATCCCAAAACAACATAGTTCTCAATACAACTCCAAATTTACATTTCTTAATTAGGGTTTTCCCTTATATCAAAGGATTTATTTACCCAAGGTGGGTAGAACGAATGAAAATTCATCATTTTTTAGTCTTCACAAAAGGGTTAAACCATTTATCTTTTACTAAGTTAATGACGGTCCTCTAATTCAAATCCTTATACTGAAGTCTCCTAAGAGTCCAGTAACCAAAAGTATATCCAATCTTGGGAAACAATTGTAACCCTATACGATTCACATTAGTTTTTCATGTAGAACCTAGAATAATAGCACACTGCCGAAGTTAATTACACAAGACCGTCAACATAGTGTCCCATCTAGAATGAGCTGAATCAGTGGCACAACAAAGCATGCATAAACACCACATGGATTCATCATCGTGAACAAATGAAACTTATGATCTACATCAAATTGAGATAACAAACCACTGTGACCATAGATGATAACATTGTTTATCAACCAAGGTTGTTCAAATATATATTCTACAAGTTTTCCCATTTACATATAATTACATGATTTTATTCTCGTTTATAAGGTATAAGTACATAAATGTACTTATAGATATAAAAAAATTGTTGGTTACGAATCATTGTATTCATCATTATTACACCATATTAGTTGTAATTCCATGGTCCAACACTAGCTTTGGTATACCATCTCTCCCAACCAAGAGAGCGATTGACACTAAGTTATTTGTCTTTTTTCGAGAGAAAGAGGATGAGAGAATGTTGTTATTTTCGCATAATCATTGTTCTTCTGTCTACGAGATAAGGTAATCGGGGGAGGGTGATTCAATGATTTCTACACATAAGTATTAGTGTCATAAATGTGATTATTTAATAACGTTCTAACCAATTCGAGAAGGGTAATTATCATAAGTGTACCTTCTAAGGTAAAATGATTTAACAAAGTTACATTGCACCAAAACTTAGTAAATGATTATAGTATGAAAATGGGCTTATCGAGCTCAAGAAGGGTTATAAATAACTTGAACGTTACTGAAGATAATTCTAAATTTTATATTGAGGGCCTCGATGAAAATTTTAAGTTGTGGAAACCAGAGTTGGTGTCCAATAGCTCAATGGATTCTTAGTTTACTAGAAGGGGATAAAATAATTATGAAATATCACTTCATGCAAAACCATCATATATAAAGAGACACCAAACATACTTTCTCCCTTATCATTTATTGATTAGGGACAAGTTAGAGAAGTTTACGTTAACAAAAAAAATCATCCAAGTATATTTAATTTAGACATACACTTTCAAAAGTAAAAGCAAGGTTATAAGGTTGTTTGGTAAATTTTCATATAAAGAAGGTTATAAAATTAAGATTGGTAACATTTACACGAGGAGAAAAAATTATTCTAATTTATAATAATGGAATTTTAAGATTTGGAAGACCTTTTTTCCCTTATTATGTTTCTCTACAACAAGGTACAAGTATTTATTTCACATTCATACCAAAAGGGTTTTGTTAGGTTTAAAAGAGATGCCTTTTATGTTGCGAGTGGGTGTTCCAAGAATTAACAGACCCAACAAAGAGAGGAATATCCAGACTAATTAAACACCCAAAACATATGCCCCTCAGATCCTAGGGGACAAATTCTACACTCTCTTATCCAGGTTACACTAATTATTTCCAAAACCATAGCCAATGATTCTATGTACAGTGTCCTTAATGATAAAACTAAACCAAAGCAATGTTAGTACCCAATTTTTTTTCCTAACCTCTAATTTGTCATATGGGTCACTACCATTCAACCTAATAATACACATGTAGCACATCACTGTTAATCAACATCATAAAAGCATGTACCTCTCCAAGAGTTGTCTTTAAATGTTGAAACATGTCACTCAGGTTCCAGTTCTCCCATTACACAATCTAGTCGGAAATGGATACAAAAAGTGGCTTACCAAACAATTGCCAAATACCCAAATGGTAAAACAAACACAATCTGACCCAATTATTTTTTATATAGACGAGTCTAAGGAGATGTTCAAAACCTTGAAACTGGTCGAATAAATCTCAAACTGGACGTACTTATCCCGTGGCTAGTTATTAGAATTTTGATATTGCATTTCAATAATTTTAGCCAAAGTGGCTATGAAATAGGGTTTTGAAAACAACTGTCCACAACTCTAGAACTCATTCTATCAACTCCAGAACTCATTCTATCAACTCTCATCTATTCTTCTATATATAGATAATCCAATGCAACCTACAAAATATAATTCTAATAACCAAAACTCTAGTTGTGACATCGTTTCTTAAGATGATTTATGTGATTGACTAGTTTATATTTGTGACAGAATAACTAGAGGCCTCCAAAACACATTTAAAAAACTAGTTCCCAAATCCATTTTCTCAAAACCATTTATTGAGACAAATTGAGATGGAGAAATACTAAATGTTGGAAGTGGTATATTTCAATTTCTTACTAAAGCTCCCTAAACCACGGGTCCAAATTAAAATGAATTTCTTAGATTTCAGTTTTTGTCCCATGCAGAAATACAATCAACTGGGCTCAAATTCCTTCAACTAAATGATCAAATGATCTTATAAATTGGTTTTAAAATTTTTTGTGACATCCCATGTCACTATAGAACATGATCAACCTAACCAATCTCCGCTATGGGAGTCTATGAGCCATTTTGGACACTCTTTATGAACAACATTTCCTAACTTTTACAAAGTGCTTTAAAATAGAAAATGATTAAATGAAAATTGTTCCAATCACCACCGATGGTTCCATTTCTTAAATTTCTCATATAAGCTTGTAATCATTCACAAAACACATCATGTGAGTAGGAAGAATTGCTCCAAGGAGGTTATTCTAGATATGTTGTGATCTTATGGCCTCGTTATGACATTTCACCAACATATGGAGGGGGAAATAAGTTTAGTGGAAACATTATTGTGGAATGGGAAACAAACCAAATCAAATCTTAGTGTTTAACACTCAATCAATCCCATTATGTCTGGTGTTGGAACCCGAGCTCTGATACCAACTGTAATTGCCCACAAATTTAAACCCCAAAACCATTATCCAAATGATCGGTCCAAAATATTTGGAAATTTTTTTATAGTATTTAAAAGTGATGATTCAATGTGATTTAAACCATTGTTTTAATAAATCTAAAGGATACTTCAAAAGTACCATACTAACAAAAATGGATGAGGTCATACTCCGATCGAGACAACATTTATTCAATTACATTAGGACTAGCTAAGAGAGATATTGGAGGTAGCATTTTATTTCTCATTAATGGCTCATAGTCACATCTAATTATCTGTATAACTCCATAATTTTAATATATTAATCATTTAGGGATGATGCAACCAGTTTTATTCCAAATATGGTTCATAACGGAAGGATCTAAATTTCCATTTATTTTTATAAATATCAACACTAGTCTAGAAAACACACAGTCCCAAACCGGTCATACATGCTACTTGTAAATTTTCAATCGTTTTTTGTTGTTAGATTAATCATGGGTGATATGTAGGAGCCCTAGTTATTGTCCTCTAACATGTTAATTTATTAAGATTCTATTTAATATGGAATATTAATAATTTGTTTGGTATAAGAAGGAAATTTGTATCTAACCATCATCGGCCCAAAGGAAAAATAGATTATTTAGCAGGTAAAACATATACAAATTTCCTTACAAAGCTTTCAAAGATTGCAGTTAGGGTTGTGTTTTCAAATGTGCCATAAGAATCATATAGAATTACGTAAAGATAAAAGCTAGCTTGAGGGTCTATTTATCTCATTATGTTTTCCCCTCTATATAACTTACGAAGAAGAGAAGATTAACTAGTAACAATTAATTTAGATCTTATTTTACTAATTGTTAAAAGTTACAGGTGATATGGGAGTGCCCACTTTTTTCACTAAAGTATTTAAAATTAAACTCATCCTTATAGTAGATTTTCTAAAATAAATAGATCCTCTAGAAAGTACCAAACCCACCCTTAAATCCTCCTATGAAAATTTTGTAAACCCTAATTTCACATTTTAATCCACTACTTTATTCACTATTCATTATTCTGTTTTGTTCGTGTTTTTAGAATCCCATTTTCAAAGTAATGTGGGTCAAAATTCTTCAGGATGTAAATAGAACCTCCCACTTAGATCTTATGGATAGACCAGGAAGATATCATGGAGGATTTAAAATCCTATCCATTTTCTTACTTATTCATTTTCCTCTCTATGTTTATTTACCATACCCTCTTTCAAGGTTCTAAAATACAATAATATATGGGGGTATATGTTTATATATGAACACTTGTAGGTTGATATATACATATTATTTTAATCCAAGGGCTAGGTAGGAGTGGTCTCCTAGTTACATACACAGTTATATATAATGTATATATATTACTATGTTATGGGTTTAGGTTAATGACGAGGAATTTATGGACAGGCCATAGGTTTGTATATAAAGGTGTAGCATTTGGCATGGAGGGACGGAGGGTTGTGCCCTTCTAGGTATGTGACCTTGGGTATTAAAGAGAAGTAGGGGCTATTGAGGTGGGGGTCATGGCCAAGATGTGGCCCCTCCCATTTTTATACATGTTTGCATTTTATTTGTGACCATAATAGACCAAATACGATGGCTATAAATTCAAATTTTTATATAGTGTTTAGTTTGATAATATTATATGGTTTTGACATGATAGAGGAAATTCGTGGATAATATTTATATGCCAGTGTTTGGGTTGATATCTAGTCTAACCATAGGTTAGCATACCATGGATAAAAAAATTTTTGGGATTCTTCCAAGAAGTATTGGAGACTCCATTTTGGAAACACATAATACTTATCACTTTTATTTTCCATTTTTATTTCCATATACAAAATAAACACAACCTTTCATAATGTTATTTATAAAAGAGAAGATTGAGCAAAAAACCCTACTCTCAAGTCCTCTATCTCACCTATGTAAGCTTAATGTATTTTAATAAAAAACACCATATATATATATATATATATATATATATATATATATATATATATCAGGATATATATATATATATAATCATATGTTTATTCATATATCTACATGTATATATTTGTTTCCTACCTTTGGTAGTGGATATGATTTATTGATTTTAATTTTTGTACAAAATTTCTTAAGACAATAACCATATGTTATGGCCATAAAAATATCCTATCTTTTAATAAAAATCTTTAATCCTATCTTTAGATCATAAGTCAATGTGCTATAGAAGTCTTATAGATTCACTAATACGGACCTAAATATAGTTAATTTCAACAATAAGAGATTAAAATTTTCAAGGTTAGAAAGAGGTTTAATTATCCAATTAATTGAAAAAATGAGATTTAGCTTTGCTTACTAGATAAACCAAGAGTCATTTTGTTTAGTCAATAAGATAATTATAAAAATAATCTTGGAAATTGATAAATATACATACAACTTAGATTTAAAACCATTGCACTACCCCATCTTTAATGATATCCAATTTCTCATTCATTATTGCAAATTCCCGAACTCAATGATTTTGGCAGATTTGATAGTACTTAAGTATAGTAGGGGGGGGGGGGGGGGGGGGGGGCCCAAATAAGGGCATTCCCTAAACATAGATTTAATAAACAGACCCACTAATCTTTCACAAATGTTCTCAAGATCTCTTACAATCATTTGAAAAATGAATTCAATTGCATCAAATTCACAAGCAAAACCTGGTTTCTTCACTAAGGTTTAGTAGTAATAAATTGGATAGCAAAGCAAGGAGCTTAGGTTTATCATGAGTATCCTTCATACTTAAAAAAATGAAAATGCACCTTTTATTACCATTTCCAAATGCCAAATTTAAACACAATTTTTCAGATATAGATTTCCCAACAATTATAAACTTTAAACAAACCTCATATTTTCATATTCAAGTGTAAGATTTATAAAATATATAGAAATGAAATTTTCCACTAAATTCAACTCTACAATTCTTTATAACTACAACTATAAGAATTTCACAACTTGAAAGGAAAATGGAAATTACCTACCCCAAAATGGGAATGAACATGTTAAAATTTGATAGAATAACACCATGTCTCCAAGTAATTTTCTAGAACTTATGCTCCAAGCTCACCAAGTAGTGAATCTTCAACAACTACAAGAGAATAAGTGGCTTGGTTGTCCACCCAACCAAATTTCATCATTACATGTCCATCTCTTGAAAAATGGAGGATGTGTTAGCCTCACTCTAAGCCCATGGGAGAGAGAAAATGCATGCTTTGAAGTTTTACAATAAGGGAAAAACATGAGGTTGTAAGAACACACACAACTTCAACTAACCACAGGCCAAAACATCAAGCACAAGGAAGTAAACTCCATGTTTCCTCAAAATGGGGAAGAGGGGGCAAGAGGCCCAGTAAAAATCATTTTGTAATTGAAATGAATCACAATCCTTAAGTAACACCATGCCCCTTCACTCATTATATCTCCTTCATCCCAATATCCAAGCCTCCTCCTTGCCGAGATATTTCATACCATGGAAGGTTTCATTGAAAATGAAGGGAGATGAGTTTTAAACCAGATGAAATATCATCTCCCTCATCAAACCATATGAGGGAAGGAAAATAATTTAACTTCCATCGTGGCTTACCTATAAAGCCACGTGAGTGAGTGCAAGAGGGGGTTTCCTCCCTCTTCCCCTACATTCCAAAGTCCATCTCAAGTGAGATGGATGGAGAAAAAAATGAAAGAAAACAAGGTATACAACAACACCCAACAAAACATGAAAGCTTAAAAGATCAATAACAACCATTTCTTCATGAGAAATATACCATAGAATCAAAGTAATAGGTATGATGGCCAACCTCCAAAAATAATTTATCCAACTCCAAGACAAGCCAAGATCTTCAAGCTCCTAGCTCTTCTCCAAGATCTCTCCAAACTCCAAAAGTAAAAATGAGAACCAAAATTCCCTACCCCTTTCCAAGAGGATGTATAAGAAGGAGATTCAAAATAAATCCTCACCAATGAAAGGGTGACATGTGTCACCCATCTCATTCTCCAAAACAAAACTCCCTCAAGTCCCTATCACACAAAAGACAAAGCCAATGATGGAGGAAAATCTCCCAAAAATCTAAAATAAAAATAAATAAATAAATCCTCCTCTTCGAAGGTGGCTCACATATTAAACACATTAAAATGATCTTTACAAGAGGGGCTCAAATGGGAAAGAAAATCCCATTTGAGCCTTGAAAAAGGCACCCTAACCATAGGTATGGTCCAAGGGGTTTTTTTAGTGTAAGTGAGACCCCAACACAAAAAGAGACACTTACAATTACCACTTTTAACCCAAATTCGGGTTTGGGAAAATTAGCACACAAGGAGAGGTGGTGGAGCCCACCAAAATCATTTTTAGGTGATCTCACACCTCTAAAAACAATATTACTAATAATAATACACCACTAACACATGTAGGGACCATTTGGTCCTTAAACTAACTTAGTATAAGATTTAACAAATCAATACAACATGGGTCAAGAGGAAACCACTAAATGTGTCCAAACATAAATACAACAACAACACAAGGTCAAACAAAAGTCAAGAAAGGATAATGTTTCGGCCTAGACGGCCGCTTGTGCAAATGGGAGGTGCGAACTCTAAGTGTCATGTTCTCCTGTGTGAACCTGTAACTAGGAAACTCGATTCACACGTCATCATACCCGCTCAATACAATAAACCAGAGAAATAATACCACATATATTAATAACTAGATCAATTATGAATACTCATTCTAAGTAAAAAACAACTAATATCTTAATGAAATAACTATACTTTAACAACATACATCCACAGTAAATCAAGATATAAGATCCATCTAAGTTATTGCATGACAACATCCTGATTACCATTATCACCACTAATATCCTAAAAAATACAACAAAATTAACATACATCCATCATATATTAGATAAAATGAATTGGTGTTTATAACCACATAAGTACAAGAAAACTAAGATGATAATGATAATACTCAATTAGCACTGTGTGCCCCAAACAACACATGTATCACAAAATAATCTATAACGAAACCACATAATATCTAAGTAGTGTTGAATCAATGTCCATAATCTAGTGAATGAAATGAGTCGGAAATCAAATGATGCATGAAATAAGTGGGGGAAAATATAGTCATCAAATCACTAACTTTATAATTACATCACACCTCTAATTATTTCATTATATACATGATTCCTAAGTAAGAATACTAGATATTAGCAACACTTGTTTTACTCTTTCATTTCTTTTATCTTTCCCACACTCTTATTATTTACTTTTCTAGAATGACCAATTTACTTTTGGATACTAAACGACATGTGACCCAACCCTATATTTACTGTTACATATTCCGAGAATCCTTGGCATTTCCACCCATTAGGGATAGGAGTGCAATAGGTGCTACTATCCCCTTTGGGCACTTTTGTCCATTTACCTCCTTTTCTTGATTTTGAATTGCCACATCATTTGGTCTCTTTTATAGAGTCTATTTTATCACTTTGGGTTGGCTTTTCATTTGTTAATGATGAAATTCGAACAAGGGAATCATTTATATAGATAAATTACTTACCATTATTAATGGGTAAGACATTTGGGCTATCACTCTCTATTTACCATCTATAAAAGAAACATTCAAAAGACTGCATTTGAGCTACATCATTAATTACATAGGAAGGGACATTTTTGAATTCCATCTCATGCATTCATCTTGGGGGAAAATTATTGTAGCCATTATCTTATTATGACTAGCACAAGGGAAATATAGCTTAAAGGGACACAATTCCAATCACACACACACACACACACACACACACACACACACACACACAATAACTACATAGAGTCTGAAATGTAGTGCAGTGCTTGGTGATAATCACATTGGGGTGATCACCGAGATCAGTTTGACACAAGTATATGTATTATTTATTTCATCTAATGTTTACTTGACCTTTATGTAGGTAGCTAGGGTTTTTTTTATAGGTACAAGTGTGACACATGAACCCTACAAAGAAGTGGATGTGAAAAATAGTTAAAATAAGGAACTAAGTTCAGACCTTGAAAAGACCATAAGAAAATCTTCTGCAAGATCACATAGTCTAGATTCAACATGTTCTAGTTTATGCATAAAATTATATTACATAAGATTTTTGTATAAGATTCAAGGTGACTAAAATACATTGAACTCTAAACAATTCATATAAT
This sequence comes from Taxus chinensis, assembly GCA_019776745.2. NCBI lineage: Eukaryota > Viridiplantae > Streptophyta > Pinopsida > Cupressales > Taxaceae > Taxus > Taxus chinensis. The sequence goes on from CM034152.1 coordinate 297,712,509, forward strand.
GAGGTGTTTTTAAAATACCCACTCTCAATGAAATACTTTGTGTGCCCTTGTGATAGTATCAACACTTTAACTACTTATTATCACAAAATAACATTTATTCCTTATCTTATAACGTGGATTTTTATGTAGTCTTAAGAACTAGATAGCTTATTTAAGATAAAATGTAGAATATATTTTATCTATTTTGAAAAGTCCATTGCAATTTGAATATTTTCATTTCTAATATTTATTGTAAATTAGAGTGTAGTATTGTGTATGAGTGGGGTCATTTAAAAATATTTGAAATATAAATCACTTTAGAAAATTTTGGACTATTCTCTAGAATTTATTGCAGCAAGCGCGGGATTCAAATGGTCAAGCACATTACTCATATAGACAAAGTCTAGGACTCGCATAGCTAAGAGCACAAGACTCACATATCCAAGAGCATGGGACTGACATAGCCAAGAGAAAAAACTCACAAAGATAAGAGTGAAAAAATCATAAATCCGAGAGCGCAGGACTCACACATCCTAGAGTACAAGACTCACACATTGCAGAGTGTAGGACTCGTAGGTCACAGAGCGTATCACTTGTAGAAAACAATCTCTAAATAAATTTACACAACTCAAAAAGAGAAATTGAGAGAAATTTTTGTTCCTATTATTTCTAGGGAAAAAAAATTCTCTCCATTTTTACACATCAATAATTGTTACAAAGATATCAACATTTAAAGGAGGAGATTTTACCCCGTTAAACTTACACAAGCAACACCAAATTTTCTCTAACTAAAATTTCAGATCTCCAAATGAGAAACTGAAAGAGGTTTTTATTCCTCTTATTTATAAGAGGAAAAACCTCTCTCCATGTTTACACAGTAATAATGGTTATGAAGTTATCAACATTTGAAGGATGAGGTTTTCTAGCTCAAGACTCGCATAAACCACACCAAATTCACTCTAACTAAAATTGTAGATCTCTAAATGAGAAATTGAAAGAGGTTTATGTTCCTCTTATTACTAGGAGTAAAAACCTCTCTCTATATTTACACAACAACAATAATTGAGAAGATATATTTATTGTAAGTTTCAATAGAATAAGGTTGAAGGAAAGTATATAAGACAAAAAACACAGATTCAATAAAACTACGATATCTCCTCATTTCTTAATGAAAATAAGAATTTAAAAATGTTTTAGAAATCTTACAACAAGGAGCACCAAACCTAGAAAAGGTTTGAAAATATTCTTCAAATTGAATTCATAGTAATGATCAAAAAATCAGGGATGTGAATATGGTGAGATAATTTTCATATTGAAAGATTCAATCATGCAAGAGTAAACTTGAAAAATGTAAAGAAGTAGTTAAAAGCATGTGGAAGAGGCAGTTCAATCTAGAGATTTAATATTTGACTAAATTGTTGAGTTGTGGAGCTCAATTACTTTAGTTTAGCATGTAATGTGAAACTTGCTGGAAAATATAGTAACCATCATCGGTTAGGGGGAACTGACATTAGTCATGTAGGACTGACATCGGTCAGGAAAGAAGGAACCGTCATCAGTTAGGGCTAACCGACATCGGTTACCTGTGTGAGGATGTTTTAGTTAACTCTCAAGAATTAGATCTATTTTTAGCATTAAAGTATATCTATTGATTGTAATTACATGGGTAAGTGCCCTAAGTCTATAAATGACTATATAAACATGAAATCTAGGGTTTAGAAGTAAGTATTAACAAGAATTAAGAATAACTTGCAAAATTTGGTGAGAGAGATAATTCTTGGTGATGAAGCAAAAGCTTGAGAGAAAGAAAGTAATGTGCATCTGAGAGGTGTGGAAGATTGTAAATCTTCATTGTATATCTTGTCAAATCTTTGGATAATAGATTGGATTGTTTCTTGGTGGACGTATCCCACACTAAGTGAACCACATTAAACTTGGTGTTGATTTATGTCTCTTGTTTTGTATATTTCTTATGGTAGAATATCTGATTTTATTTACATGTATGCTTAGATATGATATATTGTCTATAAAACCGGTTTGCTAACCCCAACAACTAGTATCAGAGCTTTGTTTGAGGGTTTTGCATGTTGAAAAATTTAATCATAGAGGGATTTTCTGATTGAGTGGGAGATACAAAAATGGCAGAAGAAAAAAAATACAAGGTAGATAAATTTGATGGCCGGAATTATCAATTATGGAAGATACAGATTGAGGATTATCTGTATCAAAGAGATTTGTATTTACCGTTGGATGAGAAGTCTAGACCTATGAAGATGACTGATGAAGAATGGAAGATTCTTAATAGAAAGGCTTTGGGATCTATAATATTGAGCCTCGTAGCATTTGTGGCTTTCAATATTACAAAAGTGACTTCTACGGTAGGGTTAATGAAATCTCTTGCTAATTTATATGAAAAACCTAGTGCTTCAAACAAATCTTATTTGATGAAGAAAGTATTTAGTTCTAAGATACATGAAGGTGGATCTGCATCTAGTCATTTGAATGATTTTATATCTATTGTAAATCAATTAAAATCAATTGATATAATGTTTGATGATGAAGTGAAAAAAAATTTATTCTTATGTTCTTTTCCTGATAGTTGGGATAACTTGGTAATGGTTGTTAGTAATACAACATTTGCTAATAATATTTTGAAGTTTAACGATATGGTTAGTATAATATTGATCAAAAAAATCACAAGAAGAGTACAGAGGAATCATCATCTGGGAATTATTTGAATGTAGAAAGTAGGGGCAGGTGGAAGGAGATATCCAAGAGTAAGAGTAATGGGAAATCAAAGTCAAGGGATAACATATCTAAATCCAAAAGTAAAGGAATTACTTGTTCAAAATGTGGAAAGAAAGGACATGCAAAGAAAGATTATTGGTCAAAGGATAAATAGAACCAAAAACTAGACAAAGGTAAAGAAGCAAATGTTGGTACATCAGAGGTAATGCAAGATGCTCTTATTCTTTGTTTAGATAATATAATTGAATCATGGGTTTTAGATTCAGGAGCTTCTTTCCATGCAACACCTAATAAGGGTTATTTCATAAATTATGTCCAGGGAAATTTTGGGCATGTTTATTTGGGTGATGATGAACCTTGCACTATTACTAGTAAAGGGGAAGTTCATCTAAAATTACAGAATGGAAATACATGGGTATTGAAAGATGTGGCATGTGCCAAGCCTCATGAGGATTCTTATTTCTATAGGCAAACTAGGTGAATCTAGTTGCATGGTTTACTTTTACAGAAGACTCTTAGAAAGTCACCAAGGATGTTTTTTTTTGGAAAGAGGTAAGAAGGTAAGAATGTTATATTTATCTACCTATGTTACTAATTCATTTTTTGCATTATCTACTTCAGATTCAGATGCATGCATGTGGCATAACCGGTTGGGCCATATGAGTCAAAAAGGAATGCAGATCTTAAAGGTTAAGGGTAAATTATTAGATTTGAAATATTTAGATATTGATTTCTATGAGCATTGTGTGTTTCAAAAGTAAAAGAGAGTGATATTTCTCAAATTTGGGCAACTAAGAAGGAGTAAAAATTGGAGCTTGTGCACTCAGATGTGTGGGGACTAGCTCAAGTAGCTTCTCATGGTGGATCCCAGTATTATGTTACTTTCATTGATGATGCTACAAGAAAAGTATGGGTTTATTGTATTAAACGTAAATATGATGTTTTTGAGACTTTTAAAAGATGGAAAGCCCTTATTGAGAATGAATCAAATTCTAAGTTAAATTGCCTTAGATCTGACAATGGTGGTGAATATTGTAGCAAGGATTTCAATGATTATTGTTTAGTGAATGGGATAGGTAGAGAAAGAAGGGTTCCAAGAACACCACAGGAAAATGGTATTGCAGAAAGAATTAACAGGACAATCATGGAATGTGCTAGAAGTATGAGAATACATTTTGGATTGCCTTTATATTTTTGGGCAGAAGTAGTTGATATAGCGGTTTATTTGATTAACCATAGGCCTTCAAGTTCACTATATTGAGGAATACTAGAGGAAGCTTGGACTGGAAAAGAGGTATATCTTTCTTTTCTTAATTTTTTTGGTTTAGAATCTTTTGTGCATGTTGATAAGGAAAATAGGAAAAAGTTGGATGCAAAACCCAAGAGATGCACTTTCATTGGTTATAGATCTGGTGATTTCAAATTCTGTTTTTGGGATTTAAAGAATTCAAAAATTGTTAGGAGTCGTGATGTTGAATGGAATGAAAATATAATGTACAAGGATCAAATTTTTATACCCAAGGATAAACCGGATGAGAAGTTTGTGATTGAAAATGAACTCTTAGATTTAAAAGTAATATCAACAGGGTTACACAGTAACCAGTGTCAGTTAACCCATGACTGACATCGGTTAAATGAACCAGTATTGGTTACAGAAGATCCAAACTTGCATCGGTTAGTAGAACCGACGTCGGTTAGAGATGACCAACGTCGGTCACTGTCAGATTTAGATACAAATGTCCAGGAGGTCCAGATTAAGCCTCTAGTACCCCAAACTCCTGTGAGAAGGTCACAAAGGGTAAATAAACCTCCAAAAATATTTACACCACCTCTATTTTATTTATTATTGACTGATAATGGTGAACCAAAGAGCTTTGATGAAGCAATGCAAAATAAGACCCATGTCTAGTAGGAGCATGACATGGATGAGGAGATGGACTCCTTGAAACAGAACCAGACTTGGGATTTGATTAAGTTGTCAGCAAGTAAGAGAAAAATGCATAACAAGTGGGTTTATAGGATCAAGGAAGAAGAGGGTGGATAGAAAAGGTACAAAGCAAGGCTTTTAGTAAAGGGATTTGCACAGAAATAAGGTATTGACTTTGGTGAAATATTTTCTCCTGTTGTTAAGATGACTTTTATTCGTACTGTATTGAGTTTAGTTGGAGTAGAATATTTACATTTAGAGCAACTAGATGTGAAGATGGTTTTCCTTCATGGTGATTTGGATGAAGATATTTATATGCAGTAGCCGGTTGGGTATGAAGTCAAGGGTAAGGAGAAATCAGTGTGCAAGTTTAAGAAGAATTTGTATGGGCTCAAACAAGCTCCAAGGCAATAGTACATGAGGTTTGGTATTTTTATGTAAGAGCGTGGTTACTTGAGATGTGAATCTGACCATTGTGTTTATTTCAAGAAGCTTAAACATGGGAGCTATATTATTTTGTTATTGTATGTGAATGATATGCTTATTGCAGGATCTAGTATGCAGGATATTGGTGAGCTTAAGGGAAATCTAGCTCACACATTTGTTATGAAGGATTTAGGAGCTACAAAAATAATCTTTGGTATGTAAATGCACAGAGACAGGAAAAATAAGAAATTGTATTTGTCTTGGGAGGGTTATATCTACAGGGTGTTAGAAAGGTTCAAGATGTAGAATGCAAAACCTGTTAGTACACCTATGGATGTAAACTTCAAATTGAGCAAAAATCAGTGTCCTTCATCACATGAGGAGGTCAAATACATGACACAAGTGCCATATGCTTCAACATTTGGGAGTATCATGTATGCTATGGTTTTTACCAGACCATACATTACACAGGCAGTGGGAGTGGTGAGTAGATATATGGCCAATCTAGGTAAAGATCATTAGAAAGTATTCCAATGGATACTTAGGTATTTGAAAGGGACATCTAGCATGTAATTATGTTATGTAGGTTCAGATATTTCATTATGTGGCTATGTTGATTTGGATATGGTTGGAATCTGTATTGTAGAAGGAGCACTATTGGATATATTTTCACAGTATGTGGGATGACAGTTAGCTGGATTTCAAGGTTGCACAAGGTTGTGGATTTGTCTGCTACAGAGGCACAATATGTTGCAACTACAGAGGCTAGCAAGGAGATGATATGCATGAGTAGGTTCATGGAAGAGTTAGGAAAGGAGCAAGATGATTGTAAAATGTTTAGTGACAGTTAGAGTGCAATTCATTTGGAAAAGAACATAGCATTTCATTCGAGAACGAAATACATTCAGTTGAGGTATCACTTCATATGGCAGGTATTGGAGGATGGAAAGTTGAATCTAGAAAAGATTCATATGAGCGAGATTCCTACGGATATGCTAACAAAGCCATTAGCAAATGAGAAGTTGGAGCTACACTCCACTTCTATTAGTCTTCGATTCTGAGAATTGAAGAGGAAGAAACAAAGCTAAGGAAGGATCCAAGAATGACGTTGTACAGGTATGGTACAGTAATTAATCTCCAAGTGGGAGATTTTTTAGTTGTGGATCTCAATTACTTCAGATTAGTATGTAATGTAAAACTTATTAGAAAACACGGTAACCATCATCGGTTAGGAGGGACTAACATTTGTCACCTATGACAAACATCGTTCAGGAAAGGAGGAATCAGCATCGGTTAGGGAGAACCAACATCGGCTACCTGTATAAGGATGTTTTAATTAACTCTCGAGAATTAGATCTATTTTTAGCATTAAAGTATATATATTGATTTTGATTGCATGGCTAAGTGCCCTAAGTCTATAAATGACTATATAAGCATGAAATCTAGGGTTTATAAGTATGTATTAACAAGAATTAAGAAGAACTTACAAAATTTTGGTGAGAGAGAATTCTTGGTGATGAAGCAAAAGCTTGAGAGAAATAAAGTATTATACATCTAAGAGGTGTGGAAGATTGTAAATCTTCAATTGTATATCTTGTCAAAGCTTTGGATAATAGATTGGCTTGTTTCTTGGTGGACGTAGCCCACACTGGGTGAACCATGTTAAATCTGGTGTTGATTTATATCTCTTGTTTTGTACATTTCTTCTGGTAGAATACCCATTTTTATTTGCATGTATGCTTAGATATGATATATTGTCTATACAACCGGTGTGCTAACCCCAATATAAATATATTTCACATCTATATCTTCGGCAAGTGGAAGAAGTAGTTAATTGTATGTGGACAAGGTAGTTCAATCTAGAGGTGTAGTGTTTGATTAAATCTCTTCCACATTTGTCTCATTGTCAAGTTGAAGAAGTAGTTAAATATGGAGTTGTAGTATTTGAATAATTCCCTCCAAATTGTAAAGTGGAAGATGTAGTCAAGTCTTTCCCAAGATTATAGGTAGGTAGTTCTATAATCTTGGAGTATTGATTAAGGAATGAGTTATCAAAATCTCTCCAAATCACTCAATGTAAGTGATAAAAGATGGATTATTTTTGGAACATCATTTTTTATTAATAAAATTCACAGTTCAAGTATTTTGGTAGTAGTTTATTTTTTAGTTTTTTTTAACCCAACTCTGAGGGAAGAGAAAGATCCCACTCTTACCCAAAGAAGAGGATGGTTTATTATTATTTTTAGAATAGATTCATTGCTTTTTTACTTAGATTTTGTGAATCAACATTATGTGTTTTATTTTATTTTTATTTGTGAAGCTTCACTTTCATTTGTTTACTATCATTTATTTAGTTTCAGTTATTTATGTCAATTTGTTAGATTATATTTGATTTCCATTATTTATTTTAGTTTGTTAGATTATATTTTCTTTCAGTTATTTATTTCAATTTGTTAGATTAGATTCACTTCCAGTTATTGGATTTCCCATCAAGAATTTTTAATTCTAGATAAAAGAATTGTAAAATCATTGTTCCTTTTATCCCCTTTTGTTGATAACCTTAGACATCGCCTGGTTTTGACATTCTTTAATATTAAATGATGAGGACTGCAACAAATCTTGTCAACTAACCCTTTGATTCCCTTCGAGGATATAGTGGGAACCACAATATTGATGAGTCAATGCCACCTAACTACCTTAATAAAATGATAAAAATCCTAATTAAATAAATCTCAAGATCAATACCTTTAATCTTCCTTATTCTATCATTTTTTTATTTCCCCTTTCTTTTTTACCCCATTCTCACAAGAAGACAACTAATGCAATCTTTATTATTATATCTTCTACCTCATATGTAATGAGGTCATAAAATACTTCATATAAATTTAAAATTGACATCATGTTTCTCTTTCATAACTAAATTTAGAAGTGTATTTTTAGAGCTTATAGCTTGTTTAAAGGTAGCATGTAGGATAGTGCTTGTATTATTCTTTGGAATCCATTTTGCTCCAACATGTTATGTTCTAACCTTTCTGGATAAGTATGTGTTTAAATGATACAATACATACTAAGGCCAAAGTGTTAAGGCATGGATAAAATCAATAAGGTCAAACTCTTATCATTAAAAAACACTATGGGTTGGCTCTGGGATATTCTGAATTCGCAATTATTCATACAACATAATTTTCAAACAACTCTAGGCTATTATAGCTTCAACTTTCTCTGGGAAATTAACTTTGAATATTCAAGATGACTCCCCAGAATGACATAATGGCTCTAGAATGAGTGGGAATATAATAAGAAAATCTAAAAAACACAAAACATCATGAAGAACATTAGAACACCACTCTATAGCTCTGGAATATGTAGAATGACATGAAGTGGTTCCATTATAAGAAATATACCTTAGATAATAATACAACCTTGTTTTCAAGAATTGTGATTTTACATAACTCTTTGAGTTACATGAAACCTTTTCCAACTATTATATTGTCCTATTTTGAATATCTCGCTCAATTAGAGGAAACTAGTGGAAGAAGAGATAATCATGGTCATGTCGTTAACACTTATCTAACATTTTATGTGGTCAAACTCTTATTTATTACAACCTTCTTGACTTGGAAAGATGATTTTTTATTCTACTATGATCACAAGCAATGAACTTAGGCATGTTGGCCTAATTTGAAGGGGAACAATCAGATTTGGTTGCATTCTAATAGGACTGCATGGAATAGTAAAGACACAAAATTACTAGATGATCACAACACCTTATCTTCAAGGTTAATTGAATGAAAATAAAGATTAAATAAGGAAGATGGTAGTTGTGAGAATTGGGGGGAATAACATGCACCTTAAAGCATTCTAAGAAAAAACACAACTCTCTCAAACTTTGACAAATTTAATAAATATACAGTCTAGGGGCAATGTGTGAAGTTTTCATAGAAAGAATGGTGAAGTGAAAAATATGAACCAAAAATGAAGGCTTAAAAAATAACAATATCTCCCTCATTTCTCAACAAAAATCATAATTTTGAAATGTTTTGAAAATCTTGGAATGAGAGGAATCAAACTTAGAGTATATTTAAATATATTTTAAAAACCATGACATGAATGTGGCACATTGGAAGGTGACAGAGTCCTAATATATTCATAAAATATAACATTCTTTGGATGAGTTGTTGTAAACATGTGAAATAAATATAGGAATGTTGAATTAGCCTAAAAGGAAGAATTTAAAATTATTTAAGTAAGCTTATTGTAAGGAATTGTCTTTCCATGATTGTCTCTTGACATGTGGGGGATGTAGTTGAGTTTTGTTTTGATTTTTAATTAGAGAATAAATTTCTCCCCAAGAATAGTTTCAAATTCTTGGTGGATTAACTTATTAGACTAGGGAGAAGTATTTTATCACTCATGTTTGATAAGAAAAAAGTGGGAAAAATAAGGATTTACTTTGTCAATATTCAAATAAAAGACAACAACAAATTTTTGAGTATCTTGGCAGTGCTTGTGCATTTTTTTCACCTTATTCCAAAAGGGGAGTAAGGACCCACTCACATGGAGGAAGAAGGTTTGTGTTTTGTAGCTATTTTACTGAATTTATTTCAAACATTACTTTTTTTAAAACTATTATTTTCATAATTATATTTTCAAAATATTTTAAGTTAAATTTGATTCTAGAAAAGTCAAGATTTAGATTGTTTTATGCATTTGTTATCAATTCCTTTAGAAAAGGATTGTCACAAAAATTATTCCTCCTCCTTATTGCATACATCCATTAGACGCCACATGGATTTGACAATCATTGATATCAAATAATGAGGATTGTAATGACCCTTGTCAATCTCCTCCTAAGTAGATTCGTTCTTCACATCCTTGTGCAACAATTATTTAGTTGATTCATATTTATATATCTACACTTGAGTATAATAATGTCTATTCACTTGACGATCCCTTATGTTTTAGTTATGTCCAAGCTAAGAACATGAAGATTTTATGATACCAACAATTATTTCTCTCCTCTAGTCTTGTCACATCTTCTTTCACTAAATAGAAATATTATTTTACTTAGAATATTGACTTTTTATCCCCCTCAATTATGAGAAAGAGTATCCCAAATTTTATCCTGAAGAGGATGACTTGAACATTTCCCCCCCAAGTTGGAAAAAATGACTCAAGTATGTTCCTACTTCCTACCACCTTTGAGAAATATAGATCTTGAACCAAAATTTTATTGGTTGCCTTGTCTCTCTCTTATGATTTATCCCCTTACAAATCAGAGCTTGAGCCATAATCCACATTGGATCCTCTAGGATTTGTTGATCCATAGTTCCTCTCTTTCCATCCTCGACATCTTCACCCATATAACCTGTCACATAATCTATAGACTCCTTAAACAATATTGTATCATTTTTCATATGGCTTGAAACATTAGAGAATGATGTTAAGGATTATTGAGTCTATAAGAATGACATGAAGTAACTTGAAGTAGAACTATGTGTATAACATAGCCAATGACCATCATATCCTACCTGTACTCCTTGATAATTTTTCTTACATCATATTTTTTCTCCCATTCTTATCACATGTGTCAAATACTCTAACACAAATTTAAGGTTTTGGAATCTTCTCCTCTACCTTGAGCTAAGGATTTGATCACCCGGTATCTTTTATTTTTGTCCCTAATTATGAATATTTACAATATCTACATACACCCTTTCGAATAGTCAAGGTACCACTTCCTTGTTTCGATCCTTTTTAGCCACATGCACCTCCTCCGTTTACCCTATCTCTCCCTCTCTACATAGATAAAATTTACTAAGAGGTTCCCTCTCATATCTTGATTAGGGTGGAAAAGACCATATTATTAATGTATCATGAGATATGCCATAAAATCTCAAAGGACCTTGCAGACATTGAGGAAATCATGATTCAAACATGATATAAAATTTAGTGATGTGTTCAGGAGTTTATAGGAGATGTTTGTAATTTCATTACATGGCCTATATGATATCACTTAGTTTTGTATCTTACCTTACTTTAAAAAAATTATTGCCTAACAAAATATTTAACTTACTTTTATTTTCTAGCATAGTTCATATGATTAAATCTCCAACTAGTACATCTCAAAATTCTTTATTTGTATAGTATTGTTAATTGATATGATTCAATTTATGCCTAACACCTCACATCCCTATTTATTTTTATATAATTTTTAGTTTGAATGATCAAAATCAATATCAACACCTCACAACCTACTTTAATTTTAAATATAAATGCTTAAACACCTTATTATTTGTTTACTTTTTACAGCCACCATGTGACATCTTATCCTACTTGGGTTTATACAACTATTGCTCTCCCTTCAGATATTTTTAGTGGTATTTTTTATATCCCCCTAGAATATCCTATCCCTTTTGGTATCATGAATCCATTTTCCTCTTCTTGAGCTACTTTAGAAATTTATTTTACACTATTTTTACAATATGCACATGACATATTCCTCTTAGGTTTATTCCCCTGTTTAAATCTTCCTCGCATCCTTTGGTATGTTTTTATAATAATTCATGATACTCTTTCTCATTTGGGTATTATAATTCTCTATACTTGTGATAGCTTTGCCAAAGTTTTACACTCTTATCTCTCAACTTTACTAGAAATATATAGTTACTACCATACCTAGTTCATATCTTTTAGTCAGCATTCCCTATAAAGAAAACCTCTCATTATGGAAATATATTCACTTAATACTTCATTATATCACACTCTAATCTATGCATTCTTCACACTTTCTACTCCTCCTCATACTTGAGACACACATTTTTAGAGATGAGACTGCAATATTTTCTTTAGCGTGAGTGTAGAGGCATCTAAACATCTTGGTTGATAGGTTTTCCTTATAGTTGTTAATTGTAAGGTTTATAGAATTGTCATATTTCATACCAATTTGATCATTTTTTTTAATCTATGGGGAGGATGAATAGCTAAAATCCAAAAGAAAATCTAAAATCCATGACATGAAAAGAAAATCAAGAAAAACTATAAAAGGCAATTATTACTATAAAAAATTTAAATACAAAAAAAAATGTGAAATCATTTAGGACACCCCCTATCCTAGTTGAAATTTAAATTTCCACAATTGGCCTCCTTATAGAACTTAAGATCCTCTAAGGTGATGTAGGTTTTAATTATTGGGATAAGAGGTCACATATATATCATTTAGTACCCATATATTTTCATATTAATACTTGATCCTTATAATAGGACTAAGCTTATTAAGTGAGGTCATGTAGAATAGGTCAAATGTTGTGGAAATTTAGGCAACCATTTGTTATAATTTCATCCCATAATTGACATCATATAAATATTTATACTTCACTAATTTTCCTAAGTTGAACCTGCATACTTGGGTTCCTTAATTCCTTGATTAAAAAAAACTTTATTCATATCTTATTGATTAATTTCTATTTTTTTTCCGAAGGATCATGCATTTCCTTCCTGGTTCCTTACTTTCCTTTTTGTGATAACTCTCTTTAATACACTTTATGGATGGTAGCTGACCACACTTCTTACCCTTTTCACATCTTGTTATCTCACTACACATTTTATCTCCCTTGGTGTTAGCTCCAGTAGAATCTTTGTGAGTATGATTGTAAGACCTTTAGACTGTATGACAAGATAATATAGATTCCCACCTATATCTATTATTGGGGATAAAATATAGTCCTTCTCACAATATATATATATATTAAAGGTGCTTAAAGAGTACAAGATTCAAAATTCTAGAGGATAAAAACCTTATCCCTAAGATATTTATAGGTTTACAATGCCTGTACGTAAAGTAAATAGGTATCCCATTAGGATTCATAATATAAAAAGGTCAAAAAGTGGATAAATCCAAGGGAAAAAACATAAATAAGACAAATTAATAGACTAACTACTCTAATGTATCACAATGAATAATCAACCATCCACATAATAATAAACATGAAATAAATCACAAAGAAGGATTATAGATACTTACATGTGGCATGACCACTAATTCATTGATCCTCCCCAAAGACGACATTAAGAGATAGAATCATTATGGGTGGAGAATGGTGATGAGACTAAACTAAGTCTCATCTATTACATGAAATAACACTAATCCTTCTTTTAGAAAGTGAATTTATATGTAGTATTAAGAACTAGAAATCTTATTTAATATAAAATGTAGAATAGATTTGATCTATCTTTGAGAATTTTATTGTAATCAAAATGCTTTGATTTCCCAATATTTTTGTGAATTGGAGTTCAGTATTATGTGTAAGCAGGTCATTTGATCTTCATAATGTATGACAACAAGTGCAAGACACACAATGAATAGAAGTCGGGACTTACAAAGAACACATAACTCGTAATGCATAAAGCACAAGACTCACATGTCATAGAGCGCAGGACTCGCAAAACTAGCATGGGACTCACTGAAACAATGTAGGACTCGTAGAATCAATGCAAAACTTGTTATAGCTAAAATTACATAACTCCAAATGAGAATCTAATAGATTTTTTTGTTCTTCTTATTTTTAGGAGGAAAAACCTCTATCTATTTTTACACAAAAATAATGGTTTTGAAGATATCAGCATTTGAAGAAGAAGATTTTCAAGTGTGGCACTAGCAAAACCAACGCAAAAATCGTTGTAACTAAAATTTTAGACCTCTAAATTAGAAAATGAAAGATGTTTTTAATCATCTTATTTTAGGAGTAAAAAACTCTCTATGTTTTTACACAGGAACAATGTTTTTTAAGATATCAACATTTTAAGAAGAAGAGTTTCAAGTGTAGTACTATCAGAACCAGCGTAAAAAACATTGTAACTAAAATTGCAAGACTCTAAATGAGAAACTCAAAGAGGTGTTTGATCCTATCATTTCTAGGAGTAAAAAATCTCTCTATTTTACACAGCAATAATGGTTTTGAAGATATCATCATTTAAAGAAGAAGGTTTTCAAGTGCAAGACTCTCACAAGTAGTATCAGATTCACTCTAACCAAAGTTGAATGCCTCCAAATGATAAACTAAGAGATTTTATTGTTCCTATTATTTCTAAGAGGAAAAAGCTCTCTCCATTTTTACATAGTAGAAATAATTAAGGAGATATATTCATTTGAGTTTTAGTAGAATAAGGTTGAGGGAAGGTAAATAAGACAAAAAACATAGGTCTAGTAAAAATAGAATATCTCCCTCATTTCTCAATGAAAATAATAATTTCAATATGTTTTAGAAATATTACAACAAGGAGTTCCAAACCTAGAAAAGGTTTAAAAAAATTCTTAAAAATTAATTCATAGTAGATCAAAAAATCAAGGATGAGAATATGGAGGGACAACTGTCATATTGAAAGATTCAATCATGCAAGAGAAAACTTGGCAATTGGAAAGAAGTAGTTAAGTGTATGTGGAAGATATATTTCAATGTATATTTGTAATATTTGATTAATTATCTTCCATGGTTGTCTCCTTGTCAAGTGGAAGAAGTAGTTGAGTGCAAGTGGAAGAAGCAGTTGAATCTAAATTTTTTAGTGTTTGATTAAATCTCTTCCACATTTGTCTCCTTATCAAGTGGAAGAAGATGTATTTAAATCTGGAGTTGTAGTGTTTGAATAAATTCCTTCCACATTTATCTCATTGTAAAGTGGAAGATGAAGTCAAGTCTTACCCAATATTATAAGTAGGTATTTTTATAATCTTAGAGTATTTTCCAAGAGATGAGTTATAAATATCTCTCCAAAGCACTCAATGAAATAGTAGTAGGAGGTGGATGATTTTATAACATCATTTCTGATTAATAAAATCCATAGTTCAAGTATCTTGGTAGTATCTTGTTTTTAGTTTTGTTAACCCAACTCTGAGGGAAGAGAAAAGGCCCACTCTTACCTAAGGAGGAGGATGGTTTTTGTTGTTTTAGAATAGAATCATTGTTGTTTTTTTTTAATTTTTCAAATCATTATTATTTGTTTTATTCTATTTTGTTTGTGAAGCTTCACTTTCATTTATTTGTTTTCTATAATTTATTTTAGTTTTTTAGATTAGATTTTCTTTCAGTTTGTTAGATTAGATTCATTTTCAGTTATTAAATTTCTTTTCAAGCATTTTCAATTCTAGAGAAAAGGACTGTAAGATCATTGTTTCCTATAGCCCCTTTTATAGATATCCTTGGAAACCTCATAGTTTTGACATTCTTTAAGATTAAATGATGAGGATTAGAATGATTCTCATCAATGAGACCTTTCCAAAAAGTCCAATTTTGTGAAATTTGAAGTTGCGGGGCAAAAGTTATGGCCATTTGAAGTTCAGGGTGTCATACTTCAATAAATACAAGTGGTTGAGTTATTAAATCAAGCCTCTATTGAATCTTTGACCTTGCAAGACACCCTCGAAAACTTGACACGAAGGACCATCGAGTTTCAAAAGCAGAAGACGTGTAACAAATAGCATGTGTTTGGGTTGCCATGTTTCGATGTAAGAGAATTTTGAAAATGCAAAATGAAGGATATTGTCAAAAATTTGACCTTGATTTGCACCTTCAAACCTCTAACTTACAAGAGGTGGAAATTGGGACTTTCAAAGAAACTTCTGACTCCCAAAATGGTCTTTTACAAAAATTGAGACTTGTTTTCTAGCTTGGGAAACCCACAATACTGACATTAGAATTCAGTCGGCTTTTTACAACTTGGTCGGGTTTCATGTTTCAAGGATCAAATTGTAATTTACATGTACATTGCAATTGAAAACCCAAAACCTGAAATGCATTGATTTCTTTGTATTTCAAGGATTGGGTTTCAATTTGTAATTTACATGTAAATTGCAAATCAGAACCCAAAAACCAAAATACACTTGGAAGGTCAGGTTTTGGGGATCAAGTTTTGCATTGAAATTTACATAAAAATTGCAATTTGAAACCTAAAACCTGAAATACACTAAATCCTTTGTATTTGAGGTTTTGGAGTTCAAGGAACAATTTACATGCAAATTGCAAATTGTTTCCCTAAACCTGAAATCTGAAATGTAAAGTAATATTTTCAAAACTTGGGCATTTTCTCAAGATTTTTCCAAAATGATTTTTCTGGACGAAGAACAAGGATCATGGAACATGTGGAGCTGTACGAAGAGCCTAAAAATGCAATGGTCTTGGAAAATGAACACCTCAGCCCCAAATCAATTGTAAATTCTCCTAAGTCAAAAATAGTAACGCAAGTTATCAAAATAACCTGAGGGGGGTATTTCGGATAACAACCACCCTTGCATAAGAGAGAACATTATCAAGTGTCAAAAATTACGTGCATAATATGCTCCAACAGAAGATAATTACATGTCACAATATTGGAATATGAGATGGTCTTTAGAAAAATATCAATGTAACACTTAAAATTGAAAGTATGTGCTAAAAGTGACATAATAATGTAAGTGTAGTAAAGAATAATGAACTCCAGCAAATGAAATATACCTACCTCATACTTACCTTCCAATGTCACTCATCTTGTTTTTGGTAGGAAAAATGGATATTTATAATCCTAAATAAACAAGATTGAAAAAAAAAAACTAGAAGATAATTAGTAAAATAATACATAAATCACTTATCTAGGAGGCCATGAGAAGGATAGAGAAGATCACCAAAATGAATATAAAAAGTTAAGGTAAGAAGATAATGGTCTGTGGGTGGATAGAAACACTAAAGAGCACAAAAAATATAATGAGCAGATGTTATGAGTATGATAAAATGATATAAAAGGGTGCTACCTAGGACATGTTGTCATGGAGTTAATGGGCTTGGAGGTATAGCTAAATAGATTACCAAAATATTGAATATAAGATACAATGGCCATAAAGACCCAATTGGGATGAAAAATAGAGTAAATTAATAGATTGATGAGGTAGTCAACTTGGAGAATGTTGTATAAAGTAGATATGTTGGAGCATGATTATGTATAAATAAGTAAGAAAAAAAATCATACATAGAATTTTCTAAGAAAGTGAGTGTTCTTTGGTTCTATAAATATATGGTCTTCGATAGTTTATAGATAATAGGTGCTCAGGCCAAGTATGTCTTTAATGAGATAGGGACCCCACCACTTTTGGGTGTATTTACCTTATTTTTCATGGATCTAATCTAATTTCAAGATGAGGTTGTCAATTTCAAATGTCTTAGGATTGACGAGTTTGTTGTGCTCTTCAGTTATGTGCTCTTTATATTTGTGGTTATTGTGAGGAGCATTAGAACATTTTTCATTAAGTAAATCTAGATAAAGTAGATTGGACTCATGGATTTACTCATCTAGGAGGATCTCGTAAAGAGAAATGCAGAGGGAAGGTAGCTCCACCTCAAGAAAAATGTATACTTTATCACCATATACAAGTGAGAATGGGTTACCCCATTAGTGATATAGATACTAATGTGATAATCCCAAAGCGTGGGATAAGATTTCAAATTCTATTCAATGTGTGATTTTTGAATGGTCTTTCGGAGAATATTGTTAAGGATTTTTTTAATGGATTAGATATGTCCATTACATTATGGATTATAAAAGGTTTAAAATTTGTGCTTGGTTTTGAATTTGGCGTAAAGTTGTTTCATTTCTTTACATTTGAAATTCCCACCATTTTTAGAGTTGATTGTGTGAGGAATTCCAAACTAGAAAATGATTTGGTTAAGGACAAAAAAAAATAAGTGTTTCCAGTCATATTGGTGAGAAGCAATTTTTTGAACCATGTTTGAAGTAGTCAATGGCAGTAATGATGAAAATATGTCCATCTTGGGAGTGAGGGAGTTTTCCGATACAACCCAATCCCCACATATTGAAGGTCTAAAAATCCTAAAGTACATGAAGCTTAGTCAGGAGAATTAGATCATCATGAAATTGACATGGTTTACATTTCTTAGCAAATGAATGTGTGTCAAATTATAGAGTAATCTAAAAATAACCCATACATACACATTTTCGGGCTATAACATGGCTTCCACAATGTACAATATGAATTTCCCCATGCACTTATTCAAGGAGAGAAGAGACCTCCTCCTCATCAACACGTTAGAGTATGGTACCTTCAAAGTTATAGTTATAGAGAATTTCATTCTGAATGATGTATTTGGGAGATTTAATTTGGATTTTGGTTCACTCATGATGGTTAACATCTGAATGGTAGGTTTGATGTTGGATAAATTGGATGATGTATCTATAGCATGAATTGCGGGTAGTAGGGATAGTGTCAATATGGAAAATAAGAGTAGAATTGAGATAGTGTCTTGTAGAAGGGGTTTTATAGATCTATATCGTGTAATTATAATTTTCAAGATCTGGGTGAGGTTGAAATTGGGAAGTAGAGGAGGATAAGGAATTAGCTAAGGAATCGTATTCTTTATCAATTAATTTTATGGTTAAAGATACAAATTATATAAGAAACTGTTGAGCTATATCATGATATGCCTTAAAGTTTATCAATTCTATATGATATGTGTTATTAACTTATCAGTAGAAAAGTTGGGAATCACCTATGGCATTAATAAAATTGATATTGGAAGCAAGAGTAGTTTTCATGCCAAGGATAAGGGATTCGTATTCTTCCATGTTGTTGGTTACGTTAAATTCAAGTTGAAAAGAGAATAGAAGTTTCTTACTTGATGGATCGATGAGGAAACAACCTGCCCTAACTCCCTGATGACATTTTTCTCTGTTGAAAGGAATATTCCAAGTGTCTTTGTTAAGGTTGAAGTAATTTCTTCTTCTTTTATTTTAATGTTATTTTTCATGGGTTTAGGATTCAATTTATCATCACCAATTGTAAGGGACTATGCCTCAAGATCAATAGTGAATTTTTGGTAATAATTATTGATTGTAAGGACTTGATCCATGCCCTTGATGAGTAATATGTCCTCAATAGGTAAATAATTTAGAATGGGTTATGTTGTGGGTATGGGAGTGGTGAAGAGTTTGTCTATGTTGACGTGGAATTTGATATCCTTTTGCGTGATAATGCATATATCAAGCTCATTGAGGAGTTTCATCCACTTACCACTGAAATTCATGGGGGGGATAATATGGGAGAAGAAACAGTGAAGTTTTTTTATACTAATGATGAAATAGGTAGTTTGATGAATCATTTAACCAAGGTATTATGTGTTTCTTCTTGGACATATGGGGTAATCCCATTATCTATGATTATTTGGGGAGGAATTTCCTTGGGACTAAAGGATGTAGTCTTCTCAATGAAACTCAAAATAGTTAGAATAGACGTCATATAGTCAAGATATGTATCAACATTCATCCTCGATCATTAGAAATCCTCCTAAATAACATCTTTACATGCAATATTATGGTGAATAAATTCAAGAAAGAAAATTTTAGTATCAATAGAATAATATATGATATTGTAAAGGGCAACAAAGTCTATGGCTTATAGGATTATACACCAAAAATAGAAGGATTAGCCCTAGGGCCACCTAGGGTTTGAGAAATGATTGGGTTCACCAAATTTTTACACCCTAGATAAAAATTAAGTGTTTTGTATTATATTAGGTTCTTAATTATTCTAATGAGTAGGTGTATTACATGTTGTATATTGTGATTAGTTAATAAACATAAATGTATAAAATAGAATATATCTCCCAAATTTGTAAGATACAACGATAGAAACTATTTCTTAAAACAAAAGAGGAGAAGTACACTTAATTGAATATACAAGTATAAACATGATCTTAGTGTGCATACTGGTAAAGATATAGAAGTGTTTTTCCTTTACAATGATGACTAAATTTTGAGTTTGGTATGGAATCATATGATATTTATTGCATCGTGGTATGAATTGGTCCCAATTTTTACAATTTTAGACCAATGGGTTTTGGTGCTCTGCAACTTTTGGTGATTTTTGGTGGCCTATAAACATGATTTGTTGTTTAATATTAGGGTTCAAAAATGTGTGATACTTCTTGTAGTGGCATGAAATGGATGAAAATGCTAGATTAATGTACTCACACTTCATGAACATGATTAGATTACAAAAGGAGATAAACCAATGTGTGGTGGAGTTATATTGACCCTAGTGGATAAACCTTATTGATTTGATCTAAGAATTGCACTGCATCCCCTTTAAGGTGGGATAAAACTACATGTAGTTATCCTAGTGTATTTGTAATTGTGTATGTAACCCCTATCTTTCCATCATGTCTTTTAACACAAGATAGCAGGAAAAACTATAGATAAATTAAAATGTACCCTTTACGATTGTAATATAAAGTGTCATTGTTGAAAATTCTAGATTGATTCTGTTTGGCCCTTAGAGAAAAATTAAACACTTTGTATTGACTTGTCCTTCTTATGACTTGGATATAGGACATTTGGAGGCTTACAGATGGGGAAACTAAACTCTCGAATTTGGTTTGAGTGCTTCAGACCTAAGTATTTGTTGCTATTAAATATGTGTTGATCCTATAGTAATATTTATGGAGAGAGTTTGTGTCACTTTAGGAATGTATTTTGCAATAGGTGCTCTTGAGAATGTCTAGGTGATTTAATCAAGTGCTGTTAGACTTTGTCGTATATAGTATTTCGTAGGTTATATGTCACATTAAAGAAAACCTATAGGATATACAAATGACCCATAAAAATATCAAATTATAAAAAGATTCATTAGAGGAGGTAAACAAAAGTGTATTGATATGGGTCAAGATCATTGTACCCTATAGCTATGGCCCCAATCCATACAGTTGTGAGATAGGAAATTCATGAGGATTGTGCAATATTTTGGGAAAAATTCTTGGAGTGAGTACACTGATTTGGATAAATGAAACTGAGTATATGAATGACTGAGCATTTTGTGTAGTAAAGTGAGTAACACAATTCATAAGGAAATAAGGGGTTTAGGATTAGGATGTGTGCACAAATCATACTATAAAAACAAAGGTCCAAGACTTGTCACTGCTCAAAAGATAAGTTGTCCAAATTTATGTGTCTACAAGTCTACATTGTGTCAGAGAATTACAAAAAAATTTAGGAATCACGACTATCATATATCGCAATTGTATACAAGGGGCATAATTCTTCCATCCTCTGAAAATATTTTGTTAGAAATGGTTTCCCCTTCCAACCCCAAAATTAGATAGGAGAGCAATTCAATGGTGTAGAAGGATTCATTTCTATATGAGATGAACCACTAGGAAAATGTTCACTTGTATAGATCAAAAAACATGTAGAGTCATATGTATTATGTATCATACTCATATACCTCAAGAAATGAATTTTTGTTTAAAAAATAAAATATGATATCTATAAAATCATGTGAAAAACAACATATGTAGGGGTCCATCTCTCTCCACCAATTCACAAGTTATGCTTGTGTCCTGATTTTGTATTTTTGAAATATTTTTATTTTATTGTATTATAATTTTACAGTAGTGGAATCCACCACTTTATGAAAGTGTTGGTTGCATCTAATGAACAATTATTTTGTTCATGGCTAGAAGTAGGATTGTCATGAATTTTAATTAAGGTGTGTGGGTAGAGAAATGATCAAAAGGAATCCCTATCATAAACTATGACATCCAAGGGATTATGTACACAATAAGACAAATAGTGCATAGAATGGAATTTAGGAGGTTAGGCAACATTGATTAGGCTTGACGATTAGGACCTATGTAATAAAACGATATTGTGACACTAGTGAGTAGAGGCATTAGAGAATAGTTGAACTGATCCTAATGTATGAATAGATGGGGCTAAGTAGAAAAAAGTTTAATTGTTTCAACATCTAGGAGGATCCCTTCTAGACAGTAGATAATCAAGAAGTGGACAAATGAAAATGATTAGGGGATAACACTTGAATATTAGTATTAAATAATTTGACGTTGTGAAGAAGATGTATTTGGCACAATTATGCATAGTATAATTAATAGCATGGAGCTTATGAAGCAAATGGCATCCTAGTAACATGCTATATTCCTACCCAATGCATCTTATCCACCACAACAAACTGTTGTCTTTAATATAGAATGTTCCTTCCACACAACATGGTGATACAAAGCTAATATGGGACTTCATTTCAAGGGGGTTGATAGATTTAGATGGTGGAGACATCTCAAAAATGAATGATGGGCCTAACATTGTGGGAGTCAGTGCCACCCCAAATAAGGAGGGACTTGGATGGCAAGGATTTAGTCTTGTGATGTAGATTTAGAATGGCTGATTAGTTTAATGATCCATATATTTCCATATCCTCCTTGATAGCTTAGGTAAAAAATAGACCTCTTAAGGGAAGGTGTCCCATACCCGTGATTTTTTTACCCAAATTTAACTATCAAATAAACGTGTTAATCTTGTAACACATTAGGGTATAGTTTATTTTTGGTAGAGGTACAAGAGACATTGGTTAATGGTTATACTACCAATTAAATACTTACGTACATTACGTGAATTATTATTCCCCACTTCATTAAATTTAACTAAAGGGGTCATACCCCCAGATGTACCTAATTAAGTGTCAAACATTTAGAATGTGAATATAGTCAGTGTAAATTACTTGGTACCTAGTCAACCATACTTCAGTTTAGAATGTCATTACACTAATTTTATATTAAATCTTGGGTCCTTAACTCATCTAAGGGTTTAAAAATTTAATGTGATACTAAATTACCATCCCATAGCAATTGACGTGTACTTCATGCTTTTCACTAAGAGTTTAATCTTAGAAGGGACCTTCTGGATCAAAGGAATCTCTAACGCTATGATCTATAAGGTCTACCCTATATATGCAACCCTCATACTTAAGAAAGAACTTTTAAGTTCCTCTCATTTT
Source organism: Taxus chinensis (assembly GCA_019776745.2). NCBI lineage: Eukaryota > Viridiplantae > Streptophyta > Pinopsida > Cupressales > Taxaceae > Taxus > Taxus chinensis. The sequence continues at coordinate 297,735,413 of CM034152.1, forward strand.
CTCTCTTCTGGGTCTAATCTTTAATTTTCTGTTGTTTAGACTGAGGTACAAGTATCCTTGGGAGGGAGCTCAATTTGGAGGCACAAAGTTCCACCTCATGCTTATTATTGATTCCTTGATTATTGACATTTTAATTGTTTCCCTATTTTTCCCTACCCACAAGAAATGGTGTTTTATAAAAAAAGGATCCATGTATATCCATTCTAAAAATGTCTTCTTACTAAATGTGTGTACCATATACATATTTATGTATCGCATATACCCTCTTATACACTTCACACTTCTAGCACTTCACAAATACTTTTCCCTGTATCCATTATAACATTACATAAAAAAGATGTATGTTAAAATTTCCTATGTTCCTTCAAGATCAATGTCATATATCATCCCATTTATGTTAGGGGAGGATATTGTTCTTATATATATTGAAGGGCATGTTCGTACGAATCTAGAGAGTGTATGCACAAGTACCTAAAATCCTGTGTCATGTGTCCTCCTGTGTGTGTGTAACTCCTGTGCTAAAACATGTGTGTCCTGTGTGTGTGTGTCAAGATGTATGGGCATTTCTACCAATGGATTCCCTTTTCCGGGTTCAAATTAAATAGGCTGCAAGCCTGAGGGTCTAAAGCCCATAACAATGGGTTATGCATTGTCATATGCCAAGAGTTTGGGGGAGGGGTTCGAGCTCCAGGATTAGTGGCCCCTCCAATCTCCTTTATTTGATTAGTTATTTTTAAACTAAATGTAACATCTCAAATCCCCTGTATGTTTATAAATTTATTTAATCTAAATATATAAGTATTCCTAACAATATAAATTTATAGATGTGTGTGCGCGTGCATGTATCATTAAAGCTAATTATTAAAGGAAAACATATTTCCATAACTGACATTCCTAATTTTAGAATGTAAGGTATATAACATAACAAATATAAATTTTATACATACATACATGTGTGTCTGTGTGTGTGTGTTTGCACATCACATGTGTGTGTGTGTAACAACATGTGTGTGTGTGTGTGTGAATATAAATTTTATACATACATACATGTGTGTGTGTGTGTGGGCGGTGTGATGTGCGTGTCATAAAGTGCGTGTGACATAGTGCATAGTGTGTGTAAACACACACTGCGTGTGTGACGTGTGTGCGCGTGTGTGTGCGAAATTGTAACGTGCGTGTGCAAATGTGAATGTGACCCCATGACGTGATCAAATGTGCGTAGTGATGTGATACATAGTAGCGATAAAATGCGCGTGTGTGTGTGTGTGTGTGCGTAAGTGCTCAAATGCGTGTGTGCGTGCGTGTGCGTGTCACATAGCAATGTCAATGTGCGTGCAAATGCGCTGCGCGTGTAGAAGGTGATGTGATGTGCGTGTGCGTGTGCGATGTCACGTCACAAAGATGCAATGTGCGTGTGCGTGTGCGTGTGCATTGTAACGTGTGCGTGTGACGTGAAGTGTGTGTGTGTCATGTGTGTGTGTGTAGTGTGTGTGTGTGTGTGTCTGTAATGTCTGTGTGTGTGTGTGTGTGTACTAAATATCTGCAATGGTATACCAAATTTTGTACACAGCATACAAATTAAACATTAATGGAAAAGAGAACAAGGGTAAAGGGATGAGACAAACACTCCAAAGTAACTACATACTTTGAATCATTATGAGAGGTTTACATTTACAATTAATTTATTTTAATTAAGTAATACCCTAAAACTAGACCAATGGTATTTGGTATTTATCCTTCACATTTATCTTTGCCCATTTCCTATCGTGCACGTAAATGATTGATTATTACTCACATCTCACTCAGATTTGGAAGAAATCTTAAACACTAAAGCATAGTTGTTATATAACCAATAAAATAGTTAGACAACCAAATATTTATCTTCCTTTATAACATATCTCTAATAGCATTCTATCCACCATTTTGGAACAATGGTAATGGAATCGAGTTTTCACCTTTGCACAGGACCATAGTCACATGTGTATGGACTCCAAAATAGCCAATGATTTATAAGTGTAGCAAAAATGTAATTGTCCAAACAATGCAACACAAAACCAATCACTTTCTCAAATGCATAAGTCAATCTAGTGTCAATTGGAGAAAGTTTTTTTTGCATGAATCATCTCCTAAAATGCAACAGGATCAATCCACCCATACAAAGTGGGAACAACATAACAAGTTCTCTCACATCTTTAAATCAACCTAGCTTATTCCACAAGAGAAACTCAAGTTCCCAACAACTCCAGTCTCTCAAGCTCCAACTACTAATTCATTATCACATGCTATATCCAACCCGCAAGAAGGGAGCTTGGTTGACCAAGTCCCAACCAAATGGCATCATTAGCATACCACTTCCAACAAAGTAGAGCATGTTAGTCTCACCTCCAAGCCCATGGACCGAGAGAAGATAGCAAGCCTCCATATGTGGCTTGATCCCTCATTTAGGAGTATAGGGACATAGAAACCAAAACATCAACATTCAAGCAACTAAAGGCATAGTGGGGTAAAACAACACAATCCCTAACAAGAATAACTTCATGCTTCTATTCATGTACGGGAAGAGAGGAAAAGAAATCACATTTTAACCATAACCAAACAAGTATTCAAAAGTGATCTACTACATATTGATTTACTGAAAATTCTAAAAAGCCTCCGAAGTTCCATGATATCCCTAGAATATACCGTATATCATCCTTGTCAGAGCTAGAATTCATATCAAACCATATAGGAAAGATTTTCTTAGCAAAGATGAGAGATGATCTACCAAACCATATGGGAATGATATCCTACACATTCGAAATATTCAAATGAAAGGAGTGAAAAGCAGCCCTATATTTTCAAGGACTTTCCCATCTAACACTATGTGGGACAAGCACAGAGGGGATGTCTTCCTATCTTCCATCGCTTCTATCTCTCCGCCATCTTATAGAATTAATAAAATAATTTTGATGAATGTGTTCTAACACTAACCCACAAGGGGTTGATGGAGAAAAATAAAGAAGTTTTAATAACATATTATTAATTACAATGCATGACCATTCCAGATATTCAAAGATCTATTTTATTGATCCAAACATTTCTTACTTTCAAAAGCAATAACAAAATTACAAAGGGTAGTGAGGCCTACCTCAGGAAGACCCAAGTTTTGAGATCTACAAGCATGTAATGTCTTTCCAAATCATGAATCTTTAGCTCTCCATAATCCATGAATCTCCTTCTAGTCCCATATAGAATTCTTCTAAATGCTTATAAAATAACCAAAAGAACCTTCACCTACAAACCTATCCAAATTCTTTTAGGAAAGATATAGGACTGCTTCTAAACCAACTCCCAATAGGATGGTTGACATGTGTCACCCCTCCACCTAAGAATCCATGTCACCCAAGTGACACTATAACTCTCACTGTATTTATGGACAATAAATGGAAATTCAAATTCAAATTTTATTGGAATGCAAGATTAATTTCAATGTTAAAAAACAATGAAAATGATGGGATGATGGTTAGATAGGTGAAATGAGGGAAGGGTCTAGTGAAACACTATCATGGTTGTGCACTTCGTGTTCATAGCATGCCAAGAATATGAATTCCACATTTTGGACAGAGGTGACAAACATAGTGAATTTTTCATAGTGAGGTGGCTACACTTAGAAAGTAATGTGACATAATCAGGGACTATTGAAAGTCAAAAATTGTGCCATTAAATTTAATCAACAAATACACAAACACTCTCAGAATATGCAATTTAATAACTAATAAATGGAGCCATTTTTATGGAAAATTTACCAATATAAAAATGGAACACCAACAAGGGTCAGGGTGTAGTTTAAGTACTTTACTATTGATATGAATTTCATTTTTGTTATTAACCAATGTGTAGATAGTTTGTAAGTGGAAATTAGTTATCAAAAAATAAGTCGATGATTATTAATAAATAAAATATCTCCTTTAGTCAAAAATTATTATTATTGGAAAATAGTTTTTTGAAATGGATTATACCCTTGTACAAGGAGGCTCAAAATCTAGAAGAAACAATTGCACTGAAAGAAAAAGTGATCAAAATCTAGATTTTATAATAAATCCCAAAAGCATAAAACATTTTACAAAGAAAAGTACCAAAGCCACCAACCAACAGCAACATAACAACAAACAAACAACAATAATACAGTAATTTAGCAATTGGTTTCTTTGTGAATAGTTTTCTTCTTGTTACGAACCGTAATCCATTCATCAAAATCTCGTTGTAAAGGAATACAAACTTCAAGATCTATGATCGGCTGATTGTATTATTTGAGCTAGGAGGAACATTCTCCTTAACTGCTACAGATGCTTTTAGCTCAGTGTTTCTGGTCCTCTGAGTTACACCCCTGGATGACTCCTTGTTTACATGATTTGTGATCTCTCTCAAAGGGGTTTCAGGGACCATTTCAATCATATCTTCCTCCTCAGCATCAGAAATTGGGATATCCTTAGGTTCAAATACCAGATATTCTGGGAGGGCATTTTTCCACCAGTTAGTATTCTCATTTTTGTGTTTTATCATCTCATAATTAGAGACATAATTCCCCAAAGAGAACCATCTCTTGCATCTAAAAGGAAGACCCTCATAGTCTAAAAGTTGGGTCTAAATTTGATTTTGCACCTTTAGCTCAATGTGAGCTGGAAGATCCTTTGAAGTATTAACCTCAACTAGAATTCTTACATAGGTTGTATGTGTGAAATCAAAGGTTTGGGAGTCAATGTTAATGATGTTTCCCAAGGTATTACCAATGGCTATAACAAAATTTTGATCCCAAAATTGAAGAGGTAGGTGGGGTAATCTGATCCAGATTGGCTTGCGGGAGAAAGACCCGGTGAGAGGGTTGGATGATGGGAATCAAGGTTTTAAAATAAGGTATTTTTGTTGGAATACCCAAAGTTGTTTAGAAATGATATCCTTATCAGCTATGGATTCAAAAGCAACAATAAAAATTCCCTTAGCATGGGGGTAGAGATCTAACCTTCCTTCTAGAAGTGGGATCCAATTCTTGGAGATCCATTCATGTAGAATAGGTAGTCTAGGCTAGAGTCCAGTGAATCTGCAAATCAAGGCATGAGCTTGATAAAATGACTCTATTTTGAGTACTTCATCTCCAAAATTTACACATGGGTTTCTCTCAGCAGGCCTCATGGTATTGAGCTCTGGCTTCTTCGTAAATCTTCTGTGAATGAACAATGGGCCTCCACCATTACAAGCAGTGGAGGAAACCCTAGTGACAAGGGTTTCAGGTTTTTTTCTTGCCTTCTAGAGACTATTTCCTTCTATATCTGCTTGTATGAGACTGAATGGGTATATCTGCTTGTATGAGACTTAATGGGTCCCCCAATAGGAATTAGATCCCCCAACATCATCGTCTTGGAGATCTCTAAGAAAGGAAGTTCGATCCAAGAAAAGTCATTGGATCCATGAGTGTCACTACTCCTACCAAGCCTCGTGACCCTTACTTTCGTGTAGCTCTCAGTCTTCCTAGCCATGTCTGATACAAAATCTATCTTTGCATGACATCAACATAGGAAAAATTCCCAATGACGCCACCCTCCACACCTCCTTCAGTCAAATTAATAACAAACTAAATGTAGTAATTTTTTATAAACTAAACTAAGTGTAACATATGAATAAAAACATTATACGAAAAAAATCCTAGATTAGGAGAGTAAAAATTAATGTGCAATGAACTTTCATATTGATCTACATCAATCAAAGTATAATCTATCACATATATTTGTAATATATTGTAATTTCCAATAATATAAAAGTGTAGACACTCAAATTTGGCAATTTATTCTCTAACATTGTTGGTTTCGACAATGTACACTTGCTAAGATAAACACACTTTTTTATCACTGTTTAGTACATATTGAGATCTCTTTCCTAGCTTTTTATGGTAATATACATTGATATATTATGAGAATCCAATGCATAAAATCCATAGAAAAATCTTAACTAACAAGATGCAAACTCCAGTTTTCATGTTTCTCATCTCTGAGTAAGACTATATAATTTGGTCAGAAATTTATATCCAGTCTTTATCTATTTATATAGTTTTGCACCTACATATCCTCCACATTTTATTTTATTTTCACATTCTTATATGGGTCCTTTACTCTCTATGGGTCAGTCTTTCTTCGATAATTTACTTCTAGAACCCTATATAAACAAGTATAGACTATCTCATTTACACACCTAGAAATCATATGGAACTGCATTGATACACTCACTTCCTATGCTTGCAAAAGACACCCAAGGCTCCCTAAATACAATAAAAAAACATGCACACTCATTATAGTAGTAATCACTACATGTTTGAAGCATTGTACCAAGTCATCAAACTTATAACCACTCAAACATCCCTTCTCCAAGTATTTTAGCAAGATCTAAACTCAACTCGAGAGATGTCAAAGAAGTTTCCAAATCATAGTTACATTCATTCAAATATCACATGCTAGGTGGATAAAAACATGTGGTTTGAGGCATCATCAAAGTAGTTCCAAATTCAGCAGTGCACAAGGGTGCCCACAACCCAACTAATGTTTATTTTGCAGGGTCTCCCACCCATGGCTAGGATTTGAGATCTTATTCAAAATGTTCAAAGGGCTTCTCAATATGACCAAAAATTAGGTTTTTATAGCAACAAACATCTCCAGGTAGTTGACACTTCCAAATAGTTGTAGAGCCAAAATCAAAGTAGGTCCAAGATGGTACATTAGGGTCAAGATTGTATAAAGAGTCCTAGTAGAGTTATACGGTCCTATCCTAGGTCGTTTTCGAAGAACGAAGCATTGTCAAGTTCATATCTCCCAATTCCAATAGTTTGCACACCTAAAAATTCCCATAATCATTTGTAATCAACTAAGTATACTCATTCCCTTATGTTTTCAAGTTTATAGCATATTGTGTAGGTATTGAATCCATTGTTCTAATAATGTATGATTAATGTTGAAAGTTAATTAATAAAAATAACCCTATGTATCTACATTTACATCCTTACTATACTTAACTCACTAAATAATTAGATTACTCAATCTAAAACGGGTGTAAATATTTTGGTGAACTTGACCTTGTACCTTACACATTATTTCAAGCTCTAGGGATTATTTATGTTCTACTTATTCATTCTTGGTGTTGTATTTGGTTTTCTATTTCTCATCATGATTAATCCCCAACTCTTCTACAATATTTTCCTTCAACCTAGAGGTTTTAAATCTCCCATTGCAATATGATATTATTCCCCTTATGTTGTCATACATCATAGGAGAATGGTTCCTATCATTATCTCTTATTCTACTTTTGATATCTTTACTAATTATATTCTCAGTATTAATGTTGATCATGTCCAAGGTGAGGGATTTAATACTCACTCTAACACTCATGACCATGACCTTCTCAAAAATTAAGCACAAAAACCTACACATTTCTTATAAGATAATCCCACCAATATCAATATTATTCTATATGTATCCAAATATCAACTTAAATGTGCTTCATTATATAACATAGATACATCTATTATTTCTACATCTAAGGTTCCTACATCCTTGAGGGAACCTAGTATTTCAAATATCTCTACACATATGCTTGTAGCCACTCTTATTACTACACATATTATAGGAAATCATAATGGTTGGCATGCTTCTTCATCTAGCATACATGCTCTCGAAACCATTAGTCATACATTATAAGCTTGAATCTTATGAATACAATAGGTTACATCCACTTATCCTCATGTTATAGATTCTACGTAGTTGCATCATAATCCATTTACACCAAAGTGGCTTCTTATCGTATGCCTCTTGGTTTCATTACTCCTAAACTTCCTATATATGATGGTAAAGGATGCCCAGATGAGCATATTTTTTCATTTCATATGGCTTGCATTCATTGCATATCTTATAATACCTTTCTCATCAAGCTCTTCCCTAGGATTCTTAAGGATTTTTTATTACAATGATTTTATGATCTTCCCATACATTTTATGTGCTCTTTCACTATTTTAGCAAATAATTTTTGGCACAATTTTATATCAACCTTGGGCACAAGGTTTCATACGCATTAATGTATAAGGTGATGCAAGCATATAACAAACATATTAACAATTATGTATTATTCTACAAAACTATGATTTCTAATATTAACAATATCTTAGCTGACAATGAATTACAACATATCTTTACTCAAAGCCTTTGTTCTCCCTTGCAATAATTGGTCATATTTGAAAATTTTAAATCATTTATCCATTTATGTCACACAATTAAAGAGTGTGAAGATAAGTTATTAAATATGAAAAAATTGAAGTACATTATTGGCACTACTAATCCATTTAATGCCAATTTTCCAAGAAAATCCATATTCAAAGTTAAGACTATTGATGCTAAAACTAATCCTAAGGACATTATCATTACTATTGTTCAACCTACTAAGCTACAATTACAACCTACATAATGATAGTTTACGCACTTACCTTGTGCCCCACACATTGTGTTAAAACAATTGTTTGAGAGTAATATCATGTCTCTCCCTCTACAATCCTCAAGGTAAGAGTTTTGATATAAATTATTATTATGGTTATTATATATGCATTGCTCACTCCACTGACTGGTTCTTCAAGCTTCCTTATGTTATCAAAGATCTTATTGATTCCAATGTCATTGAATGGGATGCACCCAATAAATATTATAAGCCAACTAATGATAATCCTAAATTGAAAATAGTCAATGACCCACTTACTAAGAATAACACTAAAAAATCTACTTATGAGGTACATAATATTCATCATGTGGTACCACCACCACCCTATTATGATCACCCTTTGGATGTAATGATGGGCATTGCTACTCACATGACATCTCTTCCATAGAATATAGCATTTGATGAATTTGATATAAATGACAAACATCTTTTAAATACCTTGTCCATTCTTTCATCTATTCATTATGTACCTATACGTGGTTTATTGGTTGATCTACATAATAAGGATAATGTATGCTCTCTTCCATTACTATGCTTTATTGGCATTTCCAAAAAGAATCTTGCATTTGATTCTAATCCTTACTATCAATGTATTACTCTCCCTATTACAATTGGTTGTCTTACTACACCATTCTCATTCTTGGTTGTTATTCTTATGGCTAGTGTGTTACGCATGGGTATAACTATTTGTGTTCTCTTAGGGCCCTTCCATTGATTATTTACCAATATGTCAAATTTAGTCATAATCAGCAGGTTGTCACCATTTGAGGTAATCCCTTTGAGGTTTTTTCTCCTAGTTTTTCTACTCATTCTTCTATAATTTCTATCCATACTCCTAGTGCACTACACATAGGTATTTGGTTTTATATAATGTCTCTACCAACTCTATCCCTCCTCGGTCTCCTGATAGGCCTTTGGTTGATCATATTATCTCTAGTGGCTCTAACCCTCCTATGTCTCTTGATAGGACTTTTTTTGCACATGCTATCTCTAGAATTAGTTTTTAGCCTACTGGTATTTTTATAGGCTTTGGTTACATAACTATCTCTAGTGGATTTAGACCTCCAGGTCTCCTATAGGCCTTTGGTTGACAATTAAGATACTAATAGTTAGACACA